>SJYT01034105.1:313628-362124 GCA_006410635.1 Cephalophus harveyi | reverse complement strand
TGTGTGGTAGTTTGAACATTCTTTGGCATTGCCTCTGTTTGGGATTGGAATGAAAACTGACCTTTTCCAGTCCTGTGGCCAGTGCTGAGTTTTCCAAATTTGCTGGCATATTGAGTGCAGCACTTTCACAGAATCACCTTTAGGATTTGAAATAGCTCAACTGGAATTCCATCACCTCCACTAGCTTTGTTCATAGTGATCCTTCCTAAGACCCACTTGACTTCACATTCCAGGATGTCTGGCTCTGGGTGAGTGATCACACCATTGTGATTATCTGGGTCGTGAAGATCTTTTTTGTACAGTTCTTCTGTGTATTCTTGCCATCTCTTAATATTTTCTGCTTCTGTGAGGTCCATACCATTTCTGTCCTTTATTGAGCCCAACTTTGCATGAAATATTCCCTTGGTATCTCTACTTTTCTTGAAGAGATCTCTAGTCTTTCCCATTCTATTGCTTTCCTCTATTTCTTTGCATTGATCACTGAGGAAGGCTTTCTTATCTCTCCCTGCTATTCTTTGGAACTTTGCATTCCAATGGGTATATCTTTCCTTTTCTCCTTTGCTTTTCACTTCTCTTCTTTTCACAGATGTTTGTAAGGCGTCTTCAGACAGCCATTTGGCCTTTTTGCGTTTCTTTTTCTTGGGGGAAGGTCTTGCTCCCTGCCTCCTGTACAATGTCACAAATCTCTGTCCATCGTTCATCTGGCACTCTCAGATCTAGTCCTTAAATCTAGAGAGTTGGACTATAAAGAAAGCTGAGCGCCGAAGAATTGATGCTTTTGAACTGTGATGTTGGAGAAGACACTTGAGAGTCCCTTGGACTGCAGGAAGATGAAACCAGTCAATCCTAAAAGAAATCAGTCCTGAATATTCATTGAAAGGATGATGAAACTCCAGTACTTTGGCCACCTGATGCAAAGAACCGACTCACTGGAAAGATCCTGATGCTGGGAAAGATTGAAGGCAGGAGAAGGGGATGGCAGAGGATGAGACGGTTGGATGGCATCACCAACTCGATGGATGTGAGTTTGAGTAGGCTCTGGGAGTTGGTGATGGACAACAAAGCCTGGCGTGCTCCAGTCCATGGGGTCGCAAATTGTCAGACACGACTGAGTGACTGAACTGAACTTAGATACTGTGTAACTCACGTGTAGCATATACATATATCAATAGTATGGATAGAAATGTAATTGAATAGGACTAGCCTTTCACTCGGAGAAGGCAATGGCACCCCACTCCAGTACTCTTGCCTGAAAAATCCCATGGACGGAGGAGCCTGGTAGGCTGCAGTCCATGGGGTCGCTGAGTCAGACATGACTGAGCGACTTCACTTTGACTTTTCACTTTCATGCATTGGAGGAGGAAATGGCAACCCACTCCGGTGTTCTTGCCTGGAGAATCCCAGGGATGGTGGAGCCCAGTGGGCTGCCATCTGTGGGGTCGCACAGAGTCGGACACGACTGAAGCGACTTAGCAGCAGCAGCAGCAGCCTTTCACTTGGAGAAGGCAATGGCACCCCACTCCAGTATTCTTGCCTGGAGAATCCCAGGAACGGGGAGCCTGGTGGGCTGCCGTCTCTGGGATCACACAGAGTCGGATACGACTGAAGTGACTTAGCAGCAGCAGCCTTTCACTGGGACAGAGATGCAGGAAGCTAGATGTTAGAGTGGAGGACCAGACACTCATTGCCCTCTGATGCACACTCAGTCAGAAGCTGACATCCACGAACGGTTCCTGGAAAGACCCATAGCTTTGGCACTTGAGTTCCACAGGATGGTTTTCTCAAGAGGTTACTGCTTTCCAACATTTTTCCAATCACCTGACAGCTTTCTTGAGCTTCAGCGGTGAGGCCAGGATCAAAGTCTCTTCTTCAGATAGGTTTACTGATAAGATTCAAGGCCTGTCCTGGACAAGTGTCTATAAAATTGCAATTTTTTGATAAATCCAGCTAAGACTCTGATTCTGTTTTAAGGACACTGCTGAACTACAATCTTCTTCTGCCATTTTCCAGTGTAGACCCCACACACATCACTTTAACTATAATCTTCTATCCCAGCAACATTCTGACTGGTCTACTCCATTTTTCACCATTTACAATTTAAAATGGCTTAAAAAACATTAAGAAGTTGCCTTCATGTGATTATTGTACCCTGATTCAAGAATTTCTACACTAGTTTATTCTCATTTAAAAAATTCTACCAATAGACTAGATTTCTTTTCTGAGTTACTACAAACTCATGACATAAAAAGATATGTAAATGTACACCCATGGCTGATTCATGCGAATGTATGGCAAAAACCACCACAGTATTGTAAATTAGCCTCCAATTTTTAAAAAAAGAAAAAGATATATAAAGAAGGACTTCCTTGGTGGTCCAGTGGCTAAGACTTGGCGCTCTCAATACAGGCCTGGGTTTGATCCCTGGAGAAGGAAATGGCAACCCACTCCAGTGTTCTTGCCTGGAGAATCCCAGGGACGGGGGAGCCTGGTGGGCTGCCGTCTATGGGGTCGCATAGAGTCGGACATGACTGAAGCGACTTAGCAGCAGCAGCAGGGAACTAGATCCCGCATGCTCCAACTAAAAGATTCTGCATATTGCAACTAAGACCTGACCCAGGCAAATAAATATTTTTTAAATATTTAAAACTTAAATAAAATCTTTAAAAAATAACATAAATAAATCAGACAATGGCACTCCCTGCTCAATTCCTCCTCCAATTGTTTCCCTGTGTCACTTAGAATGAAATCCCAATTCTTTAAAAAAAAAAAAGAAGACATGTAAACACCCTATATACTGATAAGATTTTAGTTCTGCATGCCATTAACAACTCTAACATCTTCCAGGGTACCAACTATTTGAGAATAGTTCTATATCTAATACCTAAAAATTTGAGAGGGAGAGGGAAGTGAGAGAAAATGAGTCTGTGTAATATCCTGAAGAGCCCCGGAAACTTAAGAAAGAATCAGGAGAAAGAGAAGAGCACTAACATTGCTTTCACCATTATATTTTACTCTGGGGCTAGTCCTACACAATTAAATAACTGAAAATCTACATATATACAATAACTCTGGGACAATAAAAGGAAAAAAAATCTTGAGACTTAAATCATTGAGTCTGCAAAGGCTACATCTATGGATTGATTCATATGCATCAGATTCTATTTAAGAATAAACAAATGGTTCTAATTCTATTTATTCTATTTAAGCCTCTTTACATTAATGTTAATTCATTTAATAAGCATAGTCCAAGATACTAGTATTGTTTCTTCTAGGGATAGTATCATTATCTCCTCCTAAAGAAACTGATGCACTGAAGTAGGTAACTTGCCCAAGATTACTCACACACCCAGTGAAGAGCAAAGCTGAGTCCCCTGTACTCTGACTGCATAGAGTCTGTGCCCTTAAACTATACTATCTTTCCAGAATGATAAACGAGGAGGCAGCAGAGAAAGTGCGAAGAGAAGGCAAAGGAAGTTAAAGAAGCCTGCTATCTGGAAATCTGGGGGTATCTTCACTGCCAAAATTATTGTTGTGGGTGCGTGCTAAGTCGCTTCAGTCGAGTCCAACTCTGTGAGACCCTACGGCCTGTAGCCTGCCAGGCTCCTCTGTCCATGGGACTCTCCAGGCAAGAATACTGGAGTGGGTTGCCAGTGCCCTCCTCCAGGGGATCTTCCCCACCGGGGATCATGCTTTGGCAGGTGGGTTCTTTACCATAAGCGCCAAAGCTTAAAGCCTGAAATTCATCAGCAGTCAGGTTAGCTAGAGTGAGTCATACCTGATATGTACAAAGCTGTTGACAAAACCTCTCAGCCCCCTGGACGATAAATTTGCTGTTGTTAACTTGATTTATCTCAGCGAAGGGGAAGAACTCCAAGAGGCCTTAGCATCTTGGCGCCATTTCTTACTAACAGTTGGACACGACTGAACAACACACACACACAGCTGCAGTGCAATCGAGGGCAAATCGTTGGCTCCTTCGGACTTCACCAGAGGCGGGATTATAACAAAGCTCGCCGCAGACTGAAAGCAGTGAAAAGCACAGTGTGAATGGCTAGCAGCCGAACAAGCGTTTTTCTTGCCCCTGTGGCGAGGGGAGCATGGAGATGGCAGGCCCAGCTCCACCCCCTCCAAAATTGGCAGAAGGCTGAAGAGCGGGTGTGTGGAAGGGAAAAAGAAGGGAATCCCCCCGGGATGGGCTAGACTTTTTCTTCCGTCCTTCCTCCCCCTCGACCCTTGGTTCCTCGGCGCCTCGCAGCGCGCACGAGTCCCTTCACTTCCGGGCGCGACAATGATCCACCGCCCCTCCCCCCGCCGTTACCTCGGCGGCAGCAGCAGGCGCGGGACTCGCTGCCACCGGTGCCTCTCCGCCGCCACGAGCAGCACCGACGCCGCAGAGGCCGCCGCCATGTCCCCCAGCCGCGTCGCTCCCTGACGCCTTAAGCTACGAGCTGCGGCCCCCTCACTACAAAAACTTGTCACAGCTGCGCAGCCCTCTTGTCCTCCGCCGGCCACCGTACAAATCAAAGCCAAGCAATAGGCCGACCGTAGCGTGTCGGGGGCGTTTCCACCAAAACCAATCAAAGAACAGAGCAGGGCTTGGGGGCGGCGATTGGCCAGTCGGGTCTCGTGCCGCGGGGGTGTGGTCCCCGCGTCTTCGCCTTTTGCACCAGTTCCTGAAGGGATAAGCTGAGACCTGTTTCCCTGGATTCCGGCTTGCTGTCCCTTCCCTTGGACCTCGGCGTTCCTTGGTTCTGGAACCCTCCTCCTGACCTTTATTATTAAAACCGCGCGGAAGCTGGCGAGGCAGAGTCATGAAAAAAAAAAAAGGTCAAATCGAGTGGAGAGCAAGATAAAATTCTCTAGTGGTCTCGAGAACGGTTAAAATAAATAGATAAGTAGCTAAAATTTAAAACAACCCGAACTTTTAAAAAAGTGTTTTAATTGTTGAAAAGAGAAAGTCAGAACCGAAATGAAGAATATCTAGAAAATAAAAGTACTGAAAAGACTACATATAGATGCTTATTTCAGATATCTAAAATATTTGAGATATCTAAAATAGGAAGATTATAGTGAAAGTAAGCCATCCTATTCAAGGGTTAGAAAAAAAATACATAAGCAGAGCAGAATCAAGTCATTAGTAAAGATTAAAAGAAAGAAAGAAATTAATTTTAAAAACTACTATCCCAGCCTGTAGGCAGGTCAGGAAGCAACAGTTTAGAACTGGACATGGAACAACAGACTGGTTCCAAATAGGAAAAGGAGTACGTCAAGGCTGTATATTGTCACCCTGCTTATTTAACTTACATGCAGAGTACATCATGAGAAATGCTGGGCTGGAGGAAGCACAAGCTGGAATCAAGATTTCTGGGAGAAATATCAATAACCTCAGATATGTAGACGACACCACGCTTATGGCAGAAAGTGAAGAACTAAAGAGCCTCTTGATGAAAGTGAAAGAGGAGAGTGAAAAAATTGGCTTAAAGCTCAACATTCAGAAAACAAAGATCATGGCATCTGGTCCCATCGCTTCATGGCAAATAGATGGGGAAACAATGGAAACAGTGGCAGACTTTATTTTTCAGGGCTCTGAAATCACTGCATATGGTAACTGCAGCCATGAAATTTAAAACACTTACTCCTTGGAAGAAAGTTATGACCAACCTAGACAGCATATTAAAAAGGAGAGACATTACTTTGTCAACAAAGGTCCCTCTAGTCAAGGCTATGGTTTTTCCAGTAGTCATGTATGGATGTGAGAGTTGGACTATAAACAAAGCTGAGCACCAAAGAATTGATGCTCTTGAACTGTGGTGTTGGAGAAGACTCTTGAGAGTCCTTTGGACTGCAAGGAGATCCAACCAGTCCATCCTAAAGGAGATCAGTCCTGGGTGTTCATTGGAAGGACTGATGTTGAAGCTGAAACTCCAATACTTTGGCCACCTGATGTGGAGAGCTGACTCATTTGAAAAGACCCTGTTGCTGGGAGGGATTGGGGGCAGGAGGAGAAGGGGACGACAGAGGATTGCTGGATGGCATCACTGACTCGATGGATGCCAGTCTGAGTGACCTCCGGGAGATGGTGATGGACAGGGAGGCCTGGCGTGCTGTGATTCATGGGGTCGCAAAGAGTCAGACACAACTGAGCGACTGAACTAAACTGAACTGAACAATATTCAGTATCTTATAATAACCTGTCATGGAAAAGTATCTGAAAAAGAATATATATACATATATGTATGTATGTATGTGTGTGTGTATATATATAGCTGAATCACTTTGCTATATACTTGAAACTAACACAACTTTGTAAATCAGCTATACTTCAACAAAAAAAATAACAAGGAAAACAGTCACATTATTATAATAAACAATAATGTACACAAAATTTTATATGTTAACACATTAAGTGTTAGAATTCAAATAAGAGAGCTGTAAAGACACACACATATCAAACACACTTGTGAATTAGCTATATGAAAAGTACCTGTGTAAACAAGTATCTACATCTATATGTCATATCTATACAAGATACGTATTTCTCAGTATGTCATCATTTGCTCTTTCTTATTTGCTTACATTAGGAATCTGGTAAGAGCTAGACTCTGTGGTTACCCACTGTTCTTACTACAATAAAATTGGAAAAATACTTTCAATAAAAAATTAAGTCTCATTATCATGAATTAATCAAACCATATGATGTAACAGATATCAGGCAAATCAATGAAAAAGTAAACTAAGAAATACATTTTAAAAAACTAGAAAAATAATATAGAATGAAAACTGAAGTTGATATAGAAGCAGAAGCATTCCTGACCACAGCACTAAAAATATTTTAAAATCAGAGCTTCTTAGAAACCTGGATCCTAAAGGTGAAAGAGAGATAAGGGGAAGCAGTGCTCAAGAGCCAGTGTTTATTTACTGGAAACTATCTTGCTCAGATGCATAATGGACAGTTCTAAACACAATTGAAAAATTAATTTGGTCTTACAAAACCTTGAAAGAACTACACTTAGCTGACAAGTGAGTCAAATCTAGTTCCTATCAGATTCCTAGTGAAAGTGAATAAGAAAGAGCAAATGACAAAATACTGGGAAATATGTATCCTGTTCGTCTCCAAGGCAAACCATTCAATATCACAGTTATCCAAGTCTATGCCCCAACCAGTAATGCTGAAGAAGCTGAAGTTGAACGGTTTTATGACGACCTACAAGACCTTTTAGAACTAACACCCAAAAAAGATGTCCTTTTCATTTTAGGGGACTGGAATGCTAAAGTAGGAAGTCAAGAAACACCTGGAGTCACAGGCAAATTTGGCCTTGGAATGCGGAATGAAGCAGGGCAAAGACTAATAAAGTTTTGCCAAGAAAATGCACTGGTCATAGCAAACACCCTCTTCCAACAACACAAGAGAAGACTCTACACATGAACATCACCAGATGGTCAACACTGAAATCAGATTGATTATATTCTTTGCAGCCAAAGATGGAGAAGCTCTATACAGTCAACAAAAACAAGACTAGGAGCTGACTGTGGCTCAGATCATGAACTCCTTATTACCAAATTCAGACTCAAATTGAAGAAAGTAGGGAAAACTGCTAGACCATTCAGGTATGACCTAAATCAAATTCCTTATGATTATACAGTGGAAGTGAGGAATAGATTTAAGGGCCTAGATCTGATCGATAGAGTGCCTGATGAACTATGGAATGAGGTTCGTGACATTGTACGGGAGACAGGGATCAAGACCATCCCCATGGAAAAGAAATGCAAAAAGGTAAAATGGCTGTCTGGGGAGGCCTTACAAATAGCTGTGAAAAGAAGAGAGGCGAAAAGCAAAGGAGAAAAGGAAAGATATAAGCACCTGAATGCAGAGTTCCAAAGAATAGTGAGTCTTTTCCAACACTACAGTCCAAAAGCATCAATTCTTTGGCACTCAGCTTTGTTTATAGTCCAGCTCTCACATCCATACATGACCACTGGAAAAACCATGGCTTTGACTAGACAGACTTTTGTTGGTAAAGTAATCTCTGCTTTTTAATATGCTGTCTAGGTTGGTCATAACTTTTCTTACAAGGAGCAAGTGTCTTAAATTTCATGGCTGCAGTTACCATATGCAGTGATTTCAGAGCCCTGAAAAATAAAGTCTGCCACTGTTTCCACTGTTTCCCCATCTATTTGCTGTGCAGTGATGGGACCAGATGCCATGATTTAGTTTTCTGAATGTTGAGCTTTAAGCCAACTTTTTCACTTTCCTCTTTCACTTTCATCAAGAAGCTCTTTAGTTCTTCACTTTCTGCCACAAAAGTGGAGTCGTCTGCATATTTGAGGTTATTGATATTTCTCCCAGAAATCTTGATTCCAGCTTGTGCTTCCTCCAGCCCAGCATTTCTCATGATGTACTCTGCATGTAAGTTAAATAAGCAGGGTGACAATATACAGCCTTGACGTACTCCTTTTCCTATTTGGAACCAGTCTGTTGTTCCATGTCCGGTTCTAACTGTTGCTTCCTAACCTGCATACAGATTTCTCAAGAGGCAGGTCAAGTGGTCCGNTTTCTCATGATGTACTCTGCATATAAGTTAAGTAAGCAGAGTGACAATATACAGCCTTGACGTACTCCTTTTCCTATTTGGAACCAGTCTGTTGTTCCATGTCCGGTTCTAACTGTTGCTTCCTAACCTGCATACAGATTTCTCAAGAGGCAGGTCAAGTGGTCCGGTATTCCTATCTCTTTAAGAATTTTCTACAGTTCCTGTGATCCACACAGTCAAAGGCTTTGGCATAGTCAATAAAGCAGAAATAGATGTTTTTCTGGAACTCTCTTGCTTTTTTGAAAATCCAGCAGATGTTGGCAGTTTGATCTCTGGTTCCTCTGCCTTTTCTAAAACCAGCTTAAACATCTGGAAGTTCACAGTTCACATACTATTGAAGCCTGGCTGGGAGAATTTTGAGCATTACTTTACTAGTGTGTGAGATGAGTGCAATTTTGTGGTAGTTTGAGCATTCTTTTGCATTGCCTTTCTTTGGAATTGGAATGAAAACTGACCTTTTCCAGTCCTGTGGCCAGTGCTGAGTTTTCCAAATTTGCTGGCGTATTGAGTGTAGCCTTTTCATGGCATCATCTTTTAGGATTTGAAATAGCTCAACTGGAATTCCATCACCTCCACTAGCTTTGTTCATAGTGATGTTTCCTAAGACCCACTTGACTTCGCATTCCAGGATGTCTGGCTCTGGGTGAGTGATCACACCATCATGATTATCTGGTTCATGAAGATCTTTTTTGTATTGTTCTTCTCTGTATTCTTGCCACCTCTTCTTAATATCCTCTGCTTCTGTTAGGTCTATACCATTTCTGTCCTTTATTGAGTCCATCTTTGCATGAAATGTTCCCTTGGTATCTCTAATTTTCTTAAAGAGATCTTGTCTTTCCCATTCTATTGTTTTCCTCTATTTCTTTTCATTGATCACTGAGGAAGGCTTTCTTATGTCTCATTATTCTTTGGAACTCTGCATTCAAATGGATATATCTTTCCTTTTCTCCATTGTTTTTTTCTTCTCTTCTTTTCGCAGCTATTTGTAAGGCCTCCTCAGACAGCCGTTTTGCGTTTTTGCATTTATTTCTCTTGGGGATGGTCTTGATCCCTGTCTCCTGTACAATGTCATGAACCTCCATCCATAGTTCATCAGGCACTCTGTCTATCAGATCTAATCCCTTGACTCTACTTGTCACTTCTACTGTATAATTGTAAGGGATTTGATTTAGGTCATACCTGAATGGTCTAGTGGTTTTCCCTACTTTCTTCAATTTAAGTCTGAATTTGGCAATAAAGAGTTCATGATCTGAATCACAGTCAGCTCCCATTCTTGTTTTTGCTGACTGTATAGAGCTTCTCCATCTTTGGCTGCCAAGAATATAATCAATCTGATTTCAGTATTGACAATCTGGTGATGTCCATGTGTAGAGTCTTCTCTGGTGTTTTTGGAAGAGGGTGTTTGTTGTGACCAGTGTGTTCTCTTGGCAAAACTCTATTAGCCTTTGGTCTGTTTCATTCTGTACTCCAAGGCCCAGTTTGCCTGTTACTCCAGGTGTTTCTGCCTGGAAAATCCCATGGATGGAGGAGCCATGGATGGGCTGCAGTCCATAGTTTTGCTAAGAGTAGGACCCAACTGAGCGACTTCACTTTCCCGTTTCACTTTCATGCATTGGAGAAGGAAATGGCACCCCACTCCGGTGTTCTTGCCCGGAGAAGCCCACGGACAGTGGAGCCTGGTGGGCTGCAGTTTATGGGGTCGCACAGAGTCAGACACGAGTGAAGTGACTTAGCAGCAGCAGCAGCAGCAGCCAGGTATTTCTTGACTTCCTACTTTTGCATACTAGTCCCCTATAATGAAAAGGACTTCTTTTGGGGTGTTAGTTCTAGAAGGTCTTGTAGGTCAAGACTGACAAGAACTGTTCAACTCCAGCTTCTTCAGCATTACTGATCAGGACATACACTTGGACTACCATGATACTGAATGGTTTGCTTGGAAAGAAACAGAGATCATTCTGTCATTTTTGTGATTGCGTCCAAGTACTGACCCTAACAAAGAAAAAATTGGAAGTCTTCCAAACTCTAGTTGTTATGTAGGAAGCTTAGACATGAGCAACTGAGGGGAGGCCTGGCTGAAAGCAATTTAAGCTTATCTCTAAACTCTATCCCAGACACACCCAGGAGAGCTCATAGATATGCTACAAAATACCAGAGAGCAGAGACTTCTCAACTCTACACAAGCACCCTGGCACACAATGAATACAAAATAACCATGGGGGCTTCACCAAGTAACTTTAGGCAGTTAGGAGCCCATTAAGGGCCATGAAATTAAAAGATGCTTACTCCTTGGAAGAAAAGTTATGTCCAACCTAGATAGCATTTTCAAAAGCAGAGACATTATTTTCCCAACAAAGGTCCGTCTAGTCAAGGCTATGGTTTTTCCTGTGGTCATGTATGGATGTGAGAGTTGGACTGTGAAGAAGGCTGAGCGCCAAAGAATTGATGCTTTTGAACTGTGGTGTTGGAGAAAACTCTTGAGAGTCCCTTGGACTGCAAGGAGATCCAACCAGTCCATCCTAAAGGAGATCAGTCCTGGGTGTTCATTGGAAGGACTGATGTTGAAGCTGAAACTCCAGTACTTTGGCCACCTCATGTGAAGAGTTGACTCATTGGAAAAGACTCTGATGCTGGGAGGGATTGGGGGCAGGAGGAGAAGGGGACGACCAAGGATGAGATGGCTGGATGGCATCACGGACTCGATGGACGTGAGTCTGAGTGAACTCTGAGAGATGGTAATGAACAGGGAGGCCTGGCGTGCTGCGATTCATGGGGTCGCAAAGAGTCGGATATGACTGAGCGACTGAACTGAACTGAACTGAACTGAAGGTCTCATGAATATTGCACATCTAATTATAACAGACTGAATTATGTGAAGACACATAGGAAGACATAAGCAACACAGCATGCTGTTAATTTTCAGTTGGCCTTGAGCACATGCCCTTTGCATTCCCTTTCATTGATTGGTGGTGGATATAAGCCCTAACTAAAAAGCCTCTTGTTGGCATCACGGACTCGATGGACGTGAGTCTGAGTGAACTCCGGGAGATGGCGATGAACAGGGAGGCCTGGCGTGCTGCACTTCATGGGGTCACAAAGAGTCGAACACGACTGAGCGACTGAACTGAACTGAACTGATAGATATGTATATTTGTTTATACAAGTAATTTTCATACGTCCAATTTACAAGTATGTTTGATATGTGTGTATATCTTTATATCTCTATAATTTGAATTCAAACACAATGAAGGTATGGATAGCATTACTGTCCGTGTGAGATGTAAATATATAAAAGTCCCCGTTTTACATTTTCTGCAGATATTGAAAAACATGTTTATGTTTTGTCTAGGGTTTTGTGTGTGTCTCTCTCTTTTTTTGTGTTTGAGTCTATTTTTCTAATATAAAGTCTTGCTTCAAAAAGAAAAGCCAGTTCATTCCTGTATTCTGCCTGCTTGCTGTTGTTTGCCAGGAGTCTGCAGCTATGTTAAATTATATGAAGATGAACATTAGAGCAACTTCAAAACCCATCGTCCCTCTCTTTTTGCTTACCATATAAAGAAACATTCTGTCATTAATTTTCTATACATACCTAACTCTGCAAAACTTTGAGAATAAGCAGCGTCTCCCAGAGTACTTGTGTGTGTAACTAGAGGATATTAGTTGAAGCACTTCATCAGTGATAAAGCCTTACCTGCACGTGAGGCATTGTTGGCATTAGCAGTAGAATGGTATCTAGGACTGAAAAAAGCCAGTCATGTCATTAAGGAATGGAATGGAAATTAATAGCTCTTAAAACACTTATAGCTGAGTGTTGGGAACTTTACCAGAAGTTTCACATAGTTTGTCTTACTACTTAATAGCATTTGTAGGGAATATTGCTGGAACTCTTAAAGAGGCCAAATAATCTATGGTGGTTACAAAGGTAGCTCCATAGAAGATAAGCTATCATACCTTTTCATTTGAGAACGAATCATATTGCCAGTGCAGACCATTTCTCTCTAAAATTGTGTTGGTTTGGTCAGGTACTTTTCTTACTGATGGGTAGCCTATTATGGAACTGTCAGAACTCATGGCATAAGTTCTATATTGCATGCAAAATCATGGTCTTACTATATTACATAGAAATGACAATGTTGTGAATTGGTGGTATTCATGAACTCCGTTGTCTTTATAATCATTGTCTGTTCATTACAATGTACTAACTCTGCAGACAGTTTTCAGTGACATGTAGATCTTTTCTAACTTGCCCCTGAAACCCACCTATTGTGGCAGACAGTAGACCTTGGATCTTTATCTACTAAGTTGACATTTTCTCTATCTGATGATTGTCATCCCTACCTGTCAAATAAAGTACAGTGTTATCATATGTTTATATCCCAGTGAGCTGCCATTGAAGGATTTCATGAAAAACATAAGGGAAATATAAGGGAAACATCCACCGAAACCTTCTCTAGATTATATGGACGGGGAGTCTATAAAGCAGGCAGTGAATGGTGCCATCTGTTTTTAAAGGATAACACAGAATGTGAATTAAAGAGGGGTTAGGGGCAGGTAGGAAAGGGGATTATATGACTCTTATCCATTCATTCAGTTGCTAAGTTGCAGAACTGTTACTGGTATGATGTACTCTCTCCTTGTCCCATTAGAGAGAAAATACAGAAGGAAATAACTGTAATGCAAAGCAATGTATACTATATCATGACAATGCAGATAGAGGCTCTGGAGGAAAAAGAAATCACACTTATCTTTGGATTATTAGCTTATCAACTAATAACATATTTAAATATTTGTAAAGGTATAAATATTGGGGCTTTCCTGATGGTTCAGTGGTGAAGAATCTGCCTGCCAGTGCAGAAACACCAGTTTGATCCATGGATCAGGAAGATCCCCTGGAGAAGGAAATGGTGATGAAATACTCCAGTATTCTTGGCTGGGAAATCTCATGGGCCAAGGAGCCTGGTGGGCTACGGTTCACGGAGGTTGCAAAAGAGTTGAACATGACTTAGTCACTAAACAACAGCAAGGGTATAAAACACCAACCAGGTTAGGACCTAGCCTTATCAGATCTGCTGAATGTCAGTGCTGTTAGGACTAAATAACAGAGATTTGCTGAAGGCAGCTGTGCATTGATTTACTTTAAGATAAGAAGAGTACAGAAGTTAGATATTGAGTTCTGTTCTCTCACTCTATGAGAGACTTTAGAGGGTCCACTTAGTAACTTACTAGGCAGAGCATACTGGCACTGTTTCCAGAGTGTTCAGTGAACCAAGAATGAGGCTGCAGTCAGAAAGCCTGCAGTGGGTTTCCTGTGCAGAAACCTCTGACTCTGAGTCTCGCACACTGCCACCAGAGGTCAGGGCCTGGAGGAGAGGGCAGTCTCTCCCAGGAAGGAAGTGTTGTATTACCCGAGGAAGCACAGGAACCAAAATCCCGTCCTCTCTTCCTGAGAGCAGCTCACTGCTGGCTGAGTAGGGTTTGAAGGGAGGACCTCAGAAATGTTCTGCCCACGCAAAGGTATGTGTGCGTGCTTTCAGCTTTAAAACAGTCATTTTAGAAGGTCAGAGAAGGATGACTTTGTTCTGTTATCCAAATCCAGATGAGCCCTGCGGTTCTGTTGACTGCTACCCCCAGAAAGGGAATATTTGCTGGGAGTGCCCAGGAGGGAGTGACTCTGTTGAATACTAATCTGAATAGAAGATGTAAAAGAAGACTTTCTGTGCATCTTCATTATTTGTGATTTTCTGTAGGTGCGGCTGCCGTGATTCTATATGGAGGCACTCCCAGAAATAGATTCAAACGTAGTGATTTTAAGTCTGTTTTCATGTCCAGTGGCCATTTGTATATGTCATTGATGGGTTTGTTTTTTTTTTCAGTGCAGTCACAGGAAATCATTTGTCAGTAAGATTTCCATATTACTTTCTCTTGCCCCAAACTGACAGGTTGTGCACAGCTAGGGTAATGATAGCGATTAAGTCACAGGATTATGCTTTTATCACCACTGTGCTCTGGGTTTCAGAGAGTGGTATGCATTTCCTTAGATTCTCCTAACCATTCTCTTAAAAGTTTGCTTAAATGCCTTTTTTTTCTTTAGTATGTTATTTCAAGTCCTCTAGGCTCCACCAAAATGTGGAGGGAAATTGATAGGTTTTTGGGTTTTTTGTTGGTCAGACAAGTCAAAATAATTTTATTATTGAGGGGTTGGCCTATGCTTTTCAATGGAAGGAACAAAGACCTAAAAAGAGCTGAGGAACGTGAGTAACCTCTTTGTTTTTAATGGCATGCAGCAGATGGAGTTCATTATTGACTTTAAAAATGAAATTGTTCTGCATTTTTTTTTTTTTTCAAAAGAAATAAATACTATTACCAGGTTAGTTTTTCCTCAATCACAAACAACTGTGTAACAATATCAGAGTATAGAATATAGTTTACCACTTAGTTATGAAGTTAAATAATGCTGTGGGATATGCCCTTTCAAATTAGTGATAAATTTATGAGCATAATACCCAGTTAAAACGTTGAATGTTTTTCTTTTTATTTAGTTAATTTCAAAAGCAATTGTTTCACAATACAGGGTAAATTATGTAATATCTTTGCAGAAAAAGAAATGTTTTTAATTAGAAATAAACAATCTAATTTCATTTTTCCAATTCAGCATACAGATTCAGTGCTGGTAATTATGATATCAATAATATGCAAAATGCCCAAGTTAGATATTTAGATGATTGGTTTTAGCCCAAACAACTTTTCACTTTAATCACAGAATCTAAAACTTTTAAGTCATCAAGCAGGTTGATAACCAGTCATAGCAAAATGTAATTTCCAAGCAACACCCAGTGTTTAAACAATTACATTCAGCTCAAATTTGAGAGGTATCCACAGTGTCTAAGTTTTCAATCTTTGAGATTTAAAAAATATTCAAGAATGGAAAAATCTTTAGACTATAGATGTTACAAAAGTGTGTGAAGCCCTTTTTCAAAGCTGTTGTTTTTAAGAATCATTTCACATACAGCCCAGCGATTATATTTTATAAGATTAGGAGATCCGTGCGCACAGGATTCTGGCCACTCCTGAGTTTCAGTGAAGCTCTGGGTTGGGTTGGACCCCGCCTTCCATTCCTCCTACCTGTTCTCCAAGCCAGCCTCCCCTCCCCCAGTTGCTTCTTCCTCTCTCTTCCTCTCTTCCTCCCTCCTATATATCATATCCCCCCGGCAGTTGCACACCCAGGCATCTTTGTTGCACAAGCAGATTTGTTTTCTCCAACCAGTGGCCATCATTGTAAGACTGAAAGACAGCAATTAATATTTTATACGTAGCACTTAAGCCTCTTCGCCTAGATTACGCATTTTGCTTCTTTATACCCATCCAAAGGCACTTAATAAATGTTTATTGATTGTCTAGTTAGATTGTATTATGACTGATTTTGAGAATTTCCATACCCTCTGCTGTTACCGGCACTATATTTCCTGGCTTCTAAGACATACCTTTTTTCACATTTTAACTTTTTAAAATCTGAAAGTATCTTATGATCAGTGGTGTGTGGTAGTTTAATTGACAGGATTTTGCCTTTTTCTCTCTCAGTGGTGCATCTTGTAATCAATGCAATCTTGATGAAATATATGAGTAAAAACTTTAGATAAATACATTACTTGTATTATATGCTAAATGCTATGCATTTCACATTTAAACTCTGTAATAGTATTCTCTTTCTGTTACGTCGCTTATCCATGACTAACTTGGGTCACTTCTCACTACTTTCCTCCACTCTAATTCCTTTGCACTGTGGTTCTACTTGTTCTTGGACCAACTGCCTTGACTGAAAACCTCTGGAAGATACTCCCAGAATTTTATTAGTAAGATAATTACCAATATTTAACAGTCCTGATGTGGTTCAAGTTATGGTTCTACTCGTTTAAACTACATGTACTTAGTGATTAATAATTGTTCTCAGAGTTTCAAATTACATTTTCAAAGAATAGAAATCATATGAATAAGTTCTTCATCATGAGATTGTTAGGACAATTTGTAAAAAATATTGGACCAGTAAAATATTGAATATGAAATGTGTATGACAGCACTTGATAAACTATGAAGTACTGTTCAACTATCAATTGTAGCTTCAACATTAAAACATCAGACTATTGGGGGAGGAAAGAAGAAGAAGTTATAAAATTCATCCCAAATTAAAGAGAGTAAATTCTGCATTCTAATTATCACTGGAAATAATGATGTGACCCATTAACTCATTGACTAAATTGTAAGGAGAACTGTGAAATCTCTCCTCAGAGAACTTCCAACTTTCGAGTCCAGAGCTGTCTTGAATCCCAATGCTGAATGCATGCCAGTCTCTGAAAGCTTGTATCCTTTATTGAATTAGCAGAACCACAGCACCTCTGTGGCATTAAAAATAAAAGATGTTACTTAGATTCCCCAATTCCTTTCCTATCTTTGTTCCTTCCATTTGAGTCATATCGATCTGAAAATTACAGTAAGACTTTGGAAAAATAACATAAGGGTGTTTAACAGTGTATTTTGGAATCATTATATGACAAAGTTTTGTGTAACGGAGGAAAACGTGGTGGAATGGAGTGGTGGGGAGATTGCCAGAAATTATTGTTCTTTCTGTGTTTGAATTGATTGCTTGGTCTGGTTGAAGCAACCAAAACTTATTGTCTATTTATTGGGTCCCCAGTGTTATTTATTTACCAAGCCCTGTTATACATAAAGACTTAAACAGAATTGGCACATGAACATACATTTTAGTAGAGTCTATTTCCCACAGAAAGTTATGGTGTAAGTTAATGCCCACTGTAAGTAATAATACTCCCTGGTCCCAGATATTCACAAAAGAGAAATGATGCAAAATTGATTGAATCAAATCAGATCAGTCACATAGTTATTTCCATCATCAGGACTCTTTTTCTACCATCAAGAAGATTTCAGATATTTTCAGCTTGAAATTTCATCTTGCAGTTTGCCAATGAAAAATGAATTCTGCAGAAGAACATAGAAACCAACAGTGCTTTTTTAAAAAAGCTGGTTAGGATATTTGTATGTATTTGAGCATTCTTTAATACTTAACATTTCATTGTATTGGCTTTCACAGTTTCAAGAAAATAAAATAACAATAAAAAATAAATATCATTGCTGTATCTTCAAAATACAGGATACTTCCACATCAGTTAAAATAGTATTGTTGAATGTAAATCTCATTGCTATAGTAAGTATAAAGCACAATTTTTTTTTGGAAGAGAAATATGCTTTGTGCATGTGTTGCTTTTGAAGATAGGGATACTTTCAAGAGCTAGAGTAAAAAAGACAAAAATACTATATGAAAGGCGTGTACAGGTGAAAGGGGAATTGAAGGAGAGGGAATTGTGGTCATTTGAAAATCCTGTTTATCTCCTACACTTAAGCTGCCAATGGAGAGTCTATCATTATCTCATTTCAGTCACTTTATTTTCAAAAGCCAAAAGTTTTCTACTGCTAACATTTTCTCATCTAATAATATATTGGGGGTTAATATACTTTCCATCTCAATTTATTAATAGTTAACAGTTAACACTTATATTGGACGGACTTAGTATTAAGTACTATACTAAGTGCTTTACCCATATTAATTCATTAACATGTTAACACATTTTAGCAAAGTTATATAAATCATGCATCAAGCATGTATTAACTCCTGGAAGTTCATGGAAGCACCATTTTGCTAGTTGTTCAGACCAGAGACACTGCTGCATTTTTAAGACTCTTCTTTTACCTCTTCTACTGTGATCATCCCTGAGATTCAGCTGGCTCTATTCTCAAAATAAATCCAGAATCTGCCCAGCTCTTAGCCACCTGTGCTGCTCCCTTCTGGGTCCAAATACCTTAATCCTTCAGCTGCGTTATGACAACAGCCTCCTGACTGGTGCCCTGGCTCTGCTGCTTTGCGCACCACCCCTCTACCCGTCAGCCTTCAGGAAGGCAGGTGGAGGTATGTGGTACCAGGAATCTCACTGTGTGAATCTCATTGTCTCTCTCCTATGCCCAAACCTCTGCAGGGGCTCCTCTCTCTCAGAGTGAAAGCCAAGCTGAAGTTCTCATCATGGTGCACAGAGTCTTAACTGGCCATCCCCACCTGAGAGTGCACACACACAGCGCCTGTTTCCTTCAGTGCCCGCTGCATTCCAGCTACCTTTGCTGTTCCTCGAACCCACCAGACATGCTTGTTTCTTTCACACGGCTTTTTCAATTGCTGTTCCCTCTGTCTTGGAGATTCCCAGGTGGCTCAGTGGTAAAGAATCTACCTGCCAATGCAGGAAAGGTGGAAGATGCAGGTTGATCCCTGAGCCAGAAAGATTTCCTGGAAGACAAAATGGCAACCCATTCCAGTGGAAAATCCCACAGATTAAGGAGCCCGGCAGGGTACAGTCTATAGCACGTCAAAGAGTTGGAGATGTCTGAGCCTTGAAGGCGCTTCCTATAGAGGCTCATATAGCCAGCTCCCTTATGTTCTTTAGCCTTTTTTCAGGAGTTATAACTTTTCAATGTGACTTTCCCTGGCCACCTTATCTAAAACTTGAAACCCTCCAGCCCCGCCACATTTCATACCTTTCTTCTCTGTTTTTTTTTTTTTTTTTTTTCCCTCCTTAGCACTTATCAGTAACAAATATATGTGTGTTGATATTTATCTTGCTAACTGGAATGCAAACCCTGTGAAGAAGAATTTTTTTGTCTTTTTTTTTTTNCTGGCCACCTTATCTAAAACTTGAAACCCTCCAGCCCCGCCACATTTCATACCTTTCTTCTCTTTTTTTTTTTTTTTTTTTTTTTCCCTCTTTAGCACTTATCAGTAACAAATATATGTGTGTTGATATTTATCTTGCTAACTGGAATGCAAACCCTGTGAAGAAGAATTTTTTTGTCTTTTTTTTTTTCTTTTTCTTTCTCTTATACCAAGAACAAAGTCTAGTGTGTAATGATATATCCTCAAATATTTGTTGACTGTATCCTCAGATATCAACCCTGTTCATTAGATATAATTATTACCCCCATATTATAAACAAGGAAGTGAAATCGCAGAATGATTAAGAAAATGCCTAAAGTCAAGCAAGCTAAGGGTCAGAATCGGGATTCAAATCCAAGACTTGATTTTGGAGTCTATGTTCAGACCACTCCTTATTTAAGTCACTGAGTAGATCAATTGGAAAAATAGGACTATATATAGATTCAACTATTCTCTGGGATTTTCTGCAATATGTTTTTCTTCCAGTTAAGTGGAAAATTGAGAGTTGCCTGACCTGGCACAGCCAAACATAACAAAGCCTCTTTCCTCCATCTCTCTTTGATTTTTTTTTTTTTTCTAAAAAGAAGGTGTGAGTTTTTAACATGGAGAAGTGTACAAACAAATGACCCCAATCCCACTCATGTTTACATTCTAGTAGTAATAATAGAGTAACATATGGGCAATGTTAAAAAGAAAAAAGCAATGCCCTCTGGAAAATACAAAATGAAAGCATTTATTGAATGTCTACTGTGTTCTGTAATAAATAAGTGCTGCTGCTGCTAAGTCACTTCAGTCGTGTCCGACTCTGTGTGACCCCATAGACGGTAGCCCACCAGGCTCCCCTGTCCCTGGGATTCTCCAGGCAAGAACACTGGAGTGGGTTGCCATTTCCTTCTCCAAATAAGTGCTAGAGTTCTGTATTTGGTAAGACAAGTAGAATTTAATGAGAAGGACAGACATATATGCAGACAGTTATAATTATGCATTTCGTAGAGTGTCATGGTTGGGTTATGTCTACTTCTGAATTGGAATTTAGATGAAACAGCAAATAGAGATCTGCTGACAGCTGAAAGCGGGGCCTTGGAAAGTTGTGGGGCAGGGGTGTAAATAGTGAGTGTGTGCATGTATGCTAAGTCACTTCAGTTGTGTTGAACTCTTTGCGACCTCATGGGCTGTAGCCCATCAGCCCTCTCTGTCCACGGGATTCTCCAGGCAAGAATACTGGAGTGGGTTGCTGTGCTTTCCTCCAGGGGATCTTCCAGACCCAGGGATCGAACCCTCTTCGCTTCCATCCCCTGCCTTGGCAGGCGAGTTCTTTACCACTAGCACCACCTGGGAGTCAAAGGGGAGCAAATATCTCAAGAGTCATGAAACTTTATGAAAGAGGAGGTTGGGGAATGCCAGCAGTAAATGTGACACGTCACACTTTGCTCTAGATGACTGGACTAAGTGAGAGAGACTACTTTAAAACAGCGTTACATATACTCCTAAATAGAAATTACAGACAAACCAGTTATCTGAAGGTTGTGTAAATACATATTGAATTTAATTAGTAAAAGGATATCATTACTTATCTAAATGCATCATTTGGAAAATTACCAATTGCACGTCCTTCCCTACCCACCTTGCTCCTCTGGAAAGTCAGGTTTCCAGCTGATCATTTCTTTGATTTGACAAGGTCACGGTGAACTTCTGACTGTCATCCGAAGTGTTGGCAGTCCGATCTAGCTTAGTGACAGACTGCTAAGTTGTTGCTCAGGTTGTCTGTAAAAAGGCCACTGTGCCCTTCCATGGTGTTGATTTCTCCATAAACAAGTGAAAAACAGGTAAGATATTTATATAGTGTTAGGAAGAAAATACTAATAATAGGAAAAATATAGAGTTATGTGATCACATGAGACTGTAGTAGGGTGGGGAAGCAGTGGGATTAGCTTGGATAATGATGGGGGGCATCTCTGAGAAGGAGTCATTAGAGTTGAAACCCATATGATGAGAAGCCATATGCTAACCAGGTAGAGAGATTGTAAATATAAAGGTTGGAAGATGAAAACAAACTTGGTTTGTTCACAGAACAGAAAAAGTACAACTGGACAGAGTAGTAATAGTCCAGGATGAGGTCTCAGAGTCAGCCAGTGACGTAATGTACACTCATAATTGACGTTGGTTTATGCCTAAGAGCATTGGAATTGTTTTTCTTCTTTAAGTGTGTCTCGAGTATAAATCTACTACTGTTTCTATCAGTAGTAGAAAATAACTGGAATTTTCTCTGCACTGCATCATTTGCAAAAACCTTTACATGCATTCTTATTTTACTCAAAATTCCTTAACATCCTCATGAAGTGTGTGTGTGTGTGTTTGTCGCTCAGTCGTGTTTGACTCTTAGCGACCCCATGAGTGCAGCCCACCAGGTTCCTCTGTCCATGGTATTTCCCAGGCAAGAATACTGGAGTGGGTTGCTATTTCCTTCTTCAGAGGATCTTCCCGACCCAGTGATCAAACCCAGATCTCCTACATTGCAGGCAGACTCTACCATCTGAGCCCTGAGGGAGACTTCATGAAGCAAGCAGGACTAACTTTATTTCCATTTTACAGAGAGGGAAACTGTGGCATAAAAATGTTGCATAACATGCATACAAAGAGGCCTACAAAGCAACCCTTCCCCCAGTTACACAGATGTAGGTCATATGATTCCCCGTGCATCATCAAAATTGTCCAAGAGTCAAAACTGTCTTTTAACCTAGAGTTAAAATGAACTTGGGGCTTTGGTATATAACTAAAGGCTGCTCATTGCTGAAAAAAGAGAAACAAAGGATTCCCTACAATGAATCAAAGAAAAGGTAATCTCAGTTTGCTCTAATAGCCTCTGTGTGTGTGTATGTATTTTATAGCATAAATTCTTTCAAGGCAAAAAAGAAACAATTTTAAAAATGGAAAAAAAATAACATGCATACAAAGAGGCCTACAAAGCAACCCTTCCCCCAGTTACACAGATGTAGGTCATATGATTCCCCGTGCATCATCAAAATTGTCCAAGAGTCAAAACTGTCTTTTAACCTAGAGTTAAAATGAACTTGGGGCTTTGGTATATAACTAAAGGCTGCTCATTGCTGAAAAAAGAGAAACAAAGGATTCCCTACAATGAATCAAAGAAAAGGTAATCTCAGTTTGCTCTAATAGCCTCTGTGTGTGTGTATGTATTTTATAGCATAAATTCTTTCAAGGCAAAAAAGAAACAATTTTAAAAATGGAAAAAAACAAAAACAAAAACAAAACGGGGCTTTCCACATGGCTCAGATGGTAAAGAATCTGCTGGAAATGCAATCTGGACATATTAGAAATATCTCAGGGCTGGAGCTATTAAGCTTGCTTATTAGAGGCAAGTCAGAGTTTTACACTTAACCTCATATTCTTTTTTGTTAATTTTTAAAATTAAGTTATCATTTAAGTTATCATGTAGATGTATGATATTTATTGTCTTGCTCTATTAGCTAAGAAAACCCTTTTCACTTTTGTGGATTTGATTATTGTATTTTTAAATAGTATTTCTTGTTTATTATATTTATATTTTCATTTGTATTTCTGTAAGACATGGCCTTGATTGAAGTTTGGTGACTTTTCTCTTTTAATTCAATCCTTTTTCATATTTTTAAATTAGTTTTTTTATTTCTCCTTTGGTCTTTGGTTTCTTGACACCTTAATCAAGGTCTTGACTCTTTTTTTCTATACAGTTAACCTTTCAAGTCAGCAACTACATTTATCTTAAGGTACATGTACATGTTATGCAAACAATTGAAATCGTGGCAACTCTGAGAAAACATGCCTTGTTAATAAAAACTGGATCAGAGCACAAGCAGAAAGGGAAGACTTCAGGATAGAAAAGGTGGTATTTCAAAACTTGGTTTCTCATACATTTTTCAAAGTATATATTCAGACACTGGTCCATAATCAAGATAGCAGTCCTTATGAACTAGCTTCAGTTTTGTTGAGAGAAGACTGGCCATCAACATGTTTTAATCTTCCCTTACTTTCCTTTGTCTTTCAAAGCATATATTTTACCATTGATAATTTTAAGCAAAAATAGTGAAAAGGGACTACTGTTCCCAGCAGGAACGTTAAGTGTAGAAAATAGGCTTTTTGAAATAGAAAAAGATAAAACATTAGGTATGTGATGGTAAATCAATATAAAGTGAGATATTCTGTTTACATTTCGTATCACCTTTCCTACTGTGGATGATTTAATACTATTGAATCAATACAGGAAACTGATAATGATAACATAACCAACATATGAAGATGACAAAAATGATAAAGCTAGCGAACTACCCAAGTGTTTCTAGAGCTTCTTGTCTGCTTTCCCCCTGCAGTCAAGCAACAATTGCACTGATACTTGGTTCTTCCAGTGCCAGCAAGGGACTTACTTGCTGTCTTTTCAGAGGTGATTAAGCTTCATGCCACTTTCTAACAAAGACAACCAATTTGAAAAGAATGCTGGTGCAATTCATAGCTGAAACATTAACTGGAGGGCAAGTCCTAAAGCTTCTGTCATGACAGGACGTAGGAAGAGGTAAAGATTGGAGGGGCAGGGGGTCTGCCAGCTATTTTTTCTGAAGCTCTGTAGTGTTGCATTTGGAATTTCCCATACTACTATATCTCAGAGTACTTTATTACAAGGAATTCCTAACTGGACTTCTAACCTTCTTTTCTTTCTTCATGCCCTTCCAATCCATTATCCACATTGCCATCTTAATGATCTTTCTGAAACGTATTAATGGAACTGATTGGTTCTCTCTTTTAAAAATCCTCTTAAGATTTACCATTGCCTGCTACATATATTCCAAGTCCTTATGTCACACACACCGTCTTTTATGGTTTGGAACCTACCTTCCTAGCATCTCCTGTGCTCTGTATCCTCAGTCCTCTTTGTATTGACCTGATTTTAAGATTGCCTGTCCACTGGATTGTTGCAAGACTTCAGTGAGAAACTATATATAGATTACTCAATAATAGCCAGTATTTACTGGACACTTCCCATCTTACAAGGTGCCAAAGATTGGGCTGAGTCTTTATGTGTATTTTCTCATTTAATCTTCATACAACCTTGTGAGGTATAGACACTTTTATCTATAATCTCCACTCTCTAAATGAAGAAACAGATTTTGAGAGGTCAGCCAACTTGCCCAAGGTCACACCTATAGCCAGAAATGGAGTTGTAATTTTATCTAGCCAACTTCTAAACTGATGCTTTTATAGACTTTACTGCTGCCTGGCACACTGCCTGGTATACAATTCAGCTTGATTAAATATTCATTAAAACAAACATTACTATAAAACTTACAGTGTCTAGAAAATGACCTTTTTTTCTTGCCTCCATGGTGCAGCAAGGTTAACTGATAAAGCACTTTTTGGCCTCTTTTAAGATGCTCCTGTCTCCTCTATGCTGTCTTCTGTCACTTCACACTCACGGACCCATAGTGTGCTAATTGTTAAGTGTCTGTTGCCTTTCATCTGTGGGCTCTTCGTCTCTCGCCACATCTTCACTGTCTTTGTGTCCTTGGAGCAGAGCAGTTCAGCAATTGTGAACGAATGGAAGCAGTGAAACAAGCTCTGAAGAGAATTTTGAAATATGTGGGGTTTTCCCCTTTCTCAAAAATGAGGAATTCCTCCTTCCATTTAATGTGTAAGTGCATTAACATTCTGAATAACACTCAGCTGGATCATTATGAAAGAGCAGAATCAGACTTACAAGGTTGGAGTGGGAAAAGGGAAGTTGAACCCTTCTTTTTCTAAGTTCCCCTTTCCCTACAAATGAAAAAGAAGCAAGGTTGAAGGAAAGATGATAACATTTAGAAATGGTGAGATGAACTGTAAATTCTCTTTAAAAAAAGATAGTTATGCTTGACACCAAGTTGACTAAGATTCAAGTCTTAGTTTTTCTGCCCTTATCCTTTTTACATTTTCTAAATACAAGTTACTTACCTGTTGGCTCAAACGTAAAGAATCTGCCTGCAATGCTGGAGACCCGGGTTCAATCCCTGGGTCAGGAAGATCCCCTGGAGAAGGGCATGACAACCCACTCCAATATTCTTGCCTAGAGAATTCTATGGACAGAGGAGCCTGGTGGGCTGCAGTCCATGTAGTCGCAAAGAGTTGTACATGATTGAGTGACTACCACACTCACTCACTCACTCACACACTCACACACACACACACACACACACACAGAGTTATACCTTCTTTCACAGTGTTTCTCAAAGGTTAGTGAATTAGAAGTGTTAGCCACTCAGTTGTGTCTGACCGTTTGCGGCCCCATGGACTGTAGCTCACCAGGCTCCTCTGTCCATGGAATTCTCCCAGGCAAGAATACTGGAGTGGGTTGCCATGCCCTTCTCGAACCCAGGTCTCCTGCATTGCAGGCAGATGCTTTACTGTCTGAGCACTAGAGAAGTCTGAAACACCACTAAATTTTTAAAATCTGAGAACTTGAGGGAAATCAACTGATGGGCATATGGTCACAGAGTGAGTCAGTGAAAGTTCCAGGAATAAATCTGCTCATCTGACTGCTAGTTCAGGGTTCTACACATCCTGCTACGTGCCCCTAAAGGAGTGATGAATCTTGAAGATGGCACAGTTGGGGCAAGAAATCACTGTCATTGCCAGTGCTCATATTCTCCTTCCCCTGCTTAATAGAATAATAATTTTAAATTCATAAATGGGAATATTTTATTGATTAGTGTGTTCTATTATGCCAAGGATACCAACAAAGAAATACATCTAAAATTTACATTATCCCCTAAAATACAGAGAAACAGCATATATCAGCACAAAAGCATTTCTGAAGTTATAAAACAAATATTCATTATTTGGTATGAAGAAGAGGATAAACATTATTTTTAATAAATTGTTTTCTTTTTTCTTTTTAACTTGTGTGGCAAAATCCTCCATCCCTAGGTGATATTCAACAACTATAAGGTCTAAAACAGATTTGTTACTCTGGGGGAATATAGTAATAATTTCCCTTAGTCATTGTAAGCTAATACAGTCTTATATATCTACATTACAATCCCCTCTCTTAAGAGAGTGAAACCCCTGCTTCTGTCTATTAATTGGTAGGTAACCCTTAATATCCCACCCACTTGACCTTCTCTGTTTTCTCTTTGTATTGGGAAGTAGTGCCTTACCTTTCTCTGTAGAGATAAAAGTCAGCTAATACCTGGCTTTGGTTCCTTACACTGCTACCTGGCAGGTATGCAACCCCTCATTTCTTCATCTGCAACATGGGGATAATATTACTCACCTTCCCCACAAGGTTCTCGCCAAGATGAATGACATATGTCTAAACGTAGGCTTAAATTGTAGAATCCTGGAACTGAAAAGGACCTTCCCAAGGTGAGTCTACCTTACCGTGGTATGGAATACATTGTAAGTGCTATGCTCAAAAACTTCCCTAGTGGTCCATTGGTTTTGAATCTGCAATAAAAACAAAAGAATCTGCCTCCCAGTGCAGGGGACAGGGGTTCAACTCCTGGTCTGGAAAGATCCCACATGCCATGGGGCAACTGAGCCCACAACTACTGAGCCCCTGTTCTGCAGCAAGAGAAGCCACCGCGATGAGAAGCCCACGCACCTCAGTGAAGAGTAGTCCCGTCTTAACACAACTAGAGAGAGTCTGTGCAGCAACCAAGGGCCAACATGGAAAAAGAAAATTAATTAATTAATTAAAAATATTAAAGTTTAAAAAAAATGCTTTGCTCAAGACCAGTTAGCCCATGAGTCATACATCTGAGGCCTTTGCTTGAGTGTGCTTTGTTTTTATTTCCTTTTTTTTTTTTTCCACTTGATAGGCACAAGGGAACTGATATGCACAAGGAAGGAATGTAAAGACTACGGTAGAATGAACTCAAAGAGGAAGTAGGTGTTCTGTGCCAAGTAACGTGACAGCAAATAAGAAAAGAGAAGGTATAAGGAAGAGCATTTATTGGAGAGTTTATAGCATGCCAAACATACATTAAAACATGAAAAGCTTTTAATTATCTGGTGTGTTACACAGATAAAATATCTACTGAGAATACTTTTTTGACATATGTGTGTGCCAAGTGGCTTCAGTTGTGTCCGACTCTGCGACCCCATGGACCGTAGCCTGCCAGCTTCCTCTGTCCATGGGATTCTCCAGGCAGTAATACTGGAGTGGGTTGCCATTTCCTTCTCCAGGGGATCGTCCCGACCCAGGAATGGAACCCTGGTCTTTTCTGTCTCCTGTATTGGTAGGTGGATTCTTTACCACTAGCACCACCACCTGGGAAGTATAGAATTATTTAAAACCATTCCTTGTTGTCCATGTTTCTAGTACTTTTCTAGGACTGCACGCCGAATCCCTTGCTTTAAGCTGTGTTGCCTCAGTGCTGGCTGGAGTGGAGGTTGCATGAGGAAGTTCAAGGAGCTGAGGTGTGGAGAGAAGTAGCTGCCTGGAATTAGATAAGGGTTGTCCAGGAGGCCTCTCACTCACTAATGACTCTTCAGTGATTTCCAATCTTAGGCATCCAACTGGGTTTTTAAGTCCCTTTTACGAAATGGAAATATGCTCTTAAAATGATACATCTCTGAAAATTACTTCCTTGACAGTAAATCTACATTTCTCCTCTAATCACATCAGCTTTGATTAGTATGGAGAGGTGAAAGAGAGTGTAACTGAGAGTTTAAGGCCCTTAGAAAAGGGCAGACCTAGATAGAGGTTGAATGGTAGATATCAAAGGTTACTGAGTGCCAGGAGGTAAAAAAAACTCATTAAAAAAAGAAAAAGATTGGTGAGAAATGCCAAAAACAGCCTTTGGCTGATTTGGTTTTTTTACTTAGAGCATGGAGGTAACCAATTAAAATCCAAAATGTGATACTACTTTTTTTTAATGCTTAAACTTGATATTGAGTGCTGTATTTCATGGGTGCTAGGAAAAGGAACAAGTCAAATTCTAGCATCTTAGGACAAGTCTAGGATCAGCAGACACCATAATATAAAAGGGACAGTGGAGAGATTACAGAGCTGAACACTGAGAACCTAAATTCAAACTCCTACTCTAGAAGTGAGGAGTTGCGTCTGTCTGTGAGTAAAGACTTCTGATGATACTTATCTAAACATACAAAGCTTTATTTTTCTCCTGTGTAAAGAAGTACAGAAATAGGCAATCATTGCTAAAGGTTCAAGATGTCAAGCTGGTTTCCTTTTGAAATTTCCTTAGCCTTTTCCTCATGGTTCTCATCTTTCAGATAGGAGGAAGGTAACAAGCAGAAAGGGGCAAAACCCATATCAGTGAAGAAAAACTTATGGCAGACTCCACTTCTATCTTAGTTTCTAGAACTGTGTCATAGAACTACCTAGAAAAAGAAAGTGAAAAATTAGCTTTTTTGCTAAACGCACTGTCATCCCAAATAGAATCAAGAAGGAAGAAGGGCAGAATGGATAGTTAGTAGTCTTGGACAGAGCAGCATTGATGAGGGGAAAATGAATGAGAATTTCAGCAAATCAAAAAGCAGAATGTAATATATAAATATGTGACATATAAATAGAAGGGAAAGAGCTGTCTGTTTTAGAAGGAGACTGTAATGCATGCGTTTCTGCTTCTCTGGTCATTAGTGACAATAAAATAAGCACAAATTATTTAAAAATCCATGGTGGGCATTTTAAAAATATACCAATAGGTGATAAAAATTTAACCTTAAAACACACCAGCTGCAGACTACTCTAACATCTTACTTTCTTACATGACCTCTGTGAACTCTTGCCATTCAGCCAGTTGCACAATCCAAATGTGGTCTCAGAGCACCTTAAAAGATGGGTCAGATATGCCTGGTGTAGGACAAGACAGTTAAAATACTTCTACCTGGAAATCCCTGATGTGAATAGTTGGTTTAAAAAAGAGATTTTTTTTCCCAAAAAAACAAAAGAGTGGGAGTAGGGGACTGAATTTTAAAAGTAAACCAAGTGGTATCATTTTTTGGGGGTTCAACATTACAAGAACTTCAGACTCTTCTAGTGAAAAAACATTTATCCTTTGTCAGCTGACAGTGGTCTACATTGAAAAGTATTTTTCAGTGGAATCATGTGTAAAAATTTTTAGTTTCAAGAGTATTAGCATGTAATCAAAATTAGAATTAAGGTTAAAAGCCAGAGATGTGATAACTAATATCCTGAAGCCATCCACACAATAACCTTCTCTTATAGATCCAGATTCAGAAATAGCCAAATAGTTTATCAGTGAAAGATATCAGGAACAGCAGAGCTCTATACCAATACTACTAATAAAAACATCCAGATTCTTAAGAGCTCAGATAGACCTGAGATTAGTAAAGACATTTATTTCACTGAAAGATTTGAGATCACTACCCAGAAGTTTTCTTTTTGTTTTTAACTTCCTGGACTGTTTTATTTTACTCAGGAGCTATCTTAAGAACCTGGGGCAGAGTAAAGAGGGGTAGAAAGCCATTGGCCTCTTGTTTATACATGAATCAGAGTTGAGCCAATATTCGTTAAATGGACAGGACAGTTAAATGGAAATTTCTGGAAGTAACCTGTAGCATTATGCTCAAGAAAACATTAGACCAGTCCTCTGAAGGATTTTATTTTGGCCTTTTGCTGTGTAAAATGGGACCTAACTTCAAGTGTGAAGCCTGGAAGAATATACCACAAGTTCAAGAGAGCAAGAGAGAATCTTCTGGATCAAAGATAATGGTTATCAGACATGGAAGTCATGGAAGGAGAAGAAACTGCTGATTAAATATCTCAAAGACAAATACAGGAATACCAGACTGCCTTATCTGCCTCCTGAAACACCTGTGTGCAGGTCAAGAAGCAACAATTAAAACTGGACATGGAACAACAAACTGGCTCAAAATTGGGAAAGGAGTATGTCAAGGCTGTATATTGTCACCCTGTTTATTTAAATTCTATGCAGAGTACATCATGTGAAATATTGGGCTGAGTGAAGCCCAAGCTGGAATCAAGATTGCTAAGAGAAATATCAATAATCTCAGATATGCAGATGACACCACCCTAATGGCAGAAAGCGAAGAGGAACTAATGAGTCTCTTGATGAAGATGAAAGAGGAGAATGAAAAGACTGACTTAAAACTCAACATTCAAAAAACTAAGATCATGGCATCTGGTCCCATCATTTCATGGCAAATAGATGGGGAAAAAGTGGAAACAGTGACAGACTTTCTTTTCTTGGGCTCCAGAATCACTGCAGACAGTGACTGTAACCATGAAATTAAAAGACACTTGCTCCTTAGAAGAAAAGCTGTAGCAAACCTAGGCAGCGTATTAAAAATAAGAGACATCACTTTGCCTAAAAAGGTTCATCTAGTCAAACTATGCTTTTGCAGTAGTCTTGTACAGATGTGGTAGTTAGACCATAAAGAAGGCTGAGCACCTAAAGAATTGATGCTTTTGAATTGTGATGCTGGAGAAGATTCTTGAGAGTTCTTTGGGCTGCAAGGAGATCAAGCCAGTCAATCATAAAGGATCAGTCCTGAATATTCATTAGAAGGACTGATGCCGAAGCTGAAGCTCCAATACTTTGGCCACCTGATGTAAAGAAATGACTCATTGGAAAAGACACTGATGCTGAGAAAGAGTAAGGGCAGGAGGAGAAGGGGGTGACAGAGGATGAGATGGTTGGATGGTATCATTGATTCAATGGACATGAGTTTGAGCAAACTCCAAGAGATAGTGAAGGACAGGGAAGCCTGGTGTGCTGCAAGTCCATGGGTTCACAAAGAGTCGGACACATATGAATGACTAAACAACAACGGGTTCAAGAATGAAAGGGAGAGAAGATTAACATGTGAGTGGTAAGAGATATGGGGCAGGAAGGAGAGCTGGAAGATTGTGGAAAAGTTTGAAGTTTTTTAGACCTGAGTCTATACATCCAGGGGCTTCCCTGGTGGCTCAGTGATAAAGAATCTGCCTGCTATTGCAGGAGATGTGGGTTCAATCCCTGGATCAGGAAGATCCCCTGGAGAAGGAAATGGCAACCCACTCCAGTATTCTTGCCATCTGAGACAGTATTATGACAGTATTTACAACTAAACAACAGTAGCAACTACACCTACAACAATTAAAACCTGTAGTTTTCTCACATCTCACAACTACTTTATAGTGATTCTTGATACCATAATGTGAGGATGTTAACAACCATTGTTTTTGTAAGTATGGATGGCACATGAAATTAAGAAGACAAATTAAGTATTTTTAGAAATAGTCACCCTTGAACTCTTATACATCTTGTTTTGCATTTATCTATTACTCTTTTTGGGGTACACACACTCATAAATATAAAAATGTCTTTGTGGCTTTAATTTGAAGTAGTTATAAATTGAATTGTAAAAGGTAGAATATTTCATGGCTATGAGTCTAGACTGGAGCCCTTAATGAACATTAATATGTTTTCATTGTGTCTGTTGATATTTTTTCATTTAATTCATTCAAAAATATTTATTTAATGGCTTCTGTGTGCCAGAAATGAGCTAGATCATGTCATAGAAGATCACAGTCAGTCTAGTAAGAAAGATAAGAGCCTAAATAAAAACATATAAATGTTCAATCACTTTCAACATACTTTTACTTGGGAATATATTACTGATGCAGTGATTTAATTCCCATCTGAAAAAACTCCTTCAGTAAAGTTTCCTGAAGAAATTGCTATGTCTGCTATTTATTATGACATGTTATGTAATGCTATGCTTCTCATAAGAATACACTGTGAAAAAATATGATAAAGACTTGCAGTTTGGAAACTGAAATAAAACAGAAGCCCTGGGAATATTCTTGTTCCTTTGCTGGACAAGAAAACAGAAAATGTCTACACTCATTGAGAAAATGTTATTGATATGGTTCCTAAACCTAAACGGGTTTCCCTGGTGGCTCAGATGGTAAGGAATCCTTTGGCAATGTGGGAGACCCAGGTTTGATCTCTGGGTGGGGAAGATCCCCTGGAGAAGGGAATGGCAACCCACTCCAGTATTCTTGCCTGGAGAAATCCCATGAACACAGGAGCCCGGCAGGCTGCAATCCATGGGGTCACAAAGAGTCAGACACGACTGAGAGACGTATACTTTCCCTAACACTAAATACAGTTTGGGAAAGCAGAAGGTTTCCTAGGAAATGTAGATCTTGCAAATATTATTTATTTATTTTTGGCTGCGCTGCGTCCATTCCTGTGCGCAGGCTTTCTCCAGTCGCAGTGAGAAGGGCTCCTAGCTAGTTGCAATGCACGGACTTCTCACTGCAGTAGCTTCTCTCATTTGCGGCGTGAGTTTCAGTAGTTGTGGAACCTTCTTGGAACAGGGATTAAACCCATGTCCCCTGCATGGGCAGGCGGATTCTTAAGCACTAGACCACTAGGGAAGTCCTTGCAAATGTTAAGAATGAAGAAAGATACAACATAATCCAATTAGGCCCACAATTCAGATTTTTAATAAAAGGTTGTTGGGGGGTGGGTTAAAATAATGATCTTCATGCTTAATGTGGAAACAGATACTGCCTTCAGGTGTGCTCTCATAAGTACATACCCAGCTTTGCAGAGGCTTCCATTGTGGATGATGGGTCACATAATACATCTTCTGTGCCTTTATCTTTATATGGATGATTTGGAAAATTTCTGTGGCCTAAATTCTAAATTTTAGTTTTAATAAAATTCAACCTTGTTTCTAAGTATACTTATTCCATTTAATTCCTTTTTATGTTTGGCTTTGAATCAGTAATCTCAGGCTAAATGCAGTCAACTGTCTGAAAATGAAATGAACTGTCTAATTCAATGCTCTATTCCTTGGACTGCAAGGAGATCCAACCAGTCCATTCTAAAGGAGATCAGTCCTGGGTGTTCTCTGGAAGGACTGATGCTGAAGCTGAAACTCCAGTACTTAGGCCACCTCATGCGAAGAGTTGACTCATTGGAAAAGACTCTGATGCTGGGAGGGATTGGGGGCAGGAGGAGAAGTGGACGACCGAGGATGAGATGGAACTGATTATCTGATAATAAATGGGGTGTCATTGTTCAGTTCAGTTCAGTCCAGTCGCTCAGTCGTGTCCGACTCTTTGCGACCCCATGAATCGCAGCACTCCAGGCCTCCCTGTTCATCGCCATCTCTCGGAGTTCACTCAGACTCACGTCCATCGAGTCAGTGATGCCATCCAGCCATCTCATCCTCGGTCGTCCACTTCTCCTCCTGCCCCCAATCCCTCCCAGCATCAGAGTCTTTTCCAATGAGTCAACTCTTCACATGAGGTGGCCTAAGTACTGGAGTTTCAGCTTCAGCATCAGTCCTTCCAAAGAACACCCAGGACTGATCTCCTTTAGAATGGACTGGTTGGATCTCAGCTAATGCTTATTCTGTATTGATTTGGTTTAGGTGCTGTGTGTATGTGTATGTATATATATGTGTGTGTGTGTATGTATATATTACATGTGGTTTTAGGTGCTATATGTGGATGTGTATATATTATAGGTACTGAAAAAGGGAGGAGCACTTTTTATATACCACCTTTCTTTCATTTAAATTTTTACTGTGTTTTGTTAAGTTAGACATAGTTATATAGTCTAACATATGATTTCTAGTTTTTCTTTACTTGTATCACATGTAAATACTGATTCCCAAACACTACATAATTGTAAAATTATGGTAATGTCACTACTCCTCTGTTACCATATGGCTGTCTTGCAAAAAAATCTTCAAAAGTAATTGACTTTCAGACTATTCTCTTCAATTATTTTGGTTTGCTGCTAGTACTCGTTGCCAATTCTACCTTCTTATGTTACTCTCCATATCATTAAACTAAGAGAATACATCTCTGAAACCAATACATTCATTGTCTCATAGAAAAGACATTTGAGAAAATCAAGCTCAAAAGGAAAAGGAAAAAGAGCAAAGTGTGGAACAATATTGGGCTCCTCGCCTCATCTATTTTTGGCCCTGATCATCTGCACCAGCGCTTGCTTGCAATGAAAGATGACTCTAAGTGACTCTGTGCTGATGGAATTTATTAGAAGAGAAGGAATAATTTACGAGTCATGGCTTCAACTTACCGCTGCAGACTTCTTGTCCATATAAATCATGTGTTGTGTTCATATATATAGTCACTCATAAAAAAAATTCAGAATGCATTGTGCTGTTGTGGATTGACCTAGGCTTTCTTCCCTAGCTTCTTAGATTTCCCAAAGTATCAAGTTTAATTTGGGGATTCTCTTCAAACTTCACAAGCTAAAAGAGAGATAAGAAAATATCAGAGTGTCCCATCAACTCAACTTCAGTAATCTTGAAGATTTGCTCTCTGACTAAATCCTAGTCCTAGTATCAAAACAGTTATTACTGATAATGTACAAAAAGTTCTATACTTTATATAAGATTTATATGCATGAACAACAAGTTTCCTTAGTTTTACGGTATCCTCCTAAGATGGGCGATTTGGGACGTTTCATATTGTACAATTTTATTACCTAAATTTTATTAATGAACTGCTAAGAACTGATACTTTTTGAAAGACTTACTCGATGAGTTGATCTAATATTTTTTAAAGTCTTAATTTCTAGTTATGATACCCTGAAAAAGCATGGAAAGGAAATCCTCCAAAAACAAATAATATTCTCCCCCTTAGGATCCTGCCCAGTTCTATAGTCTGCACTCTACAGAAGGAGAGAAAAGCTATAGCTTCTAGGGGAGCCTAAAATGAACAAAGAACTGAGGAGTTAGTTTTAGAACTTAGAAGAAAGTCTAGAAACTAAAATATTTAACTTGGAATAAAAAGATTACATAATCAATAACAATAATAATAGCTTATGTTTCTCGAACACATGCCACATCATTCTTCGGTTACTCTGTAAGAGGAGAGCATTATTATACTCATTTTACAGATAAGAAAACTGAGTCTTGGGGAAAATTAACTTTTCCAAAGTTATATAAATAGTAAGTGATTGATAGAAGTGAAGTTGAATCACAGAAATCTGACTCTAGAACCAGCTATTTAACACAGCAATTGCCATAGAGCATGTGATATTCATACAGATAGAACAGTACTTTGAATCAAATAATACTCCTTAAGATATTCCTGTGGAAAGAGGTGAGATTGAATCTATTCAAGGTTTACAGCAAACATTATTCACAGAAACTAGCGATATTAGAAGAGGAATAAATAATATCAAATGGAGACAAACATGGAAATTCAGACTATGGGCTATAGCCCAGTATCAGTGACCTGTTTCTGCAACAAGCCATTGGCAGTCACAAAACAAGCAAACACCAGCAGAGCCTTTGCTTGTATCTTACTGCTTCAAATATGGTCCATTTTGAGTCCAGCAACACTGACACCACCTAGACAGATGATATCTCAGATCCTGCCTCAAGTCTTACTGAATCTTAATATCCCTAAGTGATTCATTTACAAATTAGAGTTTGCAAAGCACTGGTCTAGATGACTAGAGACTGAAATAAATATAATAGTTAGATCTTGTTTGGATTGTGATTCCACAAGCCAAGTGCAAAAAGACTTTTTCACCTATTGGAGAAATTGGGCATGAACTAGTTCTTGGCTTCTAAATGCTAATTTTATTTGGTGTGATAAGGAGACCTATCAAAGGTTCCAACAAAGGTCCATATAGTCGAAGCTATGGTTTTTCCAGTAGTCATGTATGGATGTGAGAATTGGCCTGTAAAGGAAGCTAAATGCTGAAGAATTGGTGCTTTTGAACTGTGGTGCTGGAGAAGACTCTTGAGAGTCCCTGGACTGCTAAAAGATCAAACCAATCAATCCTAAAGGAAATCAACCCTGAATATCATTGGAAGGACTGAGGCTGAAACTGAAGCTCCAATACTTTGGCCACCTGATGTGAAGAGCTGACACATTAGAGAAGACCCTGAAACTGGGAAAGATTGAAGGCAGGAGGAGAAGGGGACAACAGAGGACGAGATGGCTGGATAGCATCACCGACTTGATGGACATGAGTTTGAGCGAGCTCCGGGAGATGCTGATGGACAGAGAAGCCTGGCGTGCTGCAGTCCATGAGGTCTCAGAGAGTCCTACATGACTGAGAGACTGAACAAGAACAGAAAGGCACCTAATGGTTAATGATGAATGTCCAAATCTCTTATTTTACTGCTTTTTTATATTTTATTTATTTATTTATGAGGTGGCACCAGATCTTAGGTGCAGCACCTGGAATCTTTGATCTTTGTTGTGGCATATGGGATCTAGTTCTCCAGCCAGGGATCGAACCCAGGCCACTGTGTTGGGTGCTTGGAGTCTTAGCCACTGGACCACAAGGGAAGTTCCCAAATCTTTTAAAATGTAGACATGTATACCAAGGTTTATAGGGGTGAAATAATATGGCTGGAATTTGCTTTAAAACATTTTGGCAAAGACAGTAGCAGTAAGTGATACTAATGTGGTAAAATCTTGGAAATGTTTGAAACTGTCCTATCAACTTTTCAACGTGTTAGAATATGTCATGCTTTTTTAAAAATATCAAAATAAATGAACTTATGCCCTAGAAATTGTAGAAATAACTAAAGGAAGTTTCTTATAGTAAAAAGGGTTAATCATGTAACAGGATGCCATTTTCTCCAAAGGATTTAAATATGTGCTGTTATTAGCACATATTTTTTGGTCTATGGGTAATTTTAGATATAGTCCTGGTAAAAACCAGCAGACAAAAAAAATCTGCCAAGCTCCCTTTCTCAAAATTGATTCTGTGGTAGATCTTATGCTTTGTGAATACTTTGGGCTGTTGGTCTAGATTTAATGCCTTTGTTGTGTTTAAAAACAAGAAAAAGCAGTTGGTGATGCCTCTGATCTCGCCCCGTGTTTCCTTTCTTGTGGCGTTCTTCAGTTTAATGGTTGACTGATGGAATGTTGAGCTATATAGTCATCCAAATCAGGCATTTAATAGAGCGTCCTGTACTGATCTCATTCTGTTGAGAGTCTATGCTTGTAAGTGCAGACTAAGATCCTTTGATGTTAAGTGATCAATAGGAAACCCTTTAAGCTGGTATGTATTTGTCATATAGAAAGGCATTCCTTTCAACATCATATAAACCCTTCATGTATCTAACCACTGAAAAGCATATCATTTTTTTGTTTGTTTGTTTTTGGAAAAGGGGATAAAAGAGAATTCCACGAGCTATTAAAAAGAGAAGCCAAGTACTTTCGCAGCTTATTAAATGGCAGCATTTGTGGCAATATGTTTTATATTTTCTGGCTCCTTCCTATAGACAACCAAGAGTGGTTCTCAGAGACTAATGAACTCTGCCAGCATCCCCAGGTGCAGACATTACACTGTTTACAGATGAACAGGCGACGCCTGACTGGTTCAGTGGATACCTTGTGAGTGAGTCAAGGATGAGTGAGCAAGGTGCTTCCAGAAACCTTCCCATTTGAACCACAAGAAGTTTTCCCAGTGTAGCACTGTATTTGGTCTATTGGCTTGGATTTGATGGAATAACTTAGATCTAAGGTTTTCCTTTGGTGAATGTGTATTTGGAGGAATAAATGAATAATGGGGCAGTGAAGGGAATCTGGGTGCTGACTCTGAATCAGAGAATGACTGACACTCAGGTGCTGCCCCTTACACTTCTGTAATTTAGGTTGTGCCCCGAGAGTCTCCCTGTTTATAAAAAGCTGCTTTGTTAGATGTCTGTGGTTTTTTATTTTGACTTAAGATCTTTTTTTCTCCTTCTTCCTATTCTTCCTGGTAGATGGCCAGTCAGCTAGTCTTTCTTTCTCTGTTCTTTCCATAAAAACAGCCTCTCATGAAATTTTCCATATTGCTCATTAGCCCTCAAAAACCTGTTAGTTAAACTATGAGCTTTTCTCTTTTATTGAAGTATCACTGACTTACAGTGTTGTGTTGGTTCTGGTGTGGAGCAAAGTGATTCAGATATATTTCTATCTATATATTAATATCTATATAGAGATATATTCATATTCTTTTCCATTATTGCTTATTACAAGATATTGAATATCATTCCCTGTGATAGGGAACAGTAGGACCTTGTTGTCTTATCTATTTTAAATAGAAGAGTTTTTATCTGCCAATCCCAAGCTCATAATTTACCCCCCGCCTTCTCCTTTGGTAAGCATAACTTTGTTTTCTATGTCTGTGAGTCTGTTTTTGTTTTGTAAATAAACCCATTTGTGTCATATTCTAGATTCTACACATAAGTGATAACATGGTGTTTGTCTTTCTCTTTCAGACTTACAGGAGCAAAGTGATTCAGATATATTTCTATCTATATATTAATATCTATATAGAGATATATTCATATTCTTTTCCATTATTGTTTATTACAAGATATTGAATATAGTTCCCTGTGACAGGGAACAGTAGGACCTTGTTGTCTATTTTAAATAGAAGAGTTTTTATCTGCCAATCCCAAGCTCATAATTTATCCCCCCCCACCTTCTCCTTTGGTAAGCATAACTTTGTTTTCTATGTCTGTGAGACTGTTTTTGTTTTGTAAATAAACCCATTTGTGTCATATTCTAGATTCTACACATAAGTGATAACATGCTGGTTGTCTTTCTCTTTCAGACTTATTTCACTTAGTATCATAATCTCTAGGTCCATCCATGTTGCTGCAAATATACACAATATATTGTGTATATACCACATCTTCTTTATCCATTCATCAGTGGATGTATATTTATGTTTTTTCTATATCTTGGCTATTGTAAATAGTGCTGCTATGGACATTGGGGGTGCATGTATTTTTGCAATTAAGAGTTTTCACCTTTTATGGATATATGCCCAGGAGTGGGATTGCTGGATCATATGACAACTCTATTTTTAGTTTTTTGAGGAACCTCCACACTATTTTCCATAGTGGCTGCACCAATTTACATTTCCAGCAACAGTGTAGGAGGGTTCCGTATTCTCACACCCTCACCAGCATTTATTATTTGTGGACTTTTTGATGATGGCCATTCTGATGAGTGTGAGGTAATACCTCATTATAGTTTTGATTTGCATTTCTCTAACAATTGAGATTTTTCTGCAAACCTCTGCCACTCCTTAGCTTGTTTGTTTTGCCACAACATAGCACAATATTATCATCCTTTCCTGGAGAATTATAATTAGAACAACTTGTTGTTTTTCCTAAGAGTTTTTCCTACTGTTAAAATTATCATAAAATATAACAATATTTCAAAAGCTCTAAAATACCTTTATTACTAGAGATGAGTTTTATAGGAAGCATGATGCAAAGTTTCATAGCCCCCAAATTAATAAATATACAATTAATAACTATTATATACCCTTTTGCTATTTTAAAAGAATATCATCATATAAAAAAAAAAAAAAAGAAATAAAATGGTCAGAGAGTACTGTGCTGCTGTGCTTAGTTACTCAGTTGTGTGTCCAACTCTTTGCAACCCCATAGACTGTAGCTCACGAGGCTTTTCTGTCCACGGGGATTCTTCTAGGCAAGAACACTGGAGTGGGTTGCCATGCCCTCCTCCAGGTAGAGAGTACTATTTAAGGATAATTTTCCCCTCGAAAAGGTAACATCAAGACTGATATAAAAACGAACGTGTTAAATACTTTATTTAACTCGTTAATTAAGGAAGAAATAAGATGTTACAACCAACTTAAAGGAGGATCCAAATAGACATAGAAATGACTTATTGGAATGCGCGTGCAGATGGGGACACACTCTTCCACTGTTGCTGAAGAAAGCCAATTCAAAGTCTCTTGGACAGAACTTGCAAAGCAAGAATGTCTTTGTTTATAGACAAGAATAATTTTGCATAGCTATCAGCTTTTACACTTTACAGAGTTGTAAATCTGCTTCCATAGAATCAAAATCAGATAATCCAGAAGAGTGTACTCTAGACACTGCATAGCTTTCCACTGAAGCACAGAATTATTTTCCCCATAACATACTGTATCCCTAAGTGCATTGTGACTTTCAGTGACCCTCAGCTATAATCACAAAGAGGTCCACATTCCTTAGATGTTCACAGTTTAGCTTCAGCCTCTTTCCGTTTTCTGTTCTCTGGCCCAGTACCCTTAAACCCTACTTTATTCAGCCACAGTTAACTACATTCTACTATTTTTACCAATCCTTCAAGTCCCCGTTGTCACTTCCTCCAAAAAGCGATATTGTACTTTATCTACTTTAACTGGGAATTACCGTACTTCCCCTTGACTCTCATCACATTCTTGTGTATTGACAATCTGCTATGATCTATGGTAGTTTTGCAACTTAAGAGTACATCAGGATCCTCTGGAGAGCTAGTTAAAACACAGATTGCTGGGTTCCACCAGTCCTCTGACGGAGCTGAGGTTAAGCCTGAGAATTTTTATTTCTTACAAGATCCTAGATGCTGCTGCTGCTGCTGGTCTGAAGATAGAATTTTGATAACCACTTGCCCAGAGGAACCCTGTAAAAAAACTGCAGATAAGATTAGTGAGACATTAGATGCAACCTTCTAGGAATTCAGCTTCCCTGGTGGCTCAGAGGTTAAAGTGTCTGCCTCCAATGCGGGAGACCTGGGTTCGATCCCTGGGTTGGGAAAATCCCCTGGAGAAGGAAATGGCAACCCACTCCAGTATTCTTGCCTGGAGAATCCCATGGACAGAGAAGCCTGGTAGGCTACAGTCCATGGGGTCGCAAAGAGTCGGACACGACTGAGTGACTTCACCTTCTAGGAATTCATGTGCATGCTAAGTCACTTCAGTCATGTCCAACTCTTTGCGATCCTATGGACTGTAGCCCTCCAGGCTCCTCTATCCATGAAATTCTCCAGGCAAGAATACTGGAATGGGTCACCATTTCCTCCTTCAGGGAATTTTCCTGACCCAGGGATTGAATCCACCTATCTTACATCTACACCATTGGCAGGCAGGTTCTTTATCGCTTGCGTCACCTGGGAAACCCTTTAGGAATTCATAATCTAATGTCAAAAGTTGGCTCCCTGAAATATTCCTAAAACTACCTTATTGTAAGACAAGGCTGAGTTTATTGTGGTAGAGAGACTCAACAGAGCCCTTGAAGTGCCTTATGTTGGGATGGGAGAGAAGACTAGGGGAGTAATAGTTGAGATTTTTGAGATTTTCAAATTTAAAGCAGATCTTTCAGTGGTTAGGACTGGGTAAGGATCTTAGCATGGTAGTTCAGAATTGATAGAATAAGATGAGGATTTGGGGGCAAAGAGTTCAAAGAGTTCTGGTGTGTAAACTGTCAATTGATGCCTTCTATTGAAGAAGTGATGTATCTGTTTAGGATATTTATGAAATGAACCAGAAGAGAGTGGAGCAGTAAAGTCAAATTAACATAGACAGTCAACTAATAGTTTCAGAGACAGACACATAAAGTGTGTCCAGAAACACCAAACACATATCTTATAAACATTCAATATTAAATTTTGAGCAGCATAAAGAATTCATATTTATTAAGAACCAATTATACTTCATTGTATATATATGTGTGTGTATTTCAACTAACTGTATATGTGTATTAGACTGTTGTGATAATTATTATTATCTCTAGCTAATGCAGACAATCGTTGTCAAGACCTTAGGATAAGAGAACCTTTGGATAGAACTCTTTATAAATAAAGTGAATGTGATGATTTTAAAACATAGTAATCCTCTATTTAGAAATAATAAAAATAAGTATATATATATTTTTTTTAAAAGTCTGAAAAGCAAGTGATTTTTACCTTGGGAAGTAATTCAAACTCTAACCTTTGGGGGCATAAAGTTGACATCTGTTACCTTGCAAATCAATTTTTAGAAACACCCTAAAGTGAGTGTGTTAAAAGTTACACCTGAAAAAGACAAATCTTTTGAAATTCAAATTCTGGCACAGGGTTCAGTGTTTAAGAAATAGTTAAAACTTTGTACCAAATACAGCCTATGTTTGGTCACAGTGCTTGAAAGAATACCCCGCATGCTTTTTAAGATTCTAAAATCAAATTAGAATATATGCATACTATAAAATAAATTGACTTAGATTTTTTCATGACAAGCTCTTAAATGCATGTTCTATGAAATCACTGAGGAAAATTCATTTCAGTGTTCTTTTGCTGAAGTTTCGAAAAAAAAAACTGCAGATAGTACACCTTTGTTGTTCAGTCGCTCAGTCGTGTCCGACTCTTTACAACCCCATGGACTGCAGCATGTCAGACTTCCCTGTCCTTAATCATCTCCCAGAGCTTGCTCAAACTCGTGTCCATTGAGTCGATGATGCCATCCAGCCATTTTGTCCTCTGTTGTCCCCTTCTCCTCCTGCTTTAATCTTTCCCAGCATCAGAGTCTTTTCTTTAGAAGTTATCAAATACTTGCCATTCATGCTAATGGTGTTCACAACATACAAATTTGTTTTCTACAGAAGCATCATTCTGTTAGCAACAAACTATTTTGTATGCATCTGTCTTGCCCCTTTGCCATCTGGGTTTCTTTTTTTTTATCACACCTTTCTTTCAGTCTCAGATTTCTCTATGCTAACTATCAGTTCAGTTCAGTCGCTCAGCCGTGTCCGACTCTTTGCGACCCCATGAATTGCAGCACGCCAGGCCTCCCTGTCCATCACCAACTCCCGGAGTTCACTCAGACTCACATCCATCGTGCAAAGAGGACTTCAGCGAGTAGGCATCTTAGTTGGGAACACATAGATTTTGAAACAGTAAGTAAAAATGTGGGGCTGAAAAAGAAAGCACAGAAAGATATTGCAGCAAGTGGCCATAGCCTGATCCTGAAGAGGTATCAGGATCCATAGAAACGTGCTATCCCTAGGCACAACATACTAAAATGCAAATATAAAAGAATCTTAAATATTATTTTGGCTAGGCAGAGGATGAAATAAGGCTGTCTGAAGACAAACTATAAAAGTCGCCAGAGCCATAATGCAATAATCTTTCCCACCATCTGTTAGATCTAGGTTTCTCCACCTGGGCACTGTTGGCATTTAAAGCTGGATGACTCTTCTTTGTGGGAGCTGTCCTGAACATTGTAAGATCTTAAGCAGCATCCTTAGCTTCAACTTACTTATATGCCAGGAACACGGCCTCCATTTGACAACCAAAAATATCTCCAAACATAGCTAAATGTTCCCTGGGGGTGGGGTCACCAGATTTAGAGAACACCCAGGTAAATTGGAATTTCTGGTGAACAGCAAATGACATCTGGGTATGATTATGTCCTATACAAAAATTGGTATAGAATTTTATTTAAAAAATTATGTGTACTTAATCTGAAATTCAAATTTAACTGGGAGTCCTGTATTTGAGGGCTTCCCTGGTGGCTCAGTGGTAAAGAATCCACCTGCCAATGCAGGACACATGGGTTTGATCCCTGGGTCGGTAAGATCCTCTAGAGAAGGGAATGGCAACCCAATCCAGTATTCTTGCCTGGGAAATCCCATGAAGAGAGGAGCCTGGTAGGCTACAGTCCATGGGGTCTCAGAAGAGTCAGTCACGACTTAGTGACTAAACAATAACCTGTATTTTATCTAGTAACACTACTGGGAGGCAAAATTGCCCATGAAAGAGCAAACTTTCTTTTACCTCCCCGAGGTTACCAGTAACCTTGTTTACAAAGTGGGACTAATTATCTTTCCTCTCAGGGAGGAGTTGAGATCAAAGGAAATAATGTAAGCCAAATCCTTAGTATGATGCCTGGCATAGTAACCAATTGATAAATGTTCACTATCATTACCTAAGCACCCTTCACAAGATGATGTCATAATCATTACTGGTTTCTCGACTTACTTTTCACTAACAGGAAAGAAAAGTGTATTACAGAAACAACAGAGCCCAGTATAGATTCTTAATCTTGGCTACACACTGCGGTCACCTAGGCAGTGTCCCTCCTAAGGTCTGTATCCTACCTCTAAGAGATTTGGATTTCACTGATCTGGAGTGTGACCTGAGCACTGGGATTTCAGAAGATCCACAGGAGTCCTCAAATGTGAAGCCAAGGCTGAGGACTGCAATTTGAGAGAATAGAGTTGGATAGTTGGTACTCCTTAATAATGAAGAGAGGGAGTAAGCTAGACTTAATTACATCTGTTTCTTGAGTTATAGAAAAGTAAACCAGTAACCTTGTTTACAAAGTGGGACTAATTATCTTTCCTCTCAGGGAGGAGTTGAGATCAAAGGAAATAATGTAAGCAAAATCCTTAGTATGATGCTTGACATAGTAACCAATTGATAATTGTTCACTATCATTACCTGAGCACCCTTCACAAGATTATGTCATAATCATTACTGGTTTCTCGACTTACTTTTCACTAACAGGAAAGAAAAGTGTATTACAGAAACAACAGGAGCCCAGTATAGATTCTTAATCTTGGCTACAGACTGCAGTCACCTAGGCAGTGTCCCCCCTAAGGTCTGTATCCCACCTCTAAGGGATTTTGATTTCACTGACTTGAGCACTGGGATTTCAGAAGATCCACAGGCGTCCTCAAATGTGAAGCCAAGGCTGAGAACCGCAATTTGAGAGAATGGAGTTGGGTAGTTGGTACTCCTTAATAATGAAGAGAGGGAGTAAGCTAGACTTAATTACATCTGTTTCTTGAGTTATAGAAAAGTAAGTTGGGATCAAATTTAGAGAAAAGATGGACATGATTTCACTCATCCATTCATTCAACAGATACAATACTTGAGTGCCTACTATGTGCTGGGCCTTGTTCTAAGCAGTGAAGGGAGTCCCTGTCCTTGTTGAATGCCACTAGGGGACTGAAAGCTTCTCAGTCATGTCTGACTCTTTGCGACCCCCTGGACTCATCAGAAACCTATCAGACTCCTCTGTCCATGGAATTCTTCAAGCAAGAATAAGAATACTGGAGTATTCTTGCTTGGAGTGGGTTGCTGTTTCCTTCTCCAGGGGATCTCTGCGACCCAGGATCAAGCCCTGGTCTCCTGCATTGGCAACTGGATTCTTTACCATCTGAGCCACCAGGGAAGCCCAACAATAGCAACAGCAAATAGATTTAAATTTTTTTGGCCACGACATAGGGCATGTGGAACTTCCCTGACCAGACAGATAATAAATAAGACATTTTAATCAAATGTCAAAGATTAGAACTAAAGAGAGGAAAGATAGTAGCATTCCAAAATATCAAAGTCATAACTAATCTTATTGAGAAAGTAAAATGGGGAGAACTCAGTGACTTACCATGTTCTCTCAACTTTAATCCTGAAACAGATGAGTAGGAAGGGTATGTTAACCAAGAAAAAAGGGTGGCATAAAACTGTGAAGAGTGTCAGAAAGGTTAAAACCCAGAGTGAGTTTTCAGAAACACTAAAAGAACCAGCCAACTAGCATCATTCTATGAAAAGGGAAGTCCTAAAATAAAGGAAAATAAGAAGGAAGTGTGAGGTTCTCTTCTTGAGGAAGATGTACATTGCTGAACTATTAACAGAACAGCTGCGCCTATTTTGCTTTGCTTTTCTCAATTAAGAATGAATGTGCCAAAAAAAAAAAAGAATGAATGTGCCAGCCTTCCCTGGCAGTCCATTGGTTAAGACTCTGTGCTCTCAATGCAGGGGGCATGGGTTTGATCCGTTTGGGGAACTGGGATCCCACATACAGTGCAGCCCTTGCCCCTGCAAAAAAAGAATGAATGAGCTACATGTCGATTTAATTCTTAGTCTAGACAGGGGAACCTAGAAGGGTAGAGGAAAGTTTTCTTCCTTCCCAACAGAGCACCGATCATATGTCAGGCCCGTGTCAAATGTCATGAACTTATACTGTTTTCATTAGACACTAGGTCACCTTTGCTATCCCACTGTGATGACAGCTGAGGAAACTGTCTCGGCAATGTTTACTGAGTTCTTTAAGAATGTCAATCAGGAATTACTAGAAGCAGAAGTTCGTCTGTCTGGTTTAGCACTTACTTGGTGCCTAGTGAGGGCACCACATCTGTTGAATGATTGAATCAGTTCACAAACCTCTGGGCATTATTTTTTTAAAAAATGAATAAACTACTAGAAAATACAAAACAAAAACTGTGACATGGAAATTGAGGCAAAGGTAGGTGAGGATATAGTGAAAGACCCCTTACATCCACTTTGCATGACTTGTAACCTCTTTGTCCAGAAAACTGGGTTATGAGGATATTTTGATATGCAGTCATAGAGCCTTTGGTAGTGATATGCTGAGAATGATAGAGAACTTGTAAAATTACCCTCCCTTTTATAACAAGCAAACCTCAAAACATAGACACTGGCTTAAATACAAGTTTATTTCTTGTTCAAGTCTGAAACTGATGTTCCTCAGTGGTGGGTGGCTCCCCTCTAAGAGAAGATCCAGGGACCCAGCTTCCTTCTATCTCATGGCCATCTTTAACAAATGGCTTCTCAGGTCTTTGTGTTCATCTGCTTCCAGGCTGTGAAAGGAAAGGGCCATGGAGGGTCATCAGTGGGATGCCCTTGTGGGCCAGGCCTGGAAGAAGCACACATCACCTTTGCAATCCTTCCACTGGCTAGAACTCAATCACTTGGGCACCGAGATCAAAAAGAAAGCTCAGAAGAATAATCAGATTTGTTGACAGATAACCANTCTGCTTCCAGGCTGTGAAAGGAAAGGGCCATGGAGGGTCATCAGTGGGATGCCCTTGTGGGCCAGGCCTGGAAGAAGCACACATCACCTTTGCAATCCTTCCACTGGCTAGAACTCAATCACTTGGGCACCGAGATCAAAAAGAAAGCTCAGAAGAATAATCAGATTTGTTGACAGATAACCAGTCTCTATCTGGGTCGTAGGAGATGTACCAGAAAAGTATAATTAGATGAAGAATTCAGATTTCAAAAGATGGGGCTAAAGTGGACTTAAAGGATACAGAAACAACAAAGTTCGTTTGAAGCCCATTGGGAAGGGAAAAACAGTGATCACTTGGAGTCTGGACCTCATCTTCTAGTTAGAAAAGCATTTAACAGTTACACAATATAGCTGACAAATGAAAACTGGGCGGCGGCCTCAGGTAGCGTATTCATACTTCTTCAGATACATGTGTCCAGTGAGTGGTAATCACAGTCAGCTGAAGGCACTCTCTTGTGTTTGTGCCCTGGGACTTCACCTGCCCAAGTCCCCAAAATTTTTGTGAACAACTTAGAGATAAATTTGTAGTTGGCTCAGGGAAAGAGATAATGGGATAATACTTCTGTGAAATAATCAAGAGTAGTTTCAAAATGATCTCAGCAACCTAGAACACAGGTGAGCAGAATTTTTCCGAAAACAGCGTGGGGATACATCTGGGGGCTTTTGGGTCATAAAGTCTCAGTCACAACTAGTCATCTCTGCTGTTGTAACATACAAGCTGTTATGGACAATACATACATGAACTGGTGTGGCTGTGTTCCAATAAAGCTGCATTGATAAACACAGGTATCAGGCCCGATTTGATCCACGAGCCACACTTTGCTGAACCCTGATCTAGAAGTATATAGACTGAACTCTGAAGACAATAAATCTTAATTTGTTTACTTAAGGCCAAGGGACAGTGGGTCTAATAGTATGGGTCTGAACAGTATGATAGCCTTTCTAGTCAAAATAAAGCTACAAGGTATTATTTGTTCTTATTTTATACATAAGAAAGCTGCATCTCACAAGTAAATAGTTTGACCTAGTTTTCACACTGGAAAACAGTTGATGGGCACTCCTGCCACTTTAACAAATGTTTGAGTGAATTGAGAGTCACAATTAATTGCTCAGGTCAGAGAAGGAGAACTTCCACTTATTTTATACATAAGAAAGCTGCATCTCACAAGTAAATAGTTTGACCTAGTTTTCACACTGGAAAACAGTTGATGGGCACTCCTGCCACTTTAACAAATGTTTGAGTGAATTGAGAGTCACAATTAATTGCTCAGGTCAGAGAAGGAGAACTTCCTGTGGCAGCACTCACTGTAGGCAAGCCCTGGGTTCCTCTGGCTCTGTTCTTACCCAAGCGTGTGACCTTGAGAGACTCGCTTGACTTCTCTGGGCCTTAGCTAACAAATCAGTGAAGATACGAGATGAAACTAGATTAACACCAAGGTCTCTCTCAGGTCTGACAAGGTTGTTATTACTAAATTCAGGGCAGCATGTGAAAGAGAATTGAGACTTACTCTTTATAGCTCTAAAAGCAATTCTTTTCAAACTTTTTTTAATAT
>SJYT01034105.1:181331-298506 GCA_006410635.1 Cephalophus harveyi | reverse complement strand
TTTGTTTCTTTTGCATTTATTTCTGCCCTTATTTTTAAGATTTCTTTCCTTCTACTAACCCTGGGGTTCTTCATTTCTTCCTTTTCTAGTTGCTTTAGGTGTGAAGTTAGGTTATTTGACTTTTTTGTTTCTTGAGGTAAGCCTGTATTGCTATGAACCTTCTCCTTAGCATTGTTTTTACAGTGTCTCATAGGCTTTGGGTTGTTGTGTTTCATTTTCATTCATTTCTATGCACATTTTGATTTCTTTTTTTATTTCTTCTGTGATTTGCTGGTTATCCAGCAGTGTGTTTTTCAGCCTCCATGTTGGAATTTTTAATAGTTTTTCTCCTGTAATTGACATCTAATGTTACTGCATTGTGGTCAGAAAAGATGCTTGGAATGATTTCAATTTTTTTGAATTTACCAAGGCTATATTTATGGCCCAGGATGAAGAACCTTCCTGGAGAAGGTTCCATATGCACTTGAGAAAAAGGTGAAATTCATTGTTTTGGGGTGAAATGTCCTATAGATATCAATTAGGTCTAACTGGTCTATTGTATCATTTAAAGTTTGTGTTTCCTTGTTAATTTTCTGTTTAGTTGATCTATCCATAGATGTGAGTGGGGTATTAAAGTCTCCCACTATTATTGTTTTATTGTTAATTTTCCCTTTCATACTTGTTAGCATTTGCCTTACATATTGCAGTGCTCCTATGTTGGCTGCATATATAATTGTTATAGTTTCCTCTTGGATTGATCCTTGATCATTATGTAGTGCCCTTCTTTGTCTCTTTTCACAGCCTTTATTTTAAAGTCTATTTTATCTGATTTGAGTATTGCTACTCTTGCTTTCTTTTGGTCTCTATTTGCACGGAATATCTTTTTCCAGCCCTTCACTTTCTGTATGTGTCTGTATGTGTCCCCTGTTTGAGGTGGGTCTCTTGTAGACAACATATATAGAGGTCTCATTTTTGTATCCATTCAGCCAGTCTTTGTATTTTGGTTGGGGCATTCAACCCATTTACATTTAAGGTAATTACTGATAAGTATGATCCCGTTGCCATTTACTTTGTTGTTTTGGGTTCAAGTTTATATACCCTTTCTGTGTTTCCTGTCTAGAGAAGATCCTTTAGCATTTGTTGGAGAGCTGGTTTGGTGGGGCTGAATTCTCTCAGCCTTTGCTTGTCTGTAAAGCTTTTGATTTCTCCTTCATATTTGAATGAGATCCTTGCTGGGTACAGTAATCTGGGCTGTAGGTTATTTTCTTTCATCACTTTAAGTATGTCTTGCCATTCCCTCCTGGCCTGAAGAGTTTCTATTGAAAGATCAGCTGTTATCCTTATGGGAATCCCCTTGTGTGTTATTTGTTGTTTTTCCCTTGCTGCTTTTAATATTTGTTCTTTGTGTTTGATCTTTGTTAATTTGATTAATATTTGTCTTGGGGTGTTTTGCCTTGGGTTTATCCTGTTTGGGACTCTCTGGGTTTCTTGGACTTGGATGACTATTTCCTTCCCCATTTTAAGGAAGTTTTCAAGTATTATCTCCTCAAGTATTTTCTCATGGTCTTTCTTTTTGTCTTCTTCTTCTGGGACTATGATTTGAATGTTGGGGCATTTAACATTGCCCCAGAGGTCTCTAAAGGTTGTCCTCATTTTTCTTTTTTTTTTCCTCTCTACTTATTTCTACCATTCTATCTTCTACCTCATGTATCCTATCTTCTGCCTCCATTATTCTACTGTTGGTTCCCTCCCGAGTGTTTTTTTATTATCTCCTCAAGTATTTTCTCATGGTCTTTCTTTTTGTCTTCTTCTTCTGGGACTCCTATGATTTGAATGTTGGGGGATTTAACATTGTCCCAGAGGTCTCTGAGATTGTCCACATTTCTTTCAGTTTTCTTTTTTCCTCTCTGTTTCATTTATTTCTACCATTATATCTTCTACCTCACTAATCCTATCTTCTGCCTCTGTTACTCTACTGTTGGTTCCCTCCAGAGTGTTTTTGATCTCATTTATTGCATTATTCATTATGTATTGACTCTTTCTTATTTCTTCTAGGTCCTTGTTAAACCTTTCTTACATCTTCTCAGTCCTTGTCTCCAGGCTATTTATCTATCACTCCATTTTGTTTTCAAGATTTTGGATCATTTTCACTGCCATTATTCAGAATTCTTTAGCAGGTGGATTCTCTATCTCTTCCTCTTTTGTTTGGTTTGGTGGGCATTTATCTTGTTTCTTTACCTGCTGGGTATTTCTCTGCCTTTTCATCTTGTTTATATTGCTGTGTTTGGGGTGGCTTTTCTGTATTCTGGCAGTTTGTGGTTCCTCTTTATTGTGGAGTTTCCTCACTGACAGTGGGGATGGACTGGTGGCTTGTCAAGGTTTCCCAGTTAGGGAAGCTTGTGTTGGTGTTCTGGTGGGTGGAGATGGATTTATTCTCTCTGGAGTGCAATGAAGTGTCCAGTAATGAGTTTTGAGATGTCAGTGGGTTTGGTGTGACTTTGGGCAGCCTGTATATTGAAGCTCGGGGCTATGTTCCTGTGTTGCTGGAGAATTTGTGTGGTATGTCTTGCTCTCGAACTTGTTGGCCTTTGGATGGTGCTTGGTTTCAGTGCAGGTATGGAGGCGTTTGATGAGCTCCTATCGATTAATGTTCCCTAGAGTCAGGAGTTCTCTGGTGTTCTCAGGATTTGGACTTAAGCCTCTTGCCTCTGGTTTTCAGTCTTATTCTTACATCAGCCTCAAAACTTCTCCATCTATACAGCACTGATGATAGAAAATCTAGGTTAAAGATGAAAAGTTTCTCCACAGTGAGGGACACCCAGAGAGGTTCACAGAGTTACATGGAGAAGAGAAGAGGGAGTAGGGTGATAGAGATGACCAGGAGGGAAAGAGGGGGAATCAAAAGGGGTGAGAGCAAGCTAGCCAGTAATAACTTCCCTATTTGCTCTCCACAGTCTGGACCCCTCAGAGATGTTCACGGAGTTACACAGAGAAGAGAAGAGGGAGGAAGGAGACAGAGGTGGCCAGGAGGAGAAAAGGGGAAATCAAAAGGAGAGAGACAGATCCAGCCAGTAATCAGTTCCCTAAGTGTTCCCCACAGCCTGGAACACACAAAGAGATTCACAGAGTTGGGTAGAGAAGAGAAGAGGGAGGGAGGAGATAGAGGCGACCTGGTGGAGAAAAAGGAGAGTCCAAAGGGGGAGAGAGCAGTCAAGCCAGTAATCTTGCTCCCAAGTAAAAATGGGTACTTAAGAATGGGTTCTTAAAGGTACAAAATTGATAACAAATACCAAAAAGCAAAGATTAAAAATCTAGAGTAGAGGTTGGATTCTCAAAAATACAATATTAAAGAAAAAAACAAAATCACAAAAATTATAAAATATATATACGAAGTTTGCTTTAAAAAATAGGGTCTTTTTTCTTTGCAAAGTAATAGTAGGTTATAAAAATGAAAATTAAAGGAGTAATAGAGGACTTAAAAAATAAATTTTTTTAATTTAAAAAATGATAATAGTAAAAATATATCCAGGACTTTCTCGGGTATTGTTGCGGACAGTGTGGGGTCAGTTCATTTTCAGATAGTTCCTTGATCCGGCTTATACTTCTCAAGATCTATAGGCCTCTTCCTATGTAGTCAGTGCTATCTACAGGGTTTTAATCTATTGCACCTGTCACTTCCAAGGCGGTTCCCTCTGTTTGTTTTAGCTTCTTCTGTTTGCTGTTCTCTTCAGTGTCTAATTTCCGCCCTGACACAAGGGGGCGGTGGTGGTCACTTTTTTAGGCTCACTTGTTCAGTCGTGCTGTGGGGAGGGAGGAACACTGCAAACAAATAACACTGGTGTGTGCTCACAGTGTCTCAGCCACACTGTGTTTGCCCCTGCTCACGGTGTGTGTGCTTTCCCAGTCTACACTGCTTAGGCTCTAGGTTGCTCTGCCAGGAACTGTCTGAGGCCGGCCCTGGGTTGTATGCACTTCCCAGGTCTGAGTCACTCAGGTTCAGGTTCTTGGGTACTCCACAAAGGCACAGACTCGGTTGGGCCTGCGTTTTGTGCCCTTCCCAGGTCCGAGCACCTCAGGTGACCAGGTGCTTGGCAAGCGCGGTTGCCCCCAATTGAAAGCTGTGACTTACCGCCTCCCCTGTCCCCGCGGCTCAGTTTTCTGGATGTGCAATCATGTTTCTCTTCTGGGGAGCTGATCTCTGGTTGCGACCCTCCTGGCGGATGTCGACCATCCAGAATCCCAAGAAGTCCTGGTTAGCAACAAAGCCTGCTTGCGGTTTGGTAGATGATACCTCTCTGGGGCCCTGATTGCCCCCTTCCAGCTCTGGCTGCCCTCGCCTGCCTGTCTCTGACGGGGGATGGGCCGGTCCGCAGCTGGCTAGCTCTGCTCAGTTCTTTGTTCTGTGAGCCAGCTTGGCGGTGTCTTAGGGCTTTTCGCAGGATAGCTATCCCACAGTCTGGGTTTTTATCTCAAGTTAGTTCCCTCAGATTGCCCTTGGGGCATTCAGGCCCCTCCTTACCCTAAGCAATGCAGCCTGTGCCTCCCTGTCCAGCCCCCACTTGCTAGTGGCAGATGCAAGCATCTGCACTGCTTCTCCACTGGGAGTTGCCATTAGGCACATAATCTGTGGGTTTTAATTTTTTTTTTCCTCCGGGTCATGTTGCCCTCTGAGGTTCCAAGGCTCGCCACAGACTCGCCAGTGAGAGTGTTCCTGGTGTTTGGAAACTTCTCTCTTTTTTAAGACTCACTTCCCAGGATGGATCTCCACCCCTATCTCTTTTGTCTCTCTTTATATCTTTTATATTTTTTCCTACCTCCTTTCAAAGACAATGGGCTGCTTTTCTGGGTTCCTGATGTCCTCTGCCAGCATTCAGAAGTTGTTTTGTGGAATTTACTCAGCATTCAGATGTTCTTTTGATGAATTTGTGGGGGAGTAAGTGAGTTCCCCATCCTATTCCTCTGCCATCTTAAGACCACCAATACTCTTTCAATATCTTATATTTTTACCTATTTGATTCTTTCAGCAATAGAATCCAGTAATCATGCCCACATTCTTCTAGAGACGTAGTTTCTAAAGTTTTGGTCTTTTTCTCATCTCCATATTTTCTCTCTTTACCTAAAGATCAGTGCTCTTTGAGCCTATCCAGATTTCTAGGGAGATCAATGGTTTTACTATTTCCCTTGAGACACTGGTCTTATCAAAGTAATAACCAGGTGCCACATCCTTGAAGGATCTTTATCTTAAACATCTTACCCTAGTCAGTTTCTAACAGTGGGAGTGATGACCATGCCCTTATTTTGGCCTTTTCCATAACAATCAACTTTAAATGGCCTTTTCTTATTCAAAACTTCTGTTAATTTTATCTCCTACTATTTGGACTCCAAAGTTAAGTGCCTTTCCTGACTATTTCAAGGCTCTAAATTTTTGGAGGGGCTTCCCCTGTGGCTCAGTGGTAAAGAATCTGCCTGCAAGGCAGGAGCCACAAGAAACCTGGGTTCAATCCCTCCAGTATTCTTGCCTGGAGAATCCAATGGACAGAGGAGCCTGGCAGGCTACATTCCACGGGGTCGCAAGGAGTTGGACATGACTAAGTGATTAAACAGCTGCAGCAGCAAATTTTTGGAATTCTCTATTCACTTTTATTTCTGCTTCTATATTGGACAATTCTTTTCTGAGAACACTCTAATGATTTTGCCAAACATAGTCAATAATAACCAATCATATGCTAACATACAGTTTTCCCATACCTTCATCTTGAATTTAAATTTCCTTAAGAATGTGATCTGACCCCCAGACAATTTTATTAAGTATCTCCCACTGCATAATGTAAAGTGTCACCTCTGTACCCTCTAATAAAGTTTTTTATAGTTCACTGTACAGCCCCTAGGCCAGGTTATTTTTTATATAAAGGGTTTTTTTTTTTTAAACAAGTACTCCATTTCTAAGCATCTATATTGATCTGTCAGGATGAGCTAGATTAACATGACAACAAGCAACTCCTAAATCTCAGTGGCTTAAAACAATGAAAGTTTTACTTCTTTTTCTACTATATGGTGGGGAGATATATATCTCAATTCATTCTCACTCAGGGACCCAGGCTGACAGCATCTCCAGCATCTCAAATGTATCAGTCACAACAGCAGAAAGGAAACACAGTGAAGTACATACCATCCCTTAAGGCCTCTGTTCAAAGACAATCTTCTACTCACATTTTGTTTTCAAAAGAAAATCACACTGCAAAGCCTAACTTCAAGAAGATAAGGGTATGCAATCCTGTAATGAACTTGTGAATGACATTAAATGCTAGTGTAAATTCTATACCCAGCTAGGCTGTCATTTGATATGAAATATAATAACTAAAATGTTCAATTCTGTAAAATCTCAAAAGGTTTCTCTTTCTTCTATACTGTTTCATAAGGCTTCAGAGCAAAACAATAGAGTAAGTCAAAAACGGGGGCAGGCATGGACCAAGCAAAGGGAATCTCCTAGATGAAGATAGAGATCCTGGAATAACAAGTATCCACAACACACAGAGTTCATATTGGAGAAGTATGACTCAAGAGGTAGAATGTCTTCACAATACCTTTCCATTTGTACCATGGATCCAAAATTACCAGAGGATGCACTTTATCAAAACAAAGAAGAAAAGCAAGACAGAAAAAGACATGAGATTTGGAAACAATTAATCTAATCCAGGAAAGAGACAAGGAAAACCAGAATGGCAGCAAAAGAAATACCCAGGATGACTGGAGAGTAGCCTGATGACCTTAAGAGTCATCACCCCAAAAAGAAGGAAAATACAGGTCTTCAGAAGGGATGTCTCTAATTTTTTTTAATGAAAGTAATAGATTGCCTGATGAGACTGGCCTTGTGGTAATAAAACTGAGAGGCTATAATGAGGGGTAGAAGAATTAATAATGAGTAAACATAAAACTAAATAAATTAAAAACCAGGGCAACTTTAGGAGAAATTAGAAGAAAGAAATAAAGTATACCATAATATACATTCAGTTGTGAATAGCTATATAGATATATGATGTATATACTAAACATTGATATATTTAAAATTGCAAAAGAGTGATATTGGTGAGTTAAGTAAACATTTACCTATCATAAATAAAAGTGGATGGATGTCTAAAAGTAGTTAATTAAAAGATACTAGTATTTACAGATTGGAGAGGGCAATGGCACTCCACTCCAGTACTCTTGCCTGGAAAATCCCATGGACAGAGGAACCTAGTAGGCTGCAGTCCATGGGGTCATGAAGAATCGGACACGACTGAGCAACTTCACTTTCACTTTTCACTTTCATGTACTGGAGAAGGAAATAGCAACCCACTCCAGTGTTCTTCCTTGGAGAATCCCAGGGACTAGGGAGCCTGGTGGGCTGCTGTCTATGGGGTCACACAGAGTCAGAAACGACTGAAGCGACTTAGCAGCAGCAGAAAAATGAATACATATTTACATAATACAAATATAGTATGTGTAGATATATACATGTGTGTATATTATATATTAATATATATACGGAAAAAAAATTAAAGCAGAGATGTTGCCTTTGGGGAGGAAGATTGGGGAGAGGAGAGAGGGATGGAAGAGGAAACCACTATATTTGATTATAAACTTTATTTACTATAAACTTTATTTATATACTGCCATCAAGAAAATTAAAATTAAAGCTAAACAGAATCCCACACATTTAGGTAATTCTGATGTGCAGGCAAAGAGATCCAACAAGTCCATTATAAAGGAGATCAGCCCTGGGTGTTCTTTGGAAGGAATGATGCTAAAGCTGAAACTCCAGTACTTTGGCCACCTCATGGGAAGAGTTGACTCATTGGAAAAGACCCTCATGCTGGGAGAGATTGGGTGCAGGAGGAGAAGGGGACGACAGAGGATGAGATGGCTGGATGGCATCACCAACTCAATGGATGTGAGTCTGATTGAACTCCGGGAGATGGTGATGGACAGGGAGGCCTGGCGTGCTGCAGTTCATGTGGTCGCAAAGAGTCGGACACGACTGCGTGACTGAACTGAACTGAACTGAACTGAGAGTAACCACTGCCCCATCCACTTTTTTTTAATATTTATTTATTTGGCTGCGCCAGGTCTTAGTTGTGGCATGCAGGACCTTCAATCCTCACTGCAGCCTGTAGGATTTTTAATTGCAGCATGTAAACTCTTAGTTGCAGCATGTGGGATCTAGCTCTCTGACCAGGGACTGAACTCGGCCCCTTTGCATTGGGAGCTCGGTCTTAACCACTGAACAACCAGGGAAGTTCCTGTCCCATCCAATACTGAAAACTGTGCAACTTTCCTTGCTAAGTAATTGTCTGACTCCAACTTGAATATCTCCATTAAAAAAAAAAAAAACTCACTATACAAAATTCTACCTGTACTTCTTTACAACCCTAATTTTTATAATATATCTGTTACAGATACTGGAGGATAAAAATACAGAGATCCTACAAGGCTATACTGGCCCAGTCCACTTCCAGGGGTTAAAGTAGTTAGAAAAATAACAAATGTCTCTTAATTCTCCAGCAGTGAGTGATTATTCAAGAGGGTGGGGATTTTCATTGGGCTAGGGCCCACTGCCCTAGCAATCATGGTGGAAATCATCTGTCTCTCAGAATGGAAGGGAGGGCTGAGGAGTTCTAGGAATTTCACATTTTAGGTCTCTTCCTCTGGCTTTGACTGATGGCATAGCTTATACTACCCCGAAGACTCCCAGAAGCTGAGGTGGTGAGACGTTTCAGAAGAGAGGGAGCTAGATGAAAGACTCTTATAAATTGTACAGGCTTTTGGATCTAGAAAGTAGTTATTTATTTCAAGATGTGAGACCTGTTTTTAACGCATTATTTCCCTTGTCATATCCCCAGGCAGCCTACTCCATCCCCCAGGGATGAAGGGTTTCATGAGAGAGGAAGTAGTACTGCTATTTAAAGCACTGATTTTCAATACTGTAGATTAATGAATTATACTTCTTAAAACTCAGCCCAAAAGAAAATAGGAAGGTAGTAACAAATAACAGAAATGACAGAGAAAAAAAAAAGCAAGGATGTAGATTTAAACCCCACTGTGTTGACAATATTAATAACATTAAATGTAAATTGTCTAAATACCCAAATTAAAAGACAAAGATCATAAAGCTGGATGAAAAAGCAAGACCCAACACTTGAAACATAAAAGACACAACTAGATTAAATGTAAAAGAATGGAAAGAGATATAGCATGTAAACACTATTCAAAAGAAAGCTGAAGTGGCTCTATTAATATCAGACAAAGTAGTTTCTTGGGCAAAGAATTTTAACAGGAAAATAAGAATATTTCATAATGATAAAGAAGTCTATTATTCAAGAGAACACAGCAATCCTAAATGTGTCGATCCCTAATAAAGGACATCAAAATATATGAAACAAAAACTAACAGAGATCTATAAGTATAATACACCATATTAACAAAACAAATACAGACAATACCCAACATATAATTCAACTTAAGATTTTTCAAGTTTAGGATGGTGCGTAAGTGATATTCATTCAGGAGAAACTGCGCTTCTAATTGTGAAGTCTGATCTTTTTGGGGGCTGGTGATACGCAGCATGCTACTTTCTTGTGATTCAGGGCAGCAGCAGCAAGTCTCATTTCATAGTCAGCCACACAATCATGAGGTAAACAACTATTTACTATGATACAATTAATCTGTTTCTCATTTTCAGTACAGAATTCAATACATTATAAGAGATATTTAATACTTTATTATAAAATATGCTCTGTCAGATTATTTTTTCCCAGCTGTAGACTAATGTAACTGTTCTGAGCACATTTAAGAGATGCTAGGCTAAGAAGAGATTCCTTAGAAGAAACGGAGTAGCCCTCATAGTCAACAAGTGAGTCCAAAATGCAGTACTTGGGTGCATTCTCAAAAATGCCAGAATGATCGCTGTTCATTTCCAAGGCAAACCATTCAATATTACAGTAATCCAAAACTAGGCCCCAACCACTAATGCCAAAGAAGCTGAAGTTGAATGGTTCTATGAAGATCTACAAGACCTCCTAGAACTAATACCAAAAAGATATGTCCTTTTCATCACAGGGGACTGGAATGCAAAAGCAGGAAGTCAAGAGATACATGGAGTATCAGGCAACTTTGGCCTTGGAGTATAAAATGAAACAGGCAAAGGCTAACAGAGTTTTGCCAAGAGAAGGCACTGGTCATAGCAGACAACCTCTTCCAACAACACAAGAGATGACTCTACACATGGACGTCACCAGATGGTCAATACCAAAATCAGACTGATTATATTCTTTGCAGCTGAAGATGGAGAAGTTCTATACAGTCAGCAAAAACAAGACCAGGAGCTGACTGGCTCAGATCATGAACTCCTTATTGCAAAATTCAGACTTAAACTGAAGAAAGTAAGGAAAACCACTAGACCATTCAGGTATGACCTAAGTCAAATTCCTTACGATTACACAGTGGAAGTGACAAATAGATTCAAGGGCACAGATCATATAGACAGAGTGCCTGAAGAACTATGGACAGCAGTTCGTGACACTGTACAGGAGGTGGTGACCAAGACTATCCCCAAGAAAAAGAAACACAAAAAGGCAAAATGGTTGTCTGAGGAGGCCTTACAAGTAGCTGAGAAAAAAAAGAGAAGTGAAAGGCAAAGGAGAAAAGGAAAGATATACCTGTCTGAATGCAGAGTTCCAAAGAATAGCATGAAGAGATAAGAAAGCCTTCCTTAACTATCAATGCAAAGAAACAGAGGAAAACAATAGAATGGGAAAGACTAGAGATCTCTTCAAGAAAATTAGAGATAACAAGAGAACATTTCATGCAAAGATGGGCACAATAAAGGACAGAAACAGTATGGACTTAACAGAAACAGAAGCTATTAAGAAGAGGTGGTAAGAATACACAGAAGAACTATACAAAAAAGATCTTCATGACCCAAATAACCATGATGGTGTGATCACTCACCTAGAGCCACACAACCTGGAACACAAAGTCAAGTGGGCCTTAGGAAGCATCACTATGAACAAAGCTAGTGGAGATGATAGAATTCCAGTTGAGCTATTTCAAATCCTGAAAGATGATGCTGTGAAAGTGCTGCACTTGATATACCAGCAAATTTGGAAAACTCAGCAGTGGCCACAGGACTGGAAAAGGTCAGTTTTCATTCCAATCCCAAAGAAAAGCAATGCCAAAGAATGTTCAAACTACTGCACAATTGCACTCATCTCACACACTAGCAAAGTAATGCTCAAAAGTCTCCAAGTGAAGCTTCAACAGTACGTGAACTGAGAACTTCCAGATATTCAAGCTGGATTTGGAGAAGGCAGAGGAACCAGAGATCAAATTGTCAACATCCGCTGGATCACAGAAAAAGCAAGAAAGTTCCAGAAAAACATCTACTTCTGCTCTATTGACTACGCCAAAGCTTTTGACTGTGTAGATCACAACAAACTGTGGAAAATTCTTCAGGAGATGAGAATACCAGACCATCTTACCTGCCTCCTGAGAATCTGTATACAAGTCAAGAAGCAACAGTTGGAATTGGACATGGAACAACAGACTGGTTTCAAATTGAGTAAGGGGTACGTCAAGGTTGCATATTGGCATCCTGCTTATATATGCAGAGTATATCATGCAAAACGCTGAGCTGGATGAAGCACAAGCTGGAATCAAGATTGCTGGGAGAAATATCAATAACCTCAGATAAGCAGATGACACCACCCTTATGGCAGAAAGTGAAGAGGAACTGAAGAGACTCTTGATGAAAATGAAAGAGGAGGTGAAAAAACTGGCTTAAAACTCAACATTCAAAAACGAAGATCATGGCATCTGGTCCCATTGCTTCATGGCAAATATATGGGGAAACAATGGAAACAGTGAGAGACTTTATTTTCTTGGGCTCCAAAATCTCTGCAGATGGTTACTGCAGCCATGAAATTACAAGACGCTTACTCCTTGGAAGAAAAGCTATGACCAGCCTAGACAGCATATTAAAAAGCAGAGATATTACTTTACTGACAAAGGTCCGTCTAGTCAAAGTTATGGTTTTTTCAGCAGTCGTGTATGGATGTGAGAGTTGGACCATAAAGAAAGCTGAACACTGAAGAATTGATGCTTTTGAACTTTGGTGTTGGAGAAGACTCTTGTGAGTCCCTTGGATTACCAGAAGATAAAACCAGTCAATCCTAAAGGAAATCAATCCTGAATATTCATTGGAAGGACTGATGCTGAAGCTGAAGCTCCAATACGCTGGCCACCTGATACGAAGAACTGACTCATTGGAAAAGACCCTGATGCTGGGAAAGATTGAAGGTGGGAGGAGAAGGGGATGACAGAGGATGAGATGGTTGGATGGCATCACCGATTTGATGGACAAGAGTTTGAGCAAGTTCCAGGAGTTGGTAATGGACAGGGAAGCCTGGCATGCTGCAGTCCATGGGGTCGCAAAGAGTTGAACAGGACTGGGCAACTGAACTGAACTGAGTTCAGTTCAGTTCAGTTCAGTTCAGTCGCTCAGTCGTGTCCGACTCTTTGCGACCCCATGAATCGCAGCACGCCAGGCCTCCCTGTTCATCACCATTTCTCGGAGTTCACTCAGACTCACATCCATCAAGTCTGTGATGCCATCCATCCATCTCATCCTCGGTCGTTAAAAAAAAAAAAAAAAAAATTCAATTTACAAAAAAGCTATTAGAACTACAAGTAAATGAGATTAAGAGAGGCAGGATACAAGGCTAAATATAAAATTGCATTTCTTTTGTGTGTGTGTGCAATAATGGTCACTAATTTTATTTCATTAAATCATCGCCATGACCCTAAGTGGTACCATGACTGAACTATTATTTGCAATGAACCAAGGCTCAGAGAAAACAATTGTATTTCTATATACTGAGAATAAACAACTGGAAGATAAAATTGAAAAAGTAATTGCGCTAAAAAAAACTTCAGGGATAAATTTAACACATTGCTGAGAGATATAAAGCAAGCCTAAATAAATAGAAAAATGTAACATGTTCATGGATCACAATACTCAGTATTGTTAAGATGTTACTCCTCCCCCAAAATACCTATAGATTCAATGAATGCCTTATCAAAAGACCAGTGGGATGTTTTTAGAAATCAACAGCCTAATTCTAAAGGAAATGAAGAAGACCTAGGATAGACAGGAGGGACATTTGGAGGACTTACACTACTTGACTTCAAGACTTATGATAAAGCTACAATAATCACGGCAGTGTGGTAACAGGGTAAGGAAAGACATACAGTTTAATAGAATAGAAGAGGCCAAAAATATCACCAGCACATATGGCCAACTGAGTTTTCACAAAGATACCAAGTAAATTCCATGGGAAAAGAAAGTGTTCTTAACAAATTGCGCAGAAAGAGAGACAGGAAGAAGACTGAGGGTGAGATTGTAAGAGAGAACCTCAACACATATCTTATACCTTATATTTACAAAAGTTAACTTGAATCATGGACTGTAGACCTAAAACTATAAAGTTCTAGAAGAAAATATGTATTACCTTGAGTTAGGCAAAGAGTTCTTAGGGCACAAAATCTAACTACTAGAGCTGAAAGACACCTTTAAAATTAGATCAAGGCATTTGTAGGCAAATAAAAGAACTACTTTACACAGTTGATTCCAACTAATTTCAGTCCCTCTCTGCTGTCTCCTGTAATACCCTCCCTCTTCCATTATCCAAACTTTATCGTAACCAACTCTTACTTACTGTCCTGTCTCAGCTTCAGTGTCATTTCTTCCAGGAAGCCTTCCCTGACACTCTAAACTGGGTCAAGCACTCCTCCTTTGATTACCACTTAGCCCTCTCTATTGTATTGACCTGTATCACTCTCTAGATCGGAAGCTCCGAAGGGAACTCAGATGGTATTTGCCTTGCTTACTCTTATTCTCAGTGCCCACCACATGGTAAATCCTCAGTACATTTTATTGGATGAACAATTGTGTGATCATATTCCTTTTTTCAATTTTTAGTGTTATAAAGTAAACATAAAACTTACCATCTTAACCATTTTAGGTGTATAATTTAGTGTATTAAATACATTCATAACTGTGCAACCATCAGCGCCATCCATCCCCATAACTATGTATGTATATAGTGATATATATAGGTAGATATATCAGTTTTCATTCACTGATGGATACTTAACATCGTTTCCATATCTTGGCTATTTCAAATAACACTGCAATAAACACAGGAGTGTGAATATTTCTTCAAGACTCTGCTTTCATTTCTTCTAAGTATACACTCAGAAGTGGAAGCGCTAGATCACATGGTACTTCTATTTCTGTTAAGGGATTTCTGTACCGGTTTTCTGTAGAGGCATACCAATTTACATTTCCACCAACAGTGTACAAGGACTCCCTTACTCCACAACTTCACCAACACTTGTTACATCTGGTATTTTTGATGAAATCCATTCTAATTGGTGCAAGGTGATATCTCACTGTGGTTTTGATTTGCATTCCCTGATGATTAGTGATGTTGAGCCTTTTTTCATGCACCTCTTAGCCATTTGTACGTCTTCTTTGGGAAAACGCTTATTCAGCTTCTCCATCCATTTTTTAATTGGATTGTGCTTTTGCTACTGAATTGTATCAGTTCTGTATGTTTTTTGGATATTAACCCCATATGAGATACATGATTTACAAATATTCTTTCATTCCCTAGAATGCCTTTTCATTTTATCCATTGTTTGTTTTGCTGTGAGGAAACTTCAGTTTGATGCAGTCCCACTTACTAATTTTTGCTCTTATTGCCTGTGCATCTGGTGTCATATTCAAAAAAAAAAAAAATATTAATGGCCAAGACTAATGTGAAGGCGCACATGTCATTTTCTTATAGGAGTTTTATGATTTCAGGTCTAATGCTTAAGTCTTTAATCCACTTAGAGTTAATTTTTATGGATGATGTAAGATGGGAGTCCAATTTTATTCTTCTGTATGTGGGTATCTACTTTTGACCTACTGTCTTCTAGCCTCCAAAGTTTCTCAGGAGAAGTCTGCTGATAATCTCATTAAGGATGCCTTTGGATAGGCCATACTTTATTTTTTTGTATGTCTTGTGATTTTTTGTTGTTGTTAAACACTGGACATTTAAATCTAATAATGTTGGAACTCAAAATCAGATTCCTCCTTATCCCGGGGTTTGCTGCTTCTGTTATTACTTTGTTTGATTGTTGCGGGTTGTCTCTGTGTCAAGGATCCCCTAAGATGTAAACTTAAAGCTTTCTTGGGTCTTTTCTGAGCCTTTCCAAGGGCAGGCACTATTGCTTTCTAATTTTCCCCATATACGGATTTGTTTCCAAATGTCCTCATTTTTAATACCTGGCACCCAAAGGGTGGCAAAAAGGAAGATTAGAGCAAAAAAGATGCCAGCCCCTTAAATACCCTGTGAGTCACTTCGGTCAGAGGGGAGGGGCTTGAAACAATAGAAGTACAACAAAAATGGCCACCAGTCCTTTTGTTCACACCTCCGTGATCAGAAGCAACAATCAGAGCACAGATCCCCAGTATTTGGAGGACAGGGTCCTTCTGGCCCACTCTGGCTCCTGCAAGCTGTGTGCAGGCTACTCCAGAAACATGTGCACAGCTGCCTGTTGAGACTCTAAGAAAGGTAAGGTGCTTTGCCCAAGGCCACACAGCTAGCAAAAGTTAACCTGACTTCTCATCAGGTTCTCCTTCTCCTGGGCACTCTGCACTATCTCTCGACTCTGGCACCCCAAGCTGCCTCCAAGACACAGAAGGGTGATGGGTGGACACCCAGCCTCTGTCACTCACTCTCTTACCTCTTACCCTCCTTGCCTCGCTCACCCTGATCCCCTTCTTCTTAGCCAGAATGCCTAGGTAATGTGATGGGCAAGAATAGACATGCAGGGTTTGTATTTCATAGTCATTGGCTGTGCAATCTTGGGCAAGACAGTCAACTTCCCTGAGCCTCAGTTTTCTCAACTCTCAGATGAGAATCAAATTGTATTTACCTCAGAGGGGTACTGTAAGGACTTAGCACAGTGCCTGGCACAAGTCAGCTCTGCTTATCTGCTTTTGACTGTTTCCCTAACACATGGTATCTTCGCGTCTCTCTTCCTTGGAGCCTTTCTCTCTTTTCCTCCCTCTGTATGCCTGTCTGCCTACCTCCCACACAAGCTGCAGTTTCCTTCAACATGCAGGGCCCTGCCCAGGGGATGAAGATGGGCCTGGGGCCGAGACTTCCTGGATCAGAAAAAGAACTTATTCCAGGCAAGGAACCACAGTGAAACTGTACACATGAACACCTTTCTCACCTGTGCCAGGTAAGGCCTTGGAAAAAAGGTCGGGGGGAACTGTGCTGTGGGGCAGAGAAAGGCTGAGGCTGAGGGGTGGGGACAGCCCTGAGAAGACCTGACGTGAAGTGAGCTGGGGGTCCCAGACCTGGGTGAGGAGAAACAATATGGGATGAGAGTGGCCAGCACCCAGGCATCAAGGGCACGACCCTCAGGAAGCAGCAGAGGGTAAAGGTTAGCTCCCTGGCCAATGCCCAAGGGTCAGCCCACCCACCAGCAGGCACTAACTGCGGGACCTCTATGCCAGGCTGTTATCAGGGTGAACGGCAGGGGCTCCAGGCCTCCTGTAGGTGCAGAGTCATCAGACCACGGGAGAGGCATCATGACCTCAGCATCCCAGGGACAAGGAAGAACTAGGATTGGTCTCAGAAGACCGAGGCTTGGAGGAATGCACGGCCATTAGGAGTCATGAGACCTAGAAACCATACAGTCACTCTGAGCCTCAGTTTCCTTGTCTATAAAATCTAGTAACAACATCTGTCCCCCTCGATTGCTGTGGAAATTAAATATGGAGATAATAGGTAAGAGAGCTCTTGGTAAATGACAAGGGGCTCTGTGATATTGGGTGTTATTATGGGCCAGGCTGGGAGGTCGAGCTCCAGAGCTTCCCTTCTGGATCGCCAGTCCACCCCAATCGCCCTGTCACACAGGACCCATTCTCAACGCGGATGCCAGGACGACGGACACACTCCAACTCAATGTGGCAACAAAGTCCAGCTGAGCCCCTCGGCAACTTGCTGCCTGACCTGGGGCTGTTCCACCTCTGGGCCTCCATACCTTCTTTATACCAAGGTGGCTGGACCACAGTGTTAAATGTTCAGGACATCTGTCAGCCCATTTTGTCTTCATGTAGACAGCATGAAATCAGCCATGGTGGGAGTCCTTACACCACAGAAATGGGCAAGCACTTCAGATCCAGGTACCGCTGTTGAGACTGGTGTTCCAGAAGCTCCTCCTCCTGGTGGCTGCGCACGAGCGGGCAGCTGGCCCCGACAGCTTGCCTGGCGCGCTCGGCATCCACTGCTTCCCAGGGTCTCGCCCCTGATAAATATGGATGCACACCTGGCGGCAGCAGGCTCACTCCCCACAGACACCCCCACCCTCCGCCCTCGCCCTCGGGACCGCTGGGTGCAGACAAGGAGGGGAGGGAGGGAGGAAGAGAGGCGGCCGTGTGCTTGTCACTTACAAGCTCTGGGCCCCGCCTGGCTGAGTATTACACGAGCCCCTTTCTCCCCCTGTATTTCTGATCTCGCCTCTCTCCTCTGCCAGCGTCAAGACAGGAAGGGAGCTGGCCCAGCCTGCAGCACCCTACCTGCTCCGTAACTGAAAGGTGCCACCAACAGAGCCCTGTCCCCTCCCTGCTGTCCCCCTCGGGACCCCCACAAGTCTACGAGTCGTGCTCGGAGGCGTCTCCTGCGTTGACTGCAGTGTGCCTGCTGCTCCCAGAGCTGGACCAGAGGCACTTTGTCCCACACCCCCCCCACCACACCCACATACCCCTAACCTGGAAGGCTCAGCTCCAGGTGAGACGGCAAAGGGAGGGAGCTGCAGCAGGCGGAGACCAGGCTCAGCCTCTGGGGGCGGCGCGGTGAGGGGGGCGCGCAGTAGGGGGGCTTTGTTCTTGCTGCTCTTTTCTGAATCAAGCCCTTGGGCACTTATTCACTCCCTGTGCCGCATTGAACTGTGTCCCTTAAAACTGCTACATCGACATTCCAGCCCCTAGTCCCTCAGAAGGTGACAGTATTTGGAGATAAGCGCTTCACATGCATGCATACCCAGTCACTTCGGTCGTGCCAGACTCTTTGCGACTCCATGGGTTGTAGCCCGCCAGCCTCCCCTGTCCATGGGATTTCCGAGGCAAGAATACTGGAGCGGGTTGCCATTTCCTCCCCCAGGGGATCTTCTCAACCCAGGGATCGAACTGTGTCTCCTGCTTTGGCAGGCATATTCTTTACCACTGAGCCACCTGCTCTACAGAGATCAGTTAGAATGAGGTTGCCGGGTGACTTCTCCGGTGGTCTAATGGTTGAGGGTCCCCCTGCCCATGCAGGGGACACAGATTCAATCCCTGCTCCCACTCGCAGTGGAGCAACTAACCCCAGGCACCACAACTCCTGAGCCCGAGTGCTGCAGCTTCCGAAGCCCGGGCACCTGGAGCCGGCGCTCCACAACCAGAGGGAACCCGCTGCAGTGAGACGCCCACACGGCACAGCCAAGAGCAGCTCCCCGCCCCGCTGCCCCAGCCTCCACAACTAGAGAAAGTCCACGGGCAACAGCATAGACCCAGCGCAGCCAATGATCAATCAGCTAATTTTGAAACACTGAGGTCACTAGGATGGGCCCTAACCCAGCAGCACAGGTGTCCATATACAAGGACACAGAGAGACACAGTGACGAAGAGGCTGCGAAGACACGGGATGAGACGGCGTCGAAGTCAGTCGGCCTGGAACGGCCCCCGCCCACACACACACACACAGAGCCCTCAGAGCAGCCAGCCCTGCCAACGCCCTGATCCTGACTTCCAGCCTCCAGAGCCGGGAGACAGCACATTTCTGAGTTGAAGCCACCCCATCTGCGTTACCACATCCTTAGAATTCACTCCTTTCCTCTGAAAGGGGAGCGAGAGAAACTGCATCATGGTTTCACGGTTTCCAAGCGTGCTCACTCTCATGTCCATGTCGGATCCTCACGTCACCTGACTCCTTAGGCCCAACAAGTGCTCCTCAGCCCATCTGATGGATACGGTATCTGAGGCCCGGAGGCAGGGGGCTTCCCCAAAGGCTGCACCAAAGTTAACCACCAAGCTGGAACTACAACCCAGGCCTCCTCACCAACACCCAAAGGGCTTTCCTACATCAAGACAAACATCTCTTTCTAAGTTTATACAGAATTCTGGGAGGCTGCAGAGTTGGGGGGCAGGGAGCACCTCCCTTCACCTGGCCCTCCAGCCTGCACTCACTCGCTGTGGCATCACCCAGGCAGCCTTTAATCACCATGATGCCCGGACACCACGCCAGACCAAGTGAATCGGAACCCAGCGGGTGGGGTTCAGGCAGTGATAGCTTTCACAGCACAGTAACATGATTCTCATGTGCAGCTGGGGTGGAGAAGCCCAGCCAGAGGGTTCCAAGGTGGGTCCTGGATCAGGAACATTGGCTCACAAAGCCGGCAACCAACGATGTTGCAAGGGGGATGCGGACCAGTGCATGGCCCCACTCCATCCCAGAGGGGTCCCAGAGGGCCCAGCAGCCAATGACACTCAGAAAAAGTGAGATATAAATTAAGGTTCGAATTGGCACGCATTCATTCTGTACGAAGGCGAGAAAATGGTCAGGGTTGGGAGAGATTCTTCCAACTCTTTTACTTTACTGGGTCGTGGGGGATCTTTTAAAGATCAACAGAAAGAAAAACAGTGTTTTTGCTTTAAGTCTGAGGCCTTTACTCTTCCATATAAATCAAACGTAATTGCTTGTTATGAAAATGAAAGAGCTGCACTGGAGTGCATGCTGGGCACGAGCTAAGTGGCCTGACAGTGTCTCTTCTTCCAATAACCCTACCACATAGGTACTATATGATCCCCATTCTACAGCAAGGGCAACTGAGGCTTGGAGAGGCTATTTCACCTACCCAAGGTCACTCAGCAATCAGATGGTGGGGCTGGGATTCCAACCAGGAGGTCTGGTCCCACGGCCCATGATAGTGACCACTGGATACACGATATTCTAAGTCTTTTAATGTTCATACCCACTTTTGTAGAAGATACTAAAATAAGTATCATGTTAAAATGTTTAAGCAAAATGCCTTTTTCCCATTTCTTCAAAATTTCCAGAGATTTTTTTTCTTCCCTAACTCAGGACTGAGGAACTCAGGCACTCGTAGGACCCAACCCAGAGAGGCAGCAGTACAGGCACCCCCATGCACAGCACTAGGAACCCAGTATGTCACCCTACCAGCCCCCGTTCCCATCCCTACCTGGACCCTTTGCTGTCTGGAAAAGACGAAAACGTGGGGTGGGACTGCCCTCTAGTGGCTGTGAGACTAACTGCAACCAACACTTTCACATTTTCCAGGTCGGGTGCAAGTGCCCAGAGCCCCAGGGAAAAGGGGAAACTGCACACCCATGTGGCAGCACTGGATCCCCAAGATACCAGGGACTGGAGCTCGGAGCCCTAGATGATGCGGCCCCAAGAGGCCAAACCACGCCAGACTCCCACTCACCCCATCTAATGTGAGCATTGGAAGTCTGGAGGATGGCTCCCCTGGAGGGCAGGATTCTGGCCCGGGGCAATGACGGAAACCCTGAAGGGAGGTCCACAGCATTCCGCAAACGGCCTTGCCCTCCGTGCAATGTTCTCAACCACTCCTCTCCAGGAGCGAACTCAACCCCTCACCCAAATCCTGCTGGCCCAGCACTCCCCACTCCAGGACGCCTGCTCTGAGCCCTCCGTCCCCCACCTTCCCCTAGGCTGACAGTTATCTCCAGAGGGGACACCAGGTACCTCTCTGCAACAGGCCCAGAACACTGTTAATGACATCAGTCTTCCCCTCCCCCAGCCCTCCTCCAGCAGACTGGGAGCCCCTGAGGGCAGGGCTGAGACTTGGATGTCTCTGGTACCCACCTAGCCACAGGGGGGCACACCAGGTCCATGGGCAGCCACAAGGCAGGCTCCTGCCCCACCCTCTCCATGACCCAAAGGAGGGAAGGAGGGTTCCCACCAGGAAGCTGGAGGAAGGGCTGGCTCTCAGGGCTCTGCTCCCCGCTGAGCTGGTGTGCCTGAGGTCCTCCCACCCCACCCCAAGGCCTGAGTGCAGGAGCGGCCTTCAGGCTGTCGGGAGCGATGCCAAAGGTCCCATTTATATTCCTAAGCAGAGGACTTGTTAATATGGAGCCTGCCTCTGGGGACATGGGAATGCTGGGGTGAGAGATGACAAACTGGCACCCAGTGGCCAGGCTGAGGGCATGATATTCACTTACATCTCATTCATCAGGGCCTCCTCCACAGGCCTCCCAGTCACTGGGGCCCTGACCATCTTAGGGGCCATGAGGGTTGGGGGGTGGGGAGGTGTCGTCAGCCCTGAGAGGCCCCTCTGGGCTCCAAGAAGCCCTGGGATGATGGAGGCGACCAGGGAGTCGGTCCCATGCGCAGCCGGGGACGGGCCCCGCAGCAAAGGGGAACAGGGATGGGGGGCAGAGGGGGGATCCAGGCCCCTACGCAGACATGTGCGTGCATGCGTGCTAAGTCGCTTCAGTCGTGTCTGATTCTTTGCGACTCTATGGACTGTAGCCCACCAGGCTCCTCTGTCCATGGGATTCTCCAAGCAAGAATAATGGAGTGGGTTGCCATGCCCTTCTCCAAGGGATCTTCCCAACTCAGGCATCGAACCCACATCTCTGAAGTCTCCTTCAGTGCAGGTGGATTCTTTACCGGTGAGCCGCCAGCAAAGCCCACGAAGACATGAGTGAGGCCCAAACCTGAACGTTCCTTGGGACAAAATCCCAGCTTCTGGTTCCTGTGAGAGAACCAAAGAAAGCCACCAGGCCCGTCTTAGGCCCAGCTGCTACCTAGGGAAGGACATCCAGTGTCCTGGGTCCAAAGGGGGTCAGGATGGTTCCTCTTCAGGTCCCAGCCCAGAGGACAGGCTCAGAGCTCGCACACACACTCAGACACACATGAGCACACGCACACACCACAACTCAGACACTGGGCAGGGCACACAGCCCGGCACTGCAGAGCAGCGGGCGGGGGTGCGGTGTGAGTAATGGCGGGTGCAGGATGCACCCGAATCCTGATAAGGGAGAATAATAACTTGTCAAAGATATATATGATATGTGTTTGCTTTCCCGACGGAATATCTATGGGGCTAATTCATCAAGCCGGCGGGCTGGCTGGAGACCCACGGAGGGAAGAGAAGAGAAGCACGTGACCGCAGGCCCCAGAGTGCCGGGTGCTGGGGAGGGGAGCTGGCCTGCCCAAGCTGGACTCCCGCCAGGGCCCTGAGAAGCACTGAAACCTGCCCGTCCATGGGTCCCCCGGGGCCCTAATGCTAACCCCCCGGGACATTGGGGTTGGAATCCAGAGCAGACGTCCTGCACTCGGCAAGCCCACTGCTTCTCCCACGCTTCTCCTCTCCGCCCCTCCTCTCTCCCTGCTGTACAGCCTGCGGAAAGCCTCTGGTCTGAGAAGTTGGAAGATGATCAGAAAATGTCTCCATTCTTGGAGAGAAGAAGATAAACAGAAAAAGCTCTCGGGGAGAACAGAGCTGAGAGGGGGGTCCTAGCTGGTTCTCCCTGCCCTCCTCATTACCCGCCTCCCAGCCCCACACTCCCCCATAACCCTCACACACCCCCACACCCCACCAACTTCTCTAGGCTCCCACAGAAGGAGGGAGAGAAAGAAAGATGGCCTGCTCGCTTTACCCAGGTCATTTCAAGGACACCGAGGCCAGAAAACCCACCTGGAAACACAGGATGCTCCCCCAGGAGGCAGAAACCTCCTCCCCAGAGAGGTCTTTCATCCATCTACACCTTCACATCCCCAGGGAGTAGGGCTTCCTCTCTAATCCCAGCTCTTCCTTTCCTTCCCCCTCTCTGTCACAATAATTTTAAAATCTGAATTAGCGTGCCTCATGGAAGGCCTCCCCCGGGCCTCTGCCCAGCCTCTGCCCTGCAGGCCTTCGGGGGGCATCTTCCCTGCCTCGGGGGGCATCTTCCCTGACTCGCCGTCACAGGGCTGTGTTCTGTCATGTCCCACTGAGGTCTGCCCCCTCCCCCCACCCCATCAGCTCCAGGCTGACATTCACCCTCCCCGTGTACCCACTCACTCAACAAAGACTAGAGCAAACAGAGCTGGGAAAATACTTAAACACCTCACTCGGGCTGGTGAACTTACCAACACCGGCTCGTCCCTCCCCTACCTCCCCATGACCCAGCAACCGAAGGGTTAACTTCTGGCGCAGCTCAGGGGCCTGCAGGCCCCTGCCCAGCTCCTGGCCCGCATCCATCCCAGCTAGCAGGGCTGCTGCTCAAGCCTGTTAAACACTGTGGCTCCCACCCTGGAGAGTGCACCCGTGGTCCATCCTGCAGGGATTATGACCTGAGAGTTCGAGCAAGAATCTCCACTGGCCTCCTCCCTCCCTCGCCCGCTCCCTCCCCTCCCTTCTCTCCCCCTCCATCACTCCTTTCCTCCTTCCCTCATGCTTTTTTCCCTCCGTCTCTTCCTTCCTTCCTTCCTGTTTGAAGCCTGAGGTCTTCCTGCAGGCACCCCCTCCTGGCCCTCGGCTCTGACACAGATCTGAGAGGCCTCCGAATAGTGCTTACAACAGCCCCTGTCCCATCCTTCCCAGGACCACTCTGGCAGCAGCTGGCATCTCCCAGATCCCAGAGGCCAGGAAATATGGGGACCAGGCTCCAAGAGGGCCAGCCCTGCTCCACTTCTCCCTGATGGACAGCGATAGCCGGCCCCCTCTCCACTCCTTGGACCCTTTCCCCAAACCCCCGCCCTGTCCACAGAGGGCAGGCCCTGGGCTAGGGACTGCTGGCCTGTCCCCCTCCCAGGTCGTGGGGAAGGGTGAAAGAAAGGTGGGGGGGCTGGGGGAAGCCCCTGCCAGTGCAGCTTGAAGCTGGAGAGCAATTAACTTGGAAGGGCAGAGGAAGCGGGAGCCACAGAACTGAGTCAGCACATCAAAGAGGCGGGTGCCAAGCAGCTGGCTCAGCTCGTTAGCAGGACAGGGCTGAGCCAACGAGAAACAAGGTCAGGGAGGAGGGGGTGGGAGTCCCCCAAATGGAGATGAGAAGGGGAGCGAGGAAGATGGCTGCAGGCCCCTCCCCATCCCCACCTGCAGCCAGCCTGGATAGGTCCTGGCTCCTAAGGCCCTAAGACCAGCCCTCAGCTCCTTTCCTCACCCCCACCCCCGCAGCCCCTGCCCACCGTCTACAGATCAGCCAACATTCTCCATGCACTGTATGCGCTCCATGACTGGGAGTAAAAGTGACAGACACTCCCCTCCACGCTCCCCCCAGCAACCCAAACATACAAGCTGGCTTCCCAGGGGGATGTCACCAAGGGCCTGGGGCTGAAGAGCAGCACAGGGCTACAGAGGATGACTTCGTGGAGGAGGTGGACTTTTTAGCAGCTACATTTAAAATAAAGTCTGCACACCCAGTCCTTTGCCAGAAAGGAAACAAAGCCACTGAATCTGGCCATCTGCTGAGTGCTTTCTCAGATGCCAGGGGCACGCACCCACATCACCTCTTGAGTTTCACGTCTTCCTGCAAGGTTCCTCCCACCTATGGGGAAGCAGAGGCCAGGGCTTACTTGACTCGCCCAAACTCGTACAGAAAAGGGCAGAGTTGGAAATTTGTACTTGCATTCATCCACGCCAGAGGCTGTGTTCTTTCTGACTCTGTGCTTCCACACGTCGGACTCAGTTAAGCTCAACAGAGGAATGTACTGGAGCAAAGGCCCAGATGCAGGAGTGAATAAAGTGAGTTCTAGCAACTAGGCAACCCGATCCAGTATTCTTGCTTGGAAAAATGCCATGGACAGAGGAGCCTGGTGGACTACCGTCCATGGGGTCGCCAAGAGTCGGAACGACTGAGTACTGAGCACACACACAGCAGCTAGGCTGGCGGCCAGGCTGGAAGCGGGGCTGAGCATGTGGGATGGTTGATTTTATGTGTCAACTTGACTGGGCTAAGGAATGCCCAGATGGCAAAACACTGCTCCTGGGTGTGTTTGCAAGGTGTCTTCGGAAGAGATTAGCATTTGAATCAATAGACTAAGTAAAGAAGATCGCCTCCACCAATGTGTTGAGGACCTGAATAGAACTGAAGGGCAGAGGAAGGGAGAATTCGCTCTTAGCTTGAGCTGGGACATCTGCCAGTGCTCCTGGTTCTGGGGACTAGATGCAGACTGGGACTTGCACCATCGGGTCCCCAGTTCTCTGACCTTCTGACTTGGCCTGAATTATACCACTGGCCCTCCTGGTTCTCCTGCTTGCTTACGGCAGATGGGGGGACTTCTTGGCCTCTATAAGTACCTGAGCCAGTAAATACAATAATTAAATAGATACATTTCTATATTCTATTAGTCTGCTCCTCTGGAGAACCCGGACCAACATAGCATCCCCAGGACAGGGTACGGCTCTCAGAGTTATTGACACTGCCCTATGGGTGTGTCACAATTTAGGGGGAGGTAGATCTCCTAAGCCACCCAGCAAAGCATCCTTGTAGACAGGACCCAAGAAACTACCATGACTGCCATATCTACTGGCCTTGACTAATCTTGACCCTTGAGAGAGGGGCTATTTCCAAGAGACTGTGTATAGTTCTCTCTGGTCCCGATGCTACTGCTTTTTTTAGGACAAGGAAGGTTTAGGGAGAAGGCTCAGGGAGAAGGCTCAGGGGCCACAGCCTGGGCGGGGAGGGGGATGCCAATGATGGTCAAGAATGGGGCAAAATCCGGAGTCAGCCAGGCCACAGCCATGTCAGCCATGAGGTGCAAGGTCCCAACGGGATGAAGGAGCAGGAGCCAGGGGGAAGGGGACCTGCGGCCCGGCTGAATTCCTGGCCTGAATTTCCCATTAGCATCAAGCTAAGAAACTGCCTCCTCCAGGGCTCCCAGCAGAGCTGGGCGCCCTGCTCTACCACTGCCCTTGGTCTCATGACTCAACCTGCCCCCACAGCCCATCTCTCCTGATTGAAATGTGGACAGATTTTCCCTTTCCTTCATAGTCTGCCCAGGCAAGGATAAAACATTCTGCAAAAAACTTTTACTAGAAAGCACAGGGCAGGTAAATACAAAATCACGCAATGGACAAATGCCCCGAACATGTGTTGAATGATGAAGAAATCTCACAGGGTTTTGGCAGAGTAAGTGTCCGTGTCCGGAGCACTGTGAAGGCTGAGTGCACCTTCGCTCAGTGAGCAGGTGCATGAAGGGATGAGCAGGCCACCTGAACATCCTGCCTGATGCTAAGCATGGCTCTCCTCTTCACCCAGGCTCATCCTTCTCACTCTCAGCTCCACACAGCACTGACCTGATGACCCCCCGCTGCCCTCCACCTGACTGACAGACAAGCCTTGCCACAAACCCACCTGTCCTCCTGCCAGACTCCTCCCTCCACATTCTGCACTGCACCCCTCCCACCCGAGTGACCACACCACCCAAGCCACCATCTGCGGTGGACTGAGCGGTTCCTGGCATTCACTATGTGCCAAACACAGTGCTGAGTCCTCTACATGACCCATCTCATCTGATCCTCATGTGCTGTACTCAGGCACCAAGACACTCAGTTTGGAGATGAAAAAACTGGAGGTGAGAGAAGGCCAAGGTCACACAGTAAATGTAAGAGCCAGGACTCAGACCCCTACCTGTTTCCAAAACCCATGCTCTCTACCACCAAGAGTAGTGATGGTGGACCCCTGACACCACCAGCCTGCCTCCTCAGATCTTCACCAATCATCAGATTCAATAACACCAATCACACTGAATTTGCCCCAGAGACACTTGTTCAATAAATACTGAGCACCGACCACGTGTTCGGGGCTTCCCTGGTGGTGTGGTGGTAAAGAACCGTCCTGCCAAGCAGGAGACTCAGGTTCAATCCCTGGGTCAGAAAGGTCTCCTGGAGAAGGAAATGGCAATCCACTTCTTGCCTGGAGAATCCCATGGACAGAGGGGCCTGGTGAGCTATAGTCCACAGAGTCACAAAAGAGTTGGACACGACTTCGCAACTAAACAAAAACAACCATGTGTTCAGTGCATACATAAATGACGGGCATCAACTCCCTCTCCTGGAGTTGTCACAGTCCTTGAGGTGGACACCACCTTGCCTGGGGCAGGTGGTCTCTGACGGTGGAATTCCCATCTCCAATGCCAGGTTCTCAGCATCAAACAGTCAGGAGAAACCCCTCTTACTTGGCCCCGCCTCTGGTAATCTGCAGTTCCCAGCTTGCTCACAAAGCTCGTCTGCCCACCAGGTCCTATCCACCAAGAACAATCAAACACAAGCGACCCTGCTTCCCCAGGGCCCCTCCAACAAGTCATCATTCAGGCAGCCCCCAGGGAGAAGGCGCCCTGAAGCCCTGACACTGTCCTCTTGCAACATCAAAAGCATTTCACTCACTTCACCATTGAGACACCATCTTCACCAAGACAAACCAGCATGGTTTCCTGAGAATGGTACCCGGCAGGCGAGGGTCAGAGGTGAGCAAGTCATTCCCCTTGGAAGGGGCAAACTGTTCTACGTGGAACATTCTTGTGTGATGACTGTTCCACCCCTGACTTTGGAGACAAGGAAACCTCAGACCCATCAGAGAAGGCTGGAGACTTGTTCTTCCTCCAAAGAGATGGAGCCAGGATGTGGACCTAGCTTCTCTGTTCCCAAGTTCAGGCCTCCTTCCCTTATCATTGTGCACTCAAAGTTACAGAGAACAGGCCAGCGTGGGGGCAGGGCAGGGCAGGGTGAGGCTGCCCTGAAGGCCACTAGAGACATCCTGGCCAGTGGTGTCCGAGCCCCAGGAACTTTCCAGAAGGTGCTGCTGCCACACACACCTGTTCTGGCAGCTGGCTGGGATGGGGCTTGTCTGGATGAGTGTGGGGTGGTGGGTACCTCATGTGCCTGGGCCCCAAAGGTTTCCCTCTGAGGGAGAGTCTTTTTCTCACAGCCTGCCCAATGCAGAGGCCCGGGGCTGGCTGGGAGGGCAGGGGCGGTATGTGGCCCAGATTGTCTTGAGAGGCCCACAGTCTTGAGCAGCAGGGTCTTGTGGATGAAGTGGTCCCCTACACCCAGGGGGTGTCAGCAGCAGCACCTGATTCACTCCCTCTCCCTCTGCCCCACCCCTACCCTCAGCTGGGCCAGCTGTCCTCTTCTCCGGCCGAGTCTGGGGAGTTTCTCATTGTAAATGTCATGCCTCGGCCATCCTCCACACACATGCTTCTCCAAGTACCTCTCCCCTTGACAGCACTGAGCCTCCCCTTCCTCACTTCCCCCTTCCCTGTCTCAGCCACCGGAGATCTGGCCCATCATTTCAGAACCAATTCAAAACTCGCTTCCTCCACGGCCATCTCTCCCCCAGCTCTGACCACTCCCCCAGAGCCTCTCTCATCACACCGTGCCCTTCCAGGGCGCTCACCTCGCTCCATCCTGAGCTTCCGTGACATCTGTATGTGACATCTGTCCTCCGAGCACAATGTTCTGCACAAAGCTCAAAACTAATTTTCACTTGAATAAGTCTAATGCATTCATCGTCATGTTACAGACAAGGAAACTGCAGCTGGGAGGACTTGAAAAGTTCCTCGAGGTCACATGTTGGCCAGCCAATGCTGGAGGCAGCTTCGGAACCCATAAAAGCCCGATTCCCACCCTGTCCTCTTTCCTCGACCCCACACTGCCTCTTATTACCTACTCAAATCAAGCCAGGACCTCAGGCTCAGCATGGGTGATTTGTGATCATAGGCACAGCACATACAGAAGAGTATAAATATGTATGTGCTTGAAAAAAGCAACAATCACCTGATTCTCCACCACGTGGGTTAGGACATTCAATGCTATTAGTGCCTTAGAAGCCCTCATTTCCCCAGCCCCCTCTCTTGTGACCCTCCCCATTAACCACTGGAGTTAAGCACTATCCTAACTCTCATATTAATCATCCCCTAGCTTTACTTTACGGCTCTGTCACTTTTATGCGTCTCCCTAACAATGCACTGCCCTTTGCTTACACAGCTAGGTTTGTGCTTGCTACTCGGTTTTTCAAAACTAAACAGGATCTGTGATCTCTTCAATGCTTAACAGTGTTATATTCAAGTTCTCCCAATGTGGTGAACTCTGAGAAGATGCCTATTATAAAAGCAGACCATGCACACACACAAAAAATCAAACCACAAAACCATGTATAGAGTTCTCCTATCAGATAGCACCAGCTCTCTCCTAAAACCCACTTTATTTTAGGCACTGAATTAATGATATACAAACGACATTCAGAGTAATGTGGAATTAGCCTATGTCTTGAATTTTTTTTCAGGATTTTGTATGTGTGTGAAAGAGTCAACTGCTCAGACCCTTGCCTAACAGGGCTGTTTTGATCCCAGCTGTCCGACAGCAGGGACCTGCTCTTGTGTTTGGAGACAGAAAAGAGACTCCAGAAGGATGTAGAGAGAAACAGGCTCAGAGGGTCCCCCAGCCCTCTCCTCGCTTCCCGCACAGCCAGCCCTCACCACAGTGGCTTTGGCCCACAGCTGCCCTAGCCCAGGGACCTGGTGGCAGACAGAAACAGACCTACTTTGGTTTCCATGGCAACTGCAGGCATCGGGAGGCTGACCGAGTGAGCCGCAGCCAACGAGGCAGCTGGTTTGAAGGGTGTTGATCTCTCTGCGGACCAGCAAGGCAGAACCACCAGGGGCCAGAGGCAGCAACCAAACCAGCAGGAGCCGCAGGAGCTGGGCATTCGGAGTCTGCAGAGACCTGTCTTCAGAGCTTGCATATTGGGAAGTGCACATGTGTCCACTCACCCATGACCCTCTCTCACCTACGACCTCTCACCCACCCACTCAGGCAGAGGCATGTGCTGAGAAATGCACATCCACACTGCACCGTGAACACATGCTCACAAACTCAGACACCTGTTCACACCAAATATGCCCCACTTCCACCCTGCACCATTTCCACACTCAAAAACATAGACCCCTGCATACAAACGCACGTTCGTCCACAATATATAAGCTGTACCCCTAGAAAGATCCAGACTCACCCCAATGCACATTCTCTACACACACACACCTGCACAGATGGTGCACACACTCATCTTTAGACACACATAGCCCACATTTACAGGGAGAAATGCACACTCACCTGTATGCTCGTGGGGACATTCACAGCACACACACGTGGACTGAGATCAGAGCCTCTGGATGCTAAGACTCAGAAGCTGAGGAGCCCAGACTCCCTGCACCAACCCAGAAATAAGATATGGTCCCAACTCAGCAGCATCACAGAACCCCAGCCACAACTCTCCTCGCTTATTGTCTCATAAACGGTGCCCCCCACTGAGGAAGCCTCTAATCTTCTGTTTATTTACTCAGAGTAGTTCTTTTTTATGTACTCCATAAACACCAAAAGGACAGAAACCCAACAATCCTCTCGCCGTGCAGACTTGACATAAAAATTCTGATAACAAACTCAGAGGTTCCTTGTTGTGTTCAGCTCTATGAAGGGGCTGCCCATCCCCGGTTCACTGCCCACTGGCCCCAGAAGACAAGTAGAAGAGGCCTGCTGGTTGCACTCCTAGGAAAAAGGGACATATCCACAGAAAAAGGGACAAAATCACGGAGCTACTCAGGGCTTAGCTCCTGATCTAGTGGGGAAAACTGACAACCGCAGCCTCCATCTACTGAGGCCCTTGACGGCCAGAGGCCATGTGGGCACTTGGGGGAAGGGTGGGGGACAATTTGTTGAGAATTTCTTGAAGCGTATGTGAATACTTGTGGCATTATTTCAATGCCGCCCTAATGATCATTTAAATAATACAATAGAGAAATGGAAAAATTATGTACCTGTGTATATATTTATGGCTTCCCAGGTGGCGCTAATGGTATAGACAATGCAGGAGATGTAAGAGACTAGGGGTTCGATCCCTGGGTCAGGAAGATCCCTTGGAGAAGGAAACGGCAACCCACTCCAGTACTCTTGCCTGGAGAATTCCATGGACAGCGGAGGTTGGCGCGCTACAGTCCACTGAGTTGCAAAGAATCAGACATGACTGAAGTGACTTAGCACAGCACAGCACATATATTCCTATTACAATAATGATAGCTAATGCAGGCACAAAATGCCAATAAATGCTAAGCTACTGTTATTATTGTGATTTTAAATTGATATTGAAAATCATCTAGAACTTAAAGTTTGAGGGTTGTGGAGATGAACCTCCTTATTTCATAGAGTTTTAAACACTTTTCAGTTTTCGCAGCAGCAGGATTGGTGCCGTGTGGTACTTCACAAAACAGTTTCACACACACCATCTCCTCTGTGTCTAAGCCTCTCCTGTGGGATAGCATCAAGCTGGAGTGTGTGCAGGGTGGGGCTGGGGGAGGTGTTGGGGGAGGGTCACAGATTAATAAGACCCAGACCCAGGTATTGAGACGCCACAGTCCAGCAGGGAAGGAGTGGGGCAGCCGCATCGAAACTGCAGACTATGCAGCCTTGTGCATCACAAAGGCCAATGCAAAAGGCATTAAGCATAGGGAATGGGATCATGTGTTGATGGGGAAGAATCAGGATGAATCAAAGAGGACTGAGGGGAGGAGGTCACACTTGAGCCAGGCTGAACTCACAAGTGGCTTTAGACAAGCCACGCTCATGGCTGGAAAGGAGAATTGAGGCCCGGGCACAGTTGTAGAACAGTGGGGTGGTCGACGTGGGCGGCTAGGCTCAGGGGTCCAGGAGAGTATGGAGAAGAATGGAGCCACAAAGGAGTCAGCAGTAAAGAATCTGCCTGCATCGCAGAAGACGCGGGTTCCACCTCTAGGTCCCCAAGATCCCCTGGAGGAAGAAATGGCAACCCACTCCAGCATTCTCACAGGTAAAAGCCCGTGGACACAGGAGCCTGGTGGGCTACAGACCATGGATAGGGTCACAGAGTCAGATACGACTGAAGCAACTGAGTATGCACAAAAGTAGACTCAGGTCACATTCAGAAAGGCCTTGCACCACAAACCAAGGAGTCTTCCCAGCGAATCATTACCTGCATGAACCCTCCAGACCTGTGCAGGTACCTGGGTGTCCGACGCATGTCTGACACAGGGTTGTGGGATATGACTGGGAACCTCGGGGCCAAACAGAAGGGTTCAAATTGCACCCTCCCAAGAACAGAGCCAGAGCGCAGGTCTGCACCCTCGCACCCAGCACGGCGCCTGACCCATACGAGGCCCTCCATAAATGTTTGCTGAACTGCGCGGCGCCACGGGTCACGCGAGGAAAATGGAATTAAGAGTCGGGTGACCTGGAGGGCTGGTTCAGGCCCATTATTGACTGGCTCCGGGACCCTGGACCAGAGCTTTAACCTCTAGTTCTTGATTTCCACGCTGGTAAAACGAATCCGATAATGCCCTGACCTCCCTGGCTTAGCTGTTCTGTAGCTCACAGGCAGGAACCGGCTGAAGGCGCAGAGCGTGGGCCCAACGCTGCCGCCGCCCGGGAACCATATACGGGAAGAGCTGGCTCAGCCATCAGCAATTACCTGTGCCCCAAACCCACACCTGCGCTGCATTTCCGTTCAGGCAGATGGTGCGATTTGGCCGCGCGCTAGCGCGTAGCCCCGTAGCCCCGACCTGGAAGCTCGCGAACACGCCCTGCAGCCGGCTGGGCGCCGATGGGAGGGGCCCCTGCGGGAGCGGCTGGGCGGGCACTTGGAGAGGACTGGGACTAGCCAGACCACGGGATGCCCAAGACGCCCTTTCCCTTCCTGGAATAGCGCCCCTCTCCCACGGCAAAGGCAGCGGCAAAGCCAGCCTTTCTCCAGTTCTCTGAAAGGTGAGCAGGGAGTGAAGCTCTCTCTTTCCCACGGGGGGAAACTGAGGCTCGGAAAGATTAGGGGACTTTAGAGATGTTAATAAATGTTAATAAATGGAGCCAGACGGAAACCCAAGTCTCCCAAGCTCCAAGCCCACCGTTGACTGGCACTGCCCCAGTTCCTCAGACCACTTTGGCCAATATCTGGTGAGGACAGGAATTCTTCCTTCACCCAAGGCTAGCTTTGCCTCCTTCGAACACAACTGCCTTGCCATTTCCCGTGCCACCCGGCCAACTCCTGAACCACCGTACCACCTCACATCCCCCAAGGTTTGTGCAGATCTGAGCTAAGCATAAATCAATACGTTCTCAGTTAACTACCCAACTATTCTTGTCCTGCTGCCGGAAATGACTGGGAGCTAACCCTACTACTATGGAATTTTAGACTCTGCTATTTGGAAAGAACATTTAAAGAAATCTCGTCTAAATGCCGAGCCTGGGTAGTATCACCACCACCAAGGGCTCAAAGGGCCTCAGCCTACATAGCTCCCAGAACCCTGAGCTCATCTCTGCCCAAGGCTGGTGATTAGAAAGTTCTTGCTTTTCTTCAGCTGAAACCCACCAGTCTCCCTAAGAATCCAGCTGTCCCTCTTGAGGCCACAGGGTACAAAGCAAATCTCCCTTTCTTTTCACAACCCAGCCTCCATTAGGAGACCGCCTTCTCTCTTTCTGATTCAGGGGCCCCAGTTCCTTCAACCATTCTTCAAAAGGCATGGTTGTGAGTATCTTTCTCAGGCTCCAGACATATACCTGTCTGGTCCTGTTCTTCAGAGCTCAGCACAAACATGTGTTCTCATCACATGTCAGACACCATGTTGAAAGGGCTATCAGTGTCTTTCCTACGGCATCTCACTTACTCCGTCAGTCATCTCACTAACTCCTGAGGACAACCCCATCATTATCCCCGTTTTTGCAGACAAGGAAACTGGGAAGAGAAGAGCTTGCAGACACAGACAATTGGCAGAGCAGTCTTTGCTGCTCTCTGTTGTCCTTGCAGCTCCAGCAAATGAGAGCACTGGACCTGGGGTGAGGACTTCTGGCTTTGCATCCCACTCTCCCACTTAGGACTGTGTGCCCCGGGCGAGCCATGCATATAATTCTCCTGGTCTGTAAAATGGGGGTCATTATAGTGCCTACCTGCTAGGCTGTTTGGAGATTAAAAAAGATTTCCAGATGTGTTCCTAGGCCTGATACTCCCCACTACTCCCCCCACCCAGGAGTCCTGTGTGGGGACTCACAGGGACCACAGCAAGTGAGGGAACTCACATCCTATCTGGGGGTGCTGGGGCCACTCTCCAGGAGGGAGCCAGGTTCAAATCTCCAGGTCTCCCACCCGGCCTGGAGTCACTCTCTAAAATGATTTGTCAAGTGACAAGCAAAAATATATTACCAATTTAAGAGTGTGATTTGCCTGCAACTTTTTAATCCTCAGGCTGTTGTTGAATAGATTAAAGTGTCTGCTTTGATCCATGCATTTAGATGGAAACATAAATATAGCCATCACTTATTCTCTCAGCCGCCAGGATGGGTGTCACGCTGCATCACGCCAGCTTCCGACCCAACCAGGGTAATGTATGAGAATGACCTTTTTGCCATTCAAATCCCTCTTGACTTTTCTGCTCTGACCGACCTGAGCTGCCCGCTGCTGACTACTGTGACCACTGCTCAGCTGGGAAAGGGCAGAGCAGCAGCTACCCAGACGCCCCAATGCCCAGAACTTCCCCCAGCTCGGCAAGAATAAATCTCCGGAGAAATAGATTTTGAAGAGGAATTTGGTACATAGATCTTCTGTCAGCGGAGCAGACTCTGGCTCAGCCGTTTTTCAGGCTCGCTGCTTATCCAGAAATACATCTATTTTTATGTGGATCTCTAGCAAGATTTCCTCTTCCCTCCTAGCGGGGGAGGGGGCGCAGGCAACCCAACAGGTCCGGGAGTGTGGGGGCGGGGCATGCGGTGGCCTCAGGGGGCAGGCCAGGTCCAGGATCTGTCTGAGGAACGCTGGGGCACAGGCGGAGGGAAGCAGTGCTGAACTCTGGGCCTCCAGGCCTTCCTCCAGCCATCCGCAGGCATCCTGCCCCAGCCCTTCTTGGAACGTGGGCCGGCCTCCCAGAGTGCGCCAGCCCTCTGCACCTCCTATGCCCACGTCCCTCACCCCCGATCCTGAAGTCCACTGAGATCTGAGCTGTGGACACCTCCCAGGCCCACAGGTCCGCGCAGACTCGCACGGACACGCACACATCGAGGGCCTGCATCCGGCGCCTGCAAAGACTGCGCCCGTCCTTTGCTGCTGGTTTATTCCAGGCCTGCCTGTTGGCATCCGGCCACCGCAAACAGTGGGAGTCGGCTCTGAGCAGCCCCGCGGACCAGCGGGTGACATGGCTGGCGGGGGCTCTGAGCAGTGTGCTGTGGCAGGCAATTAGGCCTCAAACAATGGCTCTGGAAATGTCAGAAGTAGCGGGGAGGCCGGGATTCACATGGGCGTTTGGCACATGGAGGGCCCAAGGGGTTGACACTGCGCTGATGGAGCCAAGAGGAAGTGGGGAGACAAGGGTGCTCTCCATCTCCCAAAGGACCCTTTGGCCTCCTTTCCCCAGACGCCTGGAATCAGATAACTCCTTTCACTCCAGGAGCTTTTGTGCTATGGAGAACTACCCCCTCATACATACCAGATACTCAGGGGAGAGAAGATGGTTCCAAATAAAAAGGACCCCAGGATGGCTACCTCTGCTGCCCTACTTGGCCTGTCCTCTGTCCCCAGATTCTGTTCTAAGAAGCCCACAGCCCATGCCCAGCCAGGCCCACCCAAGGCCCCAGCTCTGGACTCCAGCCCCTGCCACTTTGGGGACCTTGTTCCTGAATCGTGCCCCTCCCTCTCCTCCAGCAGTGCCAGTTACTTCCTCTGCTCTGTTTTCCTGGCCTTGCCCCCTCCCTCCATGCTGACATACAGTGCCTGTGGGCCACACTGAGCCTGGTGGGTGTCCCCACTCCCTCCACACCACCGAGTCTCTCCTCCTGGTCTCACTGAGAAATACCCCATAGAGAACAGATTTTGGTTGCCAAGCGGGAGAGGAGGCAGGAAAGGGATGGACTGGGAGTTTGGGGTTAGCAGATGCAGACTATTATACATAGGATGGATAAACAAGGTTCTACTGCATAGCACAGGGAACTATATTCAATACCCTGTGATAATGTAAAAAAGAATGTGTGTATATGTGTATGTGTATAACTGAATCACTTTGCTGTACAGCAGAAATTAACACAGTATAGTAGCGGAAATAAACTGTACTTAAAATAATTTTTTTGAAAAAGAAACACCTGTCTCCATCACCATAATCATCCCATCACCGACTGCCCAGCCTTCATCCCACTCTCCTGCCCACCCTCTGCCCTTTCTAACCCTGAGCACCAGTGCCGCCTGGCCCCACAGATGGGCCCTCTCCTAGCTCGTCTCCTTCCTCTCCAGCTGCCCAGCTGTGCCTGCTCTTTCACTCTCTCCAGCTCTTCTTCCTCCCCCCATCTCTTGTCTGGTCATCCCCCAGTGTTCTAGTCCAGTTTCCTTTCTATCCTGTCTCCCTTAGACATGACAATCTACCCCCACACCCCCTCCCCAAGCCTTCAACCACTGCTTTCATGGGAATAGTTCACAAATGAGTATCACCTGGTCTAACATCTCTGGTGAGTGTTCCCTCCTGCTCATAGGGCCTTCCAAGTGGGCAGGTGCTGTCATCCCAGAGTCACCTGCCGGGAACAAATGCATCATCTGCCCTCCATAACCAGGGCCTCTCCTAGAGTGACCGCTGAGTGCCATTTTGCTCCTATTTCCTAGGTTGGCAGCTCAGTCACTCAGTCGTGTCTGACTCTTCACAGCCTCATGGACTGTAGCCCACCAGGCTCCTCTCTGCCCATGGAATTTTCCAAGCAAAAATACTGGAGTGGGTTGCCATTTCCTACTCCAGAGGCTCTCCAAGGATAACTCCTCCTCTCCCCTTCACTCCCTCCCACCCACCCACACACATGCAACCAATCACCAAGCAGCCTCTAGGTTCCTTTGAAATATGTCCCCTCCCTGCCTTTCCATTCTTATTCCACCCAGGTTCCAGCCCTTACTTCCATTCACCAGGCCGATGCAGGAACCACCTAATCTGCCTTGCCCCATGGGATAGGTAGAATAACCCCCTACCCAAAAATGCCCATTCCCTAATCCATGGAACTTGGATGGTACGTTACATGGCAAAAGGACACTGCAGATGTCTAAAATTAAGGTTATGAACCTTAAAATAGAGATTATCCTGGATTATCTGGGTAGGCCCCCATCTAGTTATATGATCCCTTAAAAGCAGGAACCTTTACTCAGCTGAGGTCAGAGAGATGCAACAAAAGAGAAAGCAGGAAAATGGTTGAAGAGACGCAGCAGAAGGGGAAGTCATTGAGCTTCCAGGAACAGGATTTGAGACACTGTTGCTGACTCTGAGATATAGGGGCCCATGTGCAAGAACTGGGGAGGGGCTTCCAGGACATAAGAGTGGCCCCAACTTACATACAGCAAGGGAATGGAAGTGGGGGGGGGGGGCTCAGTCCTACAACCACAAGGAACAGGATTCTGCCTACCACCTGAATGAAGCTAAAAGTGAATTCTTCCTAGAGCCTCCTCATAGGAGCCCAACCAGCCGACACCTTGACTTCTTGTATAACCCAGAGCAGAGAAATCAGTCAAGCCAACCTGGACTTCTGACACATAGAACCGTGACATAGTATGTCTGTGTTATTTTAAGCTGCTGATTTTGTTACAGTAGCAATGTAAAACTTATACACCCCACCATTATCCATTCAGCAAGCCACTGCTATGAGACCACCCTCACACTGGAGTACCTTTCAGGATTCCCAACCAGATATCACATATGTCCCAAATCTTGAGATGTTCAAGAGTCATCCTTCAACTATACACTAGCCACATCCACATCCTCCAAAACTGCCTCAAGCATTCCTACCTCTGGGCCTTTGCTCACACTATGCCCTAGTGAGGAATTCCTTCTCCTGTCTTCTCTCTCCTCTGTTATCCAAATCTGAGTTCCCCTCCTCCATGAAGCCACTTAAACCTCCCCATGAGAAGCCTTGCTCCCGTGAGGCTCCTCTCTCTGCCTCACCCACTGGGCACTGGGTACACACTGCCTTGTGTTGGTGTCTGTTCCTCCTCAACACCCTTCCCAACCTGATGGCAAAATGACGCCTGCCCTTTCTCTTAGACCTCCATGGTGCCTGGTACAGTTCTGAGTATAGAGTAGAGGTCAACAGAAACTAGCTGAGTAACAAACAAAATGGAAATGTTCCCACCACTGTCCTATTGAGCACTTACATCCCAGGTGGAAGAACACGAGGGACTGTCCAGCCAGGATCTAACTGCCAGGGACCAAGAGAAACGGGCAGAGCCCTCAGGCCAGGAGGCGCCCCTGCCTGTGGTAAAGTGGTAGAAGGGCAAGAACAATTCCAAACTGTATAGAGCCAGGCAGAAATGATCCTGTGTCAGGAGCAGGTGAGCCAAAAAGAGGTCCCCAGGTCAGACCAGGGAGGTCTCGGGACAGGGGAGGAGAGCAGGAGGGAATACCCCATCTGAGCTCAGTCAGGACCTGCAAACTAGCCATCACCTACCTCCCTGGCAGTGCAAGGGGACAGTGTGGGCTGTCACCAAGGGCCAGTCAGACACCCACAGAGACCATCAAAAGGCTGAGGAGGGAGGGAAAAGAGAAAAGAAGAAATTAAGAAGGCAGGGAAAGAGGGGGCTGGACAGAGGAGGGCTGGAAAGGGAAGCGGGAGAGAAGACAGGGAAGGGATGTGAGGAGGAGAGAGAAGAGAAGTGGGAGGAGAGAGAAGAGAAGTGGGAGGAGAGACCTGGCCTTCTCCCTCCATGGCCACTGTGGAAACACCACCATCCCTAGAACACCCCTAGCCCATGGGGTTAAGGTGAGGTGAGGAAAGGGCAACATCCCACCCCCTTGGCCACCACAACTAAGAAATTATGTAGAGTAATTAATCAAAAGCTAATGAGAAATGTGTTTTCTCTCCCAGCCTAGCCCCACATCATATTCTTATTAGCTGAGGTTATTACAATAGTAATCATGCATGCTCCAGGCGCAAATTGGGTTTTTTGCTCCACTGCCACCAATTTAGAAAACCATTAATGGCAAGATAAAGCCCCCATGGCTCACACCAGGCTGAGCTCGAGGAACTGGCTGCCGGCTCCTGCCCCCACTGCCACACACCCACTGTTCAGAGAGGGTACCCCCCCACCCAGGGCAGCCCCAAGAATCAGAAGGTCTAACCAGCAGACGGAGCCAAATATTGGTGGGCTGGGAGGGGTTCTGGGCCTGGAATGAGAGGACCTTGGACTTTACACACACACCCTCCAGTACAATCACTAGGGCAGGGACAGTCCTCATGAAAGAAAGCATAAATATGAATTTGCCTCTGGGGTCCAGGTCATCCCAGGTCATCACCATTAACAACCTGTTCTCTAGAAAGGGTTGACCACATTTGTGATTCTGAAACACAGGTAGACAATCAGGTATGGACTTTTAATGAAGTTTCCACTAGTAAAGACACGGTAATGCCTGGCCTGGCTATTTTTTATCACTTACGATTTAAATGTTTGAACCTGTTGTCTGTAGAAGTCCCCTCAAATAATAAACTACCTTAAAACAAATCTGACTTTGAAGTCTCTATCTACTTCTCATTATCTGTTTGGCTTTGAGTGGAACTCTTTGCCTCTCTGATCCCCAGTTTCTTCATCTGTAAAATACACCTTCAAAGACATTCTTGCATATTTTGGTGAACTTTGTTGAGCACTTACTAAGTATCAGGCATAGTGTGATGTGCTGTTGATGAAGGGAGTCTCCCTAAGAATGCTGGAGGCAAAAGAAACACCCAACAAGTGTGATTCAAAGCAGAACAGAACATGTGTCACAAGAGAGGTATGAACCAAGCACTGTGAGCATTGAGAGCAAGAAGGTACTCCTTCCAACTAGGAGGGAGGCCAGATGTGTTGGAGATGATGTCTGTTCTGGTTTAGAAGGACAGATGGAATGCAGAGATGAAAAGATAGGGCATTTCTTGCAGAGGAGATGGCCCAAGTAGAAGTCTGGAGACAAAGACACTAAGAGTGAAAATGATACAATAGACCAGTTGGACTTAATTGGTAACTATAGGGCATTACATCCCCAAACTTTAGAGTACGCATTCTTTTCAAGTGCACATAGAATGTTCTCCAGGATAGGTCACATACGAGGACACAAAACAAGCCTCAACAAATTTAAAGTGACAAAAAGAAATTATATCAAGCATTTTTCTGACCACAACAGTATGAAACTAGAAATCAGCTACTGAAAGAAAAAAGAGAACAGAACAAACACATGGAGGCTAAACAACATGCTACTAAAAAACCAAAAGGTCCGTGATGAAATCAGAAGATATCTTAGGACAAATGAATTTGGAAACACAACTTTCTAAAAGCTATGGGATGCAACAAAATCAGTTCCAAGTGATAACAGTCCTTCCTCAAGAAACAAACAAACAAAAATCTAAAATAAACAACCTATCCTGCCTAAAGGGAGCTTCCCAGTGGCACCAGTGGTAAAGAAACCACCTGCCAAAGAAGGAGACACAAGAAAAGTGGGTTCAATCCCTGGATTAGGAAGACCCCTGGAGGAGGCCATGGCAACCCACTCCAGTATTCCTGCCTGGAGACTTCCATGGACAGAGGAGCCTGGCAGGCTGCAGTCCCTAGCATCATAGAGAGTCAGACATGACTGAAGCAACTTAGCATGCACACACGTATATTACCTAAAAGAATTAGAAAAAGAAGAACACACAAAACCCAAAGTCAACAGAAGGAAGGAAATAATAAAGATCAGGGAGAAGTAAATAAAACAGAGATCAAAAATAGAAAAAAAAAAATCAATGGAACTACCAGCTAGTTTTTTGAAAATTAAACAAAATTGATAAAACTTTAGCCAGAGTCACTAAGGAAAAAAGAGAGAATGCAAATAAAATGAGAAATGAAAGAGAAGAAATAACAACTGATTCCACAGAGATACAAAAATCATGAGAATACTATGAATAGCTATATGCCAACAAATTGGACAACCTAGAAGAAATGGACAAATTTCTAGAAATATACAGATTGCCAAGACTAAGTCAAGAAGAAACAGACAGTTTGAACAGACCAATCACTAGAAGTGAAGTCGAATTTGTAAGAAAAAATCTCCCAGCAAACAAAAGTCCAGGACCAGGTGGTTTCACAGGGGAATTCCACCAAACATATAAAGAAAAGCTAATACCTATCATTCTCAGACTATTCCAAAAAGTTGAAGAGGGAACACTCCCAAATTCATTCTACAAGTCCACCATTATACTGATACCAAAACAAGACAAAGACACTACAAAAAAGTTATAGGCCAATATCTTTGATGAATATAAATTATTAGCAAACTGAATCCAACAATGCATAAAAAGGATTATACACCATGATCAAGCTGGATTTATTCCAGGGTTACAAGGATAGTTCAACATTCACAAATCAATCAATGTAATGCACCACATTAACAAAACGAAAGACAAACATCACATGATTATCTCAATAGATCCAGAAAAAGTATTTGATAACATCCATTCAGGGTAAAAATTCTCATCAAAGTAGGTATAGAGGGAACATATCAAAGCATAACAAAGGCCATTTATGACAAACCCACAGCCAACATAGTACTCAATGCCAAAAAGCTGAAAGCCTTCCTGCTAAATTTAGGAATGAGATAAGAGTGGCCAGTCTCACTGCTTCTATTGAACATAGTATTGGAACTTCTATCTACAGCAATCAGACGAGAAAAAGAAGTAAAAGGTATCCAAGTTGGAAGGAAAAAGGTTAAACTGTCACTATTTGTAGATGACATGATAGACACAGACAATCCTAAAGTCTCCACACAAAAACTATTTGGACTAATAAATGAATTCAGCAAGGTAGCAAAATAAATATACAGCAACCTACTGTGTTTCTTTATACTAGTAAAGAAATATCAGAAAGAGAAAGTGAAAAAGTCCCATTTTAACATCAAAAAGAATAAAATACCTAGGAATATATTTAACCAAGGAGGTTAAAGACCTATACTTTGAAAACTATAAAACATTAGTGAAGAAAACTGAAGATGATTCAATGAAACTGAAAGATATCCTGTGCTCATGGATTAGAAGAATATTGTTTAAATGGCCATACTACTCAAAGCAATCAACAGATTTAATGCAGTCCTTATCAAAATACCCATGACATTTTTCATAGACCTAGAAAAATTAATCCTAAAATTTATATGGAATCACTAAAGACCCAGAATTGCAAACGCAATCCTGATAAAAGAAGAACAAAGCTGGAGGTATAACCCTACCAGACTTCAGACTATGCTGCAAAGCTAAAGTAATCAAAACATCATGATATTGGCACAAAAACAGACACATAAATCAATAGAACAGAATAGACAGCCCAGAAATAAACCTACACACCACACCTATGGTCTATTAATCTATGACAAAGGAGGTAAGAATATATAATAAAGAAAAGACAATCTCTTCAACAACTGGTGCTGAGAAAACCTGGCAGCCACATGTAAAACAATGAAATTAAAACATTTCTGGGGGGGGGGTGGAAATTTCCTCACACCATATACAAAAATAAACTCAAATGGTTTAAAAACCTAAATATAAGCCCTAAAACTACAAAACTCTTAGAAAACAAGATAGGCACAATATTCTTTGACATAAATTGTAGCAATATTTTCTTGGCTCAGTCTCCTCAGCTAAAACAGTAAAAGTATGGGACCTAATTGCATTTAAAAGCTTTTGCACAGCAAAGGAAACCATCAACAAAGCAAAAAGACAGTCTATGGAATGGGAGAAAATAACTTCAAACGAAGAGACCAAAAAGGTGTTAATATCCAAAATATACAAACAGTTCATACAACTCAATATCTTAAAATAAAAAATAAATTAAAAAGGACCCAATTAAAAAAATGGGCAGAAGACCTGAATAGACATTTTTCCAAAGAAGATATATGGATGTCTAACAAGCACGTGAAAAGATGCTCAACATCACTAATCATTACAGAAAAACAAAATCACAATGAGGCATCACCTCACACCTGTCATAATGGCTATCATCAAAAAAGTCTACCAATAACAAATGTTGGAGAGGATGTGGAAAAAAGGAACTCTCTTACACTGTTGGTGGGAATGTAAGTTGGTACAGTCACTATGGAAGACACTATGGAGGTTCCTTAAAAAACTAAAAATAGAGCTACTATATGATCCAGCAATGCCACTCCTGGGTATATACCCAGAAAAAATAAAACCACTAATTCAAAAAGATATATGTACCTCAACAGTCACAACAGCACTATTTCTATAGCCAAGACATGGAAGCAACACAAGTTCCCATCAACAGACAACTGGATTAAGAAGCTGTGGTATACATATACAATACGGACTGTAAGCCATGAAAAAGAATGAAATACTGCCCCGCGCTGCGACATGGATGAACCCACGGACTGTAAGCCATAAAAAAGAATGAAATACTGCCATGTGCAGTGACATGGATGAACCCACAGAATATTACGTTTAGTGAAATAAGTCAGACAGAGACAGATGAATACTGCGTGTTATCACTTATGTGTGAATCTAAAAAACAGTACAAATGAATACATATGCAAAACAGAAACAGCCTCACAGATACAGAAAACAAACATATGAGTACCAGAGGGAAGAGGGGAGGGGAGAGGGACAAATCAGGGGTATGGGATTAACATATTCAAACTACTATATATAAAATAGATGAGCAAGAAGAATATACTGCATAACACAGGGAATTATATCCACTATCTTTTAATACCCTATGTTGCTGCTGCTGCTAAGTTGCTTCAGTCGTGTCCGTCTCTGTGCGACCCCACAGACGGCAGCCCACCAGGCTCCCCCACCCCTGGGATTCTCCAGGCAAGAACACTGGAGTGGGTTGCCATTTCCTTCTCCAATGCATGAAAGAAAAAGTGAAAGTGAAGTCGCTCAGTCGTGTCCGACTCCTAGTGACCCCATGGACTGCAGCCCACCAGGCCCCTCCGTCCATGGGATTTAATACCCTATAAGGGAGTATAATTTGCAAAGATACTGAATCATTAGGCTGTACACCTGAAACTAACACAACATTGTAAATCAACTGTAATTCAAGTATTAAAAACACTGAAAGTGAGTAGGCTCCCTCCCCTGAATCTGGAGAAGATCACTGTTGGAAGGGTCTTCCGTCTGGACCATCCTCTTCTTCTTCTACCATAGCTCTACCCTCTCCACTGTGCATTCACGGGTGACACTGGCTGGACACAGCCAAGGATGGCATGGGAGAGGGGTTACATCAGGACCAGCTCCTAGAAAATCTATGACACCCTCAGCAGGAGCACCCTCAAACTACACACACACACACACACACACACACACACACACACACACGCATGCACACACACCCCTCCCTTTATCTGCCTCTCCCGCTTGGCCAAGGTTCAGTACTGCTCATCAGTATCAATCAGCTCAGCTCTCCCCCATGGCCCCCTGCCAGGACTGGGACACAGCCAATCACCAAGGCTTCCTTTCCCTCCCACAGGGACAGCACAGCTGGGGTGGCTCCAGGGCTTAGCTGAGATGGATAACAGGGAGGGAACGGAGGAGCATGGGACTAAACACTTTGAATCATAGGCTCAATGACCCGAAGGCCTCTCTAGCTTTTGGGCTTCCCTGGTGGCTCAGATGGTAAAGAATCTGCCTATAATGCAGGAAACCTGGGTTCGATCCCTGGGTTGAGAAGTTCCTCTGGAGAAGGAAATGGCAACCCACTATAGTATTCTTTCTTGGAGAATTCTATGGTCATAGGAATCTGATGGGCTACAATCCAGGGGGTCACAAAGAGTTGGACACAGCTGAACGGCTAACACTTTCACTTCTACTAGCTCTTGGTTGGACTGAACCTCTGTAATAACAAGAACTCCTACCAAGAAAGCACTTCATGATACTAAGCCCCTTCCCACTCTCATTACTTTCTCCAAACAACCTGGGAGACAGACTTTTTTTTTCCCCCATGTCTTTCTTCTTTGGCCTACTCTAACATTCACAAGGGAAGGGACCATGTCAGCTTTGTCATTCCTATATAAGCCCACTGCTGCCCACAGCACCCATCCTAGAGCTGGCATTCAATAAACGTTGCTGCCTGGATGGATGGAGGGATGATGGATGGGACAATAATGGGTGGACAGGCAGATGGATGGTGGATGAATGGATAATTATCCCATTTATGATTTAAAAAACAGAGGCCTTAAAGAGAGAAAGTAACTTACTGAAGACCTATCAGACGGCTACCAGCAGACCAGCATGAAGCCCCAGTTCACCAGCTCCCCATCTGGCACACTTCCCAACACCCAAAACTGTCTCTCTTATTTGGTTTCTTGAGTGTGCTTAGCCAAGAAATGCCATCCTTCTGAAGCTCTTATTCAAATCCTTTCTCTGGCAATTTTTCAGAAACCAAGCTACTGCTAACTGGGCTCCCACAATAGCAGCAGGGTCCCCAAAGCCCAGTGACCATGGAGTAGAGACAAGGAAGCCCTCTGACCATCGTTCTGAACACACCTGACTGCTGACTGTAGAGGAAAGATCGACAGTGGCATCTGGAGCATGAGGCCCCATGGAAGAACCAAGAACGGAGTACAGTACAGATGGTGTAGGGTGGACAGAGCAGGGCTTGCAGTCACGTAGATTTGACTCAAAATCCCGGCTCCTTCCCTCCACAAGTGTCTCCCCTCCATCTCACTGCATCTGGTTCCTAACCTCTCCAAGTCCATCTCCCTGTCCACACCTACCGCACGTTTCTCTGAAGTGTGAATCAGTGAGGAGGTGAAGTCATGGGCTTGTCTCAGTTCCCTGGTTCCCTCTAGCCTTCTGGCCTCTTCACTCTGAACACCGTAGCCCCGGTGTTAACTTTCCAGGCCTTCCCCGCCCCACTCTGGAGGCCTTCTCTCTGCAGCCTCATGGCTCTGCCTGGGATCTCACCCACCATCCCAAGGATGGCACATTCTTCCTTGATTCTGCTTCCATCTCCACCTCTGCCTCCACGGGCCACATCAGGGCCCTTTCTCCTTCAGCTCCTGTGTTTCTGCTGCAGCACCCTGCTTGCCCTTTGCCCCCAAGGGACACTCCTTGGTCTTCAGAGAAAGCTTCTTCCCAGGGTGAATTTTGTCCCTCCCCAGGAGACCACTCAGATCCCCATAGAGACACTGGGCAGGCCCTCTGGCTCCCACTGTACCTGTTGTTACCTCTGGTTTTCTAAAAACCCCAGATGTTTTTTGCCAAGACCAGAGTAGAGTCCTTTGTCTCGGGTCCAAGATCCCCAAGAAGGCCCTCAATATACTTTGGGGCTTACAGCAACAAATACACATTTTGTAGGAATAGAAGTCCATAGCTGAAGGGTTCCCTGATCCCAAAAAGCTTGAGATTCACTGCCTGGAAACCCCAAATTCTCTTCCATCTCATCCATGATAGCGCAGATTCCATTCTTTGTCACTCAGTGTGAATTTTGCCCTTCCAAAGCCCACTTGACAAGATTCCTCCTACCTGGCCTGACATCTACATGAATTTCGGGGACATCACAGACTCTTGGTCCCTTCTCCATGGCCTTGACCTCAGCATAAGCCATTGCCTCTACCAGGGGCTTAGTCCATGAACCACACCATTCTTCCTACTATATCTCCCCCAAAACAGAGTCCTCTGGTGTGTGGGTGCAAGGCCCTGAAGGGTCTCCTTGTTGAGGACAGGATTCTAAAACAGTGGATGCTGCATCGATGCTGTGACCATTAGAAGTTAAAGGGCTTTGGTTACAGCAGGCGGGAATGGGGACTCTGGCACAAGTGGGGGTCCCATGGAACCCTGGAGTAACATCTTAAAGAGATCCCAAGATCTGATCCAGCCAAGCATTCAAAAACCCACTTCAAGTAGCACGTTCACTGTACCTGACACTGGAGATAGACAGACACACAAGATATATCCCATTGGGATGGTGTTAATGTGGCTCCCACTTTACAGAAAAGGCAACTGACATCAGAGGGGTTGATGGTGTGTCTAAGGCCAAACAGTTGGTAAGTAAAGGAGAGCAGCCAGTTAAGACCCAAGCACCCCGTCTTCTTAGGTTCAAGAGTTCACAGCACACACCCCCACCTGGAGGCCCCGACTGTGACCCTGCAGTCCAGCCTCTGCCACCCACTGTAGATATGGGGTGATGGGAGCTTGGCCTGGGAGTGGGCAGACACTGGAGTTACCAGGTCTCCCTTTTGCCTGAGACCCGCAGAGGACTCCTGCAGAGGAGGGTGGGAGAGAAGCGGGAAAGACACAGCCCGTGCATGCAAATGAGGCAGCTGCATAATTAATCAACATCAAACAGTTTCATTAAGAGATGGAGCTTTGCAGCTGTTTGTCTTGGAAAAAAAAAAAAAACTGAAACAGCAGGAAGGGGGACAAGAAAAGGGAAGCTCAGACTGTTGGGGCTCTACTCAGAAGATAATGACGCTGCCCTCCGGGGGCCACGGGGTCTGCAGGTGGTGATCAGGTCTGTTGGGAGAGCAGGCTCATGGCCCCCAGGATGGCTTTAGCCCCCAAATCTTAGGCTTGGAGCTCCCAAAGTTCATCTTACCACCCCTGGACAGGAGTGGTGTCCCTCAGCAGTCAACCTGCTAAGAACTGCACCACCCACCTGCACCCAGACCTCTTGCCGAAGCTAAGGAAAGTGGGTATCACCAGACCAAGCTCAGGGACCCATCTTGGAATAGCAGATTCTCTGGAAACAGAGTCCCAGCTTCTGAGCAGTGGGTTCCCCAGGCAGGGAGCAGAGGCCCTCACACACCCTGGGACTCACTGTTCAAAGTCTCCAAATGATCGCAAAGCACTGTGTGGGACAGAGAGAAACCAAACCAGGGGACCTATTTATCCCAAAATCTCTAGCTGTCCCCTCACCCCATGCACCAACCTCTTGGTAGGGCAATGAGAGCAGGGCAATGAGAACTCCTTGCCAAATCTTCCTGGAGCTAATGTCACAAGGCTGGAGTCTCCCTAGGCATCCAGCTGTGGCTAAGTGACACCCCCTGGCTAAGTTCCCAAAGGCCAGGAGGTCACCTCTTAGAAGAAGAAATCCTACCAACTCTTCATGATCTGGCTATGCTTCTCTTTCCAGCCACTTCCTCATCCCTATATTCACTGTTCCAACCATATCAAAGCACGTTCCCCCAGGAGCCATGCCCTCTCCTTCCATACTATTCTTTCTGCTGGAAAGGTCTTCCTGTTCTCTATGTTCCCCACCTAGCAGACTCTTCCTCACCCGACAAGTGAGTGAAGTCACTCAGTCGTGTCCGACTCTCTGAGACCCCGTGGACTGTAGCCCACCTGGCTCCTCTGTCCATGGGATTCTCCAGGCAAGAATACTGGAGTCAGTTGCCATTTCCTTCTCCAGGGGATCTTCCCAACCCAGGGATTGAACCCAGGTCTCCTGCATTGCGGGCAGACGCTTTACCCTCTGAGCCCCCAGCGAAGCCCGACAAGGCCCAGTTCAAATACCCCTTCCTCTGTAGAGCCTTCCCGGATCCCCATGCCCTTATACAAGGTCAGGTATCTTCCTGCCTGCGCTCTACATGATTTATGTTCCAATTATGTGTTAATTTGTCAGATTCTGGCCATGAAACCACAAGCTCCTTGAGGACAGGACCATATCTTTCCTCATCTTTTTATCACTAAGGCCTAGGCTGCACTTGGTAAGTTGTCAGATGAATACATCTTTTGAACTGAAAAAGATCACAGATTCCTCATCCAGATGCCTGACTTTTGACAAACGTTTAACCAACCAGAATGAGAAGCTTATTCTCTTTCTGAACAGATCTCACATCCCTAAGCTTGGGAAAAAGTGGAGGTGGGAGAAGAGACTGTCACTCACTTAGCAGGTTGTGTTTCCAGGATCATGAGTGACAGTTCCTAAGAGGTCACTGCCTTAGGCTGAGTGCTGGACCATAATAAAAGCCCAGTGTGCTGGGCCCTCGAGCTCTCGTCCCAACCCGAGTGCTGCTCTGGGGTGACACAGGGTGTCATCTGGGAATGTGGTGGGCGGAAGAGATTTCAGTGCCCCTGGACTCCCACGGCCATGAGGCTTCTCCCGGTAAGGAGTCTCCCCTCTCCTGCAGGCTGACCAGGAACCAGCTCTGTACACCCAGGTCCTCTTACCTTCTCTTCTGCGTCCCCTTTCCTCCAAACTGCTGACTCTTTGTGACTTAAGTCTTCCTGAGATGGCCAAAACGGAGAGGATCCATTTTAAATTAACAAGGTTATTAGTAGTTAATTACCTGAGATATCATTGTAATTGAAAAGAAAAAGAGAAGCAAGAGGCTCATAAACATTCCCAGGCGCCTGTTCTCTTCACTCTCACTGAGGGGGGGAGGCGGCGGGAGCGGGGAGCAGAGCCCCCTCCCCGACGCGGGCCCTGCCCACACCACGGCCTTTCTTCCTCTCAGTATTTCCTCATGTGCTCCCGCCCAATTTCCAGGGGTATTTGGTGAAGGAACCAGACCTGGGGGGAGTAAGCTGCCTGCCCCACATGCACTTCTTCTGTTGAGAAATGCTCAGCAGAAGCTTTACAGGTGCAGGGAGAGTTATTTTATATTGAGGGTGTGGGAAGGAGGCACAAATCTGAGGACTCCGGCCAATATTTTTAACGATTTTTTAAAATAATTTATTTATTTTTGGCTGCGCGGGGTCTCCATTGCTGGGCAGGCTTTTCCCTAGCTGCACTGAGCGGGGGCTACTCCCTAATTGCAGCACACGGGCTTCTCACTGCCACAGCTTCTCTTGTTGTGGAGCACGGGCTTTGTTGCTCCACAGCATGTGGGATCTCCCCAGGTCAGGAGTCAAACCCATGTCCCCTGCATGGCAGGCAGACTCTCTACTACTGAGCCACCGGAAAAGCCCCTTTTTACTGAATTTTTGATCTCAAATTGTCCTTAGTTATTCTGTAATTAAGCATGGCTGGCATACATCAGCATTATTGATTTTTAGTCCTGAATTCACTGTCACCAGAGATACCACTGTGGTCAGGGATCATCTCCCTCCTCCCCACCTTCTCCTGTCCCTGTCAGGGCAAAAAGGCCACAGGGAGGAGTAGGGCGCAGAGAGGACACAGAAGAAGGAGCCTGTCCCTCCGACTGGCCAGCCAACCCCAGCTCCTGAGGCCAGGATGCCCCACCCCAAAGCCTCTTAGCAGAGAGGCCTCTCCTGCAGAAGCTCCCAGAGGCCATCCTGTTCCTGACACCTCCCAGAAGGGGCAGAGACCCACAGACTCCATCAATGCCTGCCTCACAACTGTCTCCCATTCTCACCAAATTGTTCCCTGTTTAGGGTAAACCAGCTGGAGGAGCTAATCTGAGAGAGCCCCAAACCCCTCTACCCCTGCAAAAAATCTCCCCCAGAGGCAAGGGGCAGGTGCAGATGCCCACACACTCCTGGGCCAGGGCCTTGACAGAGGCACGGCTGGGTCTCCCACAAGGAGGACGGATGGGTGAGCTCCAGCGGGAAGACAGCCACCCAAATGCTTCAAGCTTCTGCAGCCTGGAGATGCCTGCTACACCCCTGGCCACCCTCCCAGTCCTCCTTCCTCCCCACCCGCCCCCCAACCTCCCTGCCAGACCCTGCTCCCCTTCCCTAGGCCAAGCTCCCTCCCCTCTGAACCTGACTCTCCTGAGCAGCATTTAGCGACTCCAGCCCCCAGGAGCCAGAGTGGTCAGGAGATTCCCCACCTCCACCCAATCCTCTAGAGGCAACAGGAAAGAGCAAAGCAGGGAAGGGCAGAGCACACAGAAAGCCCACACACCACACACACATGCAGGAATGAGTATCTGGAGTATAACATCCATGCGAAAAAGTGCACCTTCCATTGGGATTTTTTTAACAGCATTTACTATGTGACAAGTAAGTAATATTATTGGTTGCAGTTTATGAACGAAGAAATTGGGGTTCCAAGACTCTAATGTGTCCAAGGTGAGAGAGAGAGATATGAACCTAGCAGTCTATCTCTAAACTGCCTGCTGCTGCTGCTGCTGCTAAGTCGCTTCAGTCATGTCCAACTCTGTGCGACCCCACAGACAGCAGCCCACCAGGCTCCCCCGTCCCTGGGATTCTCCAGGCAAGAACACTGGAGTGGGTTGCCATTGCCTTCTCTGAGGCATGAAAGTGAAAAGTGAAAGTGAAGTTCCTCAGTCGTGTCCGACTGACTCTTAGCAACCCCATGAACTGCAGCCTACCAGGTTCCTCCGTCCATGGGATTTTCCAGGCAAGAGTACTGGAGTAGGGTGCCATTGCCTTCTCCTACTTTGGCCACCTCATGGAAGAGTTGACTCATTGGAAAAGACTTTGATCCTGGGAGGGATTGGGGGCAGGAGAAGAAGGGGACAACAGAGGATGAGATGGCTGGATGGCATCCTGACTTGATGGACGTGAGTCTGAGTGAACTCCGGGAGTTGGTGATGGACAGGGAGGCCTGGCGTGCTGTGATTCAAGGGGTGGCAAAGAGTCGGACACGACTGAGCGACTGAACTGAACTCAAACGTCTATTGCCTAAACTGTCTCTATGACATGCATGGTGTTGTGGCGGGGAGGAAATGGTTAGGGAGCCGAAGTGTAATAAAACATTCCTCTCTCCATTCCACGCGACAAGGCCATTGCCCAATATAGGACCTGAGTCCTTTCTCCTCTCTTCCCCCCGCCCCAGGCGGGAGCAAGGGGTCAGAGCCCTTGGTCAGGGGGAAACCAACCCACCAGCAGGTCCATTCATTCTCAGCTGCTGAGTTGTGTCCGACTCTTTGCCACCCCATGGACTGTAGCCCTCCAGGCTCCTCCGTCCATGGGATTTCCCAGGCAAGAATACTGGAGTGGGTTGCCATTTCCTCCTCCAGGGGATCTTCCCAACCCAGGGATCAAACCCGAGTCTCCTATGGTTCCTGCACTAGCAGGTGGGTTCTTCACCACTGACCACCCGGGAAGCCCAACCCTCCAGCACAGAAACCCCCAGTCACGGCCTCAACCTCTGGCTCCCTGTCCTCTCTGCCCTTCCATCCATGCGTCCAAGGGCAGAGGGACCCAGTCTGGCCCCCGTTTCCCTACCTGCAGGGCTGCGCTCCCACTGAGTCTGCACTGTTCAAAGTCACCTTGAAAGTGTCTCCTGAGCCAGGGAAGGCGGCCAGTGGGAGAGAGGCAGACGGGCCACTGATATGGGCAGCAAGGAGGAGCAGCTACCGCGAGCAGAGGGGAGGAACGGGGAGGCCGCCACAGCATCTGGAACCTGGACTGTGGGCAGGTTCCAAGAATGAGCCCAGAACCTCAGGCTGACCCCGGGACTGGCCTGCGGGTCTGGTGGGCCAGGGCTGTCACATCTGGAACCTGAAAGGGCTTGGGAAACTGGAAGGGGTGGATCTGACACCTGCAGCTTGCCTGAGAGCATCGATGCTCCCAGGAGCCAGAGCTTCACTCCAAAGAAACTGTGGGCCCCATCCTTTCTTTCCTGGGAATGGAGACAACAAAGTAAGGAGGGCAGGAAGGAGCCTAGAGCCCACTGCCCCACCCTGCCCCCACCCCCCACGCATCTCTGGTCGGGAACTGCCTCCTCCCTGGTTCTCTGAGGCTCTGGACAGGCAGCAGTGGAGTCGGAGCCCACAGATCTGCCTTCAGATCACTCCCTGCCTCTTACTGACTCTGAGAAAAATCACTGAACTTCTCCAGGTAACAGTTTCTCTAACATGGGAAACTACCCACCCTGTGGTTTATGGCAGCAGACAAAATGCTTAAGACACAGTTGGCACTCAGCAAATGTTAGTTTCCACCCCCTCTCCTTCCCACGCCTTCCCACTGGAGAAACTCTCTCCCCTTTGAGAGGCAGGGCCGGGCAGAGAGGGGCTGCAGACCCTTCTCTCGGCACCATCCCTAGCTGGCACTGGCACTCTGGGAGCGAGAGTCTACCGGAAACCCTGCAGGAACAGTGGGATCTTGGGGCCCTGTGTCGGCACGTTCTTGGGAACATGCTGGAACATTTGGGGGGAACACTGCACCCTCCTGGGCACACGCTGACACACTGTGAGGTTTCTGGGGTGGGACCAGCCTGGGCACAACTGGGAGCTTCCTGGCAGGTACTGGAGTGTTCCTGGGATCCCCACCACAAGAGCTGGGGGCCTTTCGGGGTCTCCACTGGAGAGATACTAGGGCACAATGAGGACACAAAGGGGCCACTGGAGACACTGAAAGGTTACTGGGAAACTCTCTGGGGTATCACTGGGAGCAAAAGCACAGCCCCAGGCATCCCCAGGGCAATATGGGACTGCAGGGGCACAGCGCCCACTGGGGCCTCTGGGGGCCACCAGGGGCTCCTCATCACAGCTTCCACAAGACACTCACTCTTGGCTGCTCTTCTCTTGATGGGGAGCCTGGGGTGGGGGGTGGCAGAGGGAGTCTACCCAGGAGCCGAATTCCACCTGCACTGTTCTGGAGAGGGGAGTAAGCAGCTGGACCTTGGGCAGCGGTCACCAACTTGCTCTTCTGCTGTGTGGCAGCAGCCTCAGGGACCGCGCAGCCTGGCTCAGAAAACCAGTCCTGAAGGGGGAGCGGCTCCACTTGACTGCAGGGACCCTGCCTGCTGTCAGGGCCCCAAAGTCGGACCCCTACAGCCACCCCTAGGTGACAGAATACCCAGGGCTCCGGGAGGCGGGACTGCGGGCAGCCAGGACCCTCTCAGGGCTGAAGCCATGAGACCTGCAGGGCGGCTGGCAGGGGCCTCATCAACCACAAGGCCTCCTCTGTGTTCCCGGAGCTGGAGCACAGGGATCTGGAAGGTATCATAGAGAACGGCCTCCCTCTCTGTGGCTGCAGAACTGGAGGGAGGTTAACAGCAAGCCAAGCCAGGCCAGAGGCTCATGAGTGGGAACCCACGACCCCACAGGAGCCTGTGGAGGCGGCGATGGGAACGCAGGCACAGTTCAGGGTCAGAGGGCTCACCTCAGAGTCCTGCTACACGCAGGCACGCAGGGCAGATGCCTACTAACAGAAAGGTCGGAAGGGGAAGGTTGAGGTCAGGTTCCAGGAAAGGGTCGGGCTCCTTTTAAAGATCTAGATGTGATCAGTCAGAGAAAAAAAAACAGGCAAGACAGATAAAGCCCCAAACTTGAGCACGTTCAATATCAATGAGCAGACTTTCAGCATCTTCTACATCCCAAGGGACTTCATCAAACATAGTCCTCACTCCCAAGGTGTCCCCAACAACGCCGGCATCTCTCCTTCTGCCCCACATCCCTCCTCTTCTTGGAGAACAGCACCCCTCCACACCAGAAGCCTGGACCGAGCTCGGCTTATGACCACTCCAGAGGCCAGATCCTGCCTTTTCTGCCTCATGACTTGTCTCTCTCCTCCTGCTCAGGCCCCACGCCACAGCTACAGTTCACTTGCAGGCAGATCGCCGAGGGTTGGGACCCTGCCTCTGGCCTTGCCCATCTCCACAGTGTTGGAAAGCGGTCTTTCCACAACCATTCTGGTCATCCCTGCCTCCTGCACAAAGCCCGCTCTTGACACCTCAGAGCCCACAAAATACTATCAAAATCCCATGGACTACAACGCCCTTCAGCCCAATGGCTCCCTAACACAGCCTGTCCTCCAGTCCTTTGTAACTCCTTGTCAATCTCTGAATTTCTGTTCCTCTCGCTCGTCTGTCTCCCACGAATCCTCGAAACTGTCTGCAGCTTTTCATCGCCAGCCCTTGGAACACGGAAGTGACTGAACGAATGAGGGGGTACTCATGGGAAAGGATAAATTAAAAAACTCATGAAAGGATAAACTGATCTCTCCGGAGGTTGTAGTATCTTCCCCATCATGACAACGAAGAAACAGATACAGAGGAAGTAGAGCAGCTTGCCTGAGGTCACACAGAATCAGCAGCCTCATCAGAAAATCCCTGATGGGAACGCCCAACACAAAGGAAAAAACAGAGTAAGAACCCAGAATAGGGGACTATTCTGGCGGTCCAGTGGTTAAAACTCCGTGCTTTCACTGCAGGGAGCGGGGGTTTGGTCCCTGGTCAGGGAATCAAGATTCCACAAGCCATGAGGTACAGCCAAAAAAAAAAAAAGACAGGTGTCAGTAGAGGTCAAGGAGCTGGGGAGCAAAGGTTGTGAAAGGTCAGTACCTGGTGGTCAAACAGCTCCCAGTGAAGGAAGGGGCTTCAGAGACTAGGAGGTCTCAGAAAGTTATCACTGGAATCCCAGTAGGGAAACAGTGTCCTTCTCCAGGAATCAGAATTAGGGATGGAGTGAAGACAGGACACCAGGATGGGGGACATTAGCCAGTGCTGCCCGTGGTGACATGGCTGTGAGCAGAGCAGTCACTAAGCCTGCACTAATGGGGACTAAGCCCACGGGGGCTGGGGGGTGGATAAGTATTCCAGACTCAGGAAGAGAAATTTGGGAGCACACAGACTAGACCTCCAGCCTGTGCAAAACAAACCTCAGCTTCTTAGCCTTGCCTGGTAATGGCTACTGGGGAATCTGGGATCCTTGGGAGGAAATGAAAACTTGGATGACCCTGCTGTCTCTTTTCCCCACTTCCTACCCTCTTTCTGCATCCTCCCGACCCCAGCCCTCCCCAGGAGCCTCCCCTGTTTCCAGCATGCACTGCCCCTTTGTGTGATCAGAGCCTCTCACCAGGCCCTTGACCTGCTGGCCTGTTCTGTGGTCTTCTTTGGACGTGGAAGACCACCTCCTTGAGGCCTATGGTGGCTTGGGGAGAGCAGCGGGATGGATCAGCCACCTGCCCCAGGCCTGGCCCCAGCCCCGTCCACACCTGCTCAGGGCTCCGGGCTCCAGAGGCGGTGGGAGGCGGCTGTGCTTCAGCTAGTGGGCAAGTTTTGTTAAAGAGAATCCAGCTGCTGCCCTGTTTCAGCCGATGGAGAGCGGCCTGCCCTAGAAAGCCCCAGCGGTGCTGCCAGGCCAGAGGAGCTTGGCCACTGAAGCAGCTGTTACACATGCCCGTCTGGGGAGGTGTGGACTTGGGGAAGAGTCACTCAGCTCAAGGCACTGAGTTAGTTCCTCCATGCCCCACCCCCAGAACTGGGGAACCCTGGATCCAGGCAACACTGTGCACCTGACCACCCTCACTTGAACTTCCGGGACTGCTCTGTGTCCCTTCACTAGGCCTGCGTGGCTGAACCAGGATATGCCCACCACCCAGAGGCCTGCTCTCCATCACCTCCGACCCAGACCTGAGGGAGCAGCTGGTACAGGCAGCAGAGAAGCTGTCGGAACCCATCCTTTCAGGGTGACTGGCCTGCATGCCCAACCTCCACCCCCGTCCAGCCAGTCCAGCGCGGCCAACGGGCGCTGAGGAGGAGCAGGAGGGGGCCTGCAGATCAGCACGGCCAGCCCCCACTCCCTCGCCCCTAGCAGCACTGAGCCCCATCATCGCGCGCTAATTAAATCCTCCTAATGAGGAAATAAGGATGCAGGAGCCGGCTCCACCATGGCCTCCCCAGCCCACCGCCCTCGCCTCTCCAACGGACTTATCGCTCGTCACAGGATGTTTACAATAATTTTTAATTTGTGCAATTATTAATCACTTTTCTATCTGCCTCATTTGCATAATAATTAGTCATCTCACTGTTTGGCATGCCTGTGAATGACAGTGCTTTAAATTGAATTAAGATTTTAATATTCTATTTTCCTGCTTTCTTCCCCCTCCACACGCTAATCAAAGTCAGATTTGGCAGCCAGAGGGAGGGTGAGGAGGAGGCTGGCAGGCACTGGACTTGGCCCACTCTGCGCTCCTGAGAAAGGTCTGGGAGGAGGGCTTGTCTGGAGAAGGCAACAGCAGCCACCCCTCACCACAAACCCGACACTTGAAGGGTTAACCCAGTCTTGCCTAAACTACAGAGGTAATGAATGAGGAGTGGGCAAAGGCACCGTAGAGGGAGGGGTCTCACTGGCCCAGTGGCCCCAGAGATCAGAAAAACAGTTTCATTCCTTTTATTTTCCCAAACAGGCTGCTTTTTGTTAAGGGGTAGTTGCAAAGCACATTACAGGCATGTAATTGATCCCCGGTTGCTAGTCTAGGTTAACTTTGATGGCTCAGGGTCCCCCAGATAGGAAGCCGGCTGGAGCAGTCTAAAAGCCATGGCCATTCTTCAGATGGATCTAGAAATCAAATCCCTGCCACTGAGTTTGGTTCCCCCACTTCCCTGGAGAGCAGCCACCGCTCTACACACCAGCAGACCCTCTGCCCAGGCTCAGCAGGATGCCTTTGTGGATAGAGTATGAGTTCTGATGGACCAGGGGCAACAAGCAGGGGCACACTGCCCTCTGTCAGGAGGCTTTGGGGGGTTTCTCTCTCCTTCTTACCCTCTAGCCCCTCTCTGACCACCCCAGGAATTCAGCTCCAACCCCGCCTCCCCACCACTATCGCTTGTTGCCATGGTAATCCCAAGGCTGCCCTGGATACCCATTGCTGCTCCAGAATTCTCTGCTTAGGCTGGCAGCGCACCCCACAGCCTGCTGAGAATGCCTCCCCTTTGCCGTCGCTGAGCACAAAAGGGCGAGGAGCAGGGGCATGATCACCCACACGCGATCTGCGAAGTCAGACACTGGCCTCTCCCTTCAGGTGGGTGGGGAGGGAAGATGGAGTGGGTTGGGGCTGGGAGGCCTTCCCCAGGCCAGAGTAGGGGGAGGGACCCTGTCCCCCACAGAAATGCCTTCCTCCCAAGGAACAGGGTCTCCCAACCCTGCCCTTACAGTGCAAGGGAGGGAAGTCCCCCAGACGGAAGAGAGGGAAGTAGGGTCTTGCTGCCAGGTTTCAAGCTAGGTGAGAGGAGGGAGGGCTGCATGTTTCCAGGGGAGCCCTTCTCCTTCTCGGGATCCCACGCTGCTCTGTGTTCCCCAACTGCAGGTCAGTCAGGCCGGTCTGGTAGAGAATTCTAGGCATCCCAAGATCCCCTCCTCAACCAGCCAGGGTATCCATAGGCCCTCCGGTCAAGTGCTCGTCCACTTAGGAGGGCACCAGTCTCTAGGACTGGTAGTTCCAGAAACCACTTGCCCAGTCTTTGCCTGAAGGGGCAGGATGAGAGCTGCCAGGACTCAGGGGAGGTACCCACGAACTGCAGGGAGAAACCGGGCCTCGGGGCTTCGTGCTTCAACCCCGAGAGGGTGCACACAGCCCTCTCATCACATTGTAAATCAGGCTCAGATGAGCCGGATGGACTTCACTCTCTGTTACACTGTCACTCAGGGGACCCCAGCCCTTACCACATCCAGCTTCCCCCACCACATCCAGCTCTCTGCTCCCCCTCAGCCCGAGTGGCCAAGAGGGCCCCAGAGACTGCAAGACCTGCACACACAGCTAGTGCTGCAGCGGCCTCTGCCGGCCACTCTGACCTCCCACACCCGACCTTGGCAGGAAGAGAAAGCGCCTCAGAACCAGGCCCACCATGAATGCCAGTCATTGACGGGGGAGAGGCCTGGTTTCCACCCGCTGTCTCAGCACAGTTATTAAGAGCTCGCACGTCGTTCACTCTCACAGTGGTCCTGGCTGGGATGATAAACTAAATGCTCTCCCTAATCACAGCCCAGTTCAGGTTCCCAGAGAGCCTGGGAAGAAGGTAGAGAAACTCCAAGGATGGAGATAAGCAATTTCTCCACCCCGTCCCAGAGTTACTCCCTTTTAGGCTACACAGGAGCCCTGTCCTGGGCCAGAGCAGAGGTGTCTTTTGACAGTCCTGCCTGGGGAGAGAGGGAAAGTAGGTCCTTTACATCAGAGGAAATGCTTGACAAAAGGAGCCTGCAGAAGGTACTGTAGAAAACTCAGCAAAAGGGTAGGTAGCCCGAGGGAGTAAAGTGTTGTTTCCACATGTGCCCAGCAGGTGGCAACACAGAGCAGGCTGCATCCACCCGTGCCCAGGGCAGCAGGGCAGCCTGACCCAGAGGGTTGCCTTCTCCGGTTCTGAGGTGTGGCCTCTGCCCTCTACAAAGCCTCTCTCTCCCCTTTACTTTACACCCACTTTTCCCCAGCTGACTCCCTAGCCTGGACTGCAGATTCAATAAATGAAGACACGACATGATACACACACACACACACACCCCTCAACCTAAGAAATGGAGGGAAGTCAGAGCCCAAATTGGGGGTCACAGAACTCCTGGATCCCTTCCTCTCATGCCACCGCCTGGTTGATGCAAGGTTCCTAGGGAAATCCTTCTTCTCTACCCATCTGGGTTAGGATACCTATGCACAGAGGTATAGAGACCACTGTGTTTCTTTGGGAAGGGAGTGGAGTCGAGGGGCTTCCCCAGGGGCTCAAGAGTAAAGTATCCACCAGCAATGCAGGAGCCACAGGAAAAGGGGGTCGGAAAGATCCCCTGTGTCGGAAAGATCCCCTGGAGGAGGAAATGGCTACCCACCCAGTATTCTTTTCAGGAAAATCCCATGGACCGAGGAGCCTGGTGGCCATAGGGTCACAAAGAGTCAGACAGGACTGAGCTACTAAACACAGTGGAGTCACAGAAATCAGGGAATTTCTATACCTCTGTCATTTAGAGAAGTTAGTACAAATTGGGTATAAAGTAATATACAACCGCCCACTATCTACACCAGGAACCGAGAGTGGTGGCATGAGGGGGACTCAGACAGCAATAACTCCTCCACTGAGCAGTGTGAGATCCGTGGGAAGAGAGCCGGCAGGCACACAGGGCTTTTCCTGCACTGCCTTCCCACTCTCAGGCGCCTGCCGCCTGCCCCCGCGGGAAGCACATGGCCCGACCCTGCTGGAGGCAGCCGGAGTCACGTCCTGCACTCAAGCGGCTCCTGGTCTGGCTGGTTGGCCCTTGTCTCACGCCTCCACCATTCCCGCTCCAGCCCAATGCCAAGGCTCTCCCAGCATGTGTGTGCGTGCTAAGTCCCTTCAGTTGTGTCCAACTCTTCGTGACCCCAAGGACTGTAGCCTGCGAGACTCCTCTGTCCATGGGATTCTCCAGGCAGATACTTGAGTGGGTTGCCATCTCCTCCTCCAGGGGATCTGCCCCACCCACGCGTCGAACCCTCATCTCTTGCGGCTCCTGCATCGGCAGGCAGGTTCTTTACCACTAGTGCCACCTGGGAAGCCCTGGCCAAACTGGGATTGTTCCCTCCTTTGCCTCCCACAGGAGAGGATTATGATGAAAAGGAAAAATACGAATCACAAAATCCTTACAAAGGTTTCCAAAAACGCTCTACCTATACTTGCACATCACTTGTTGAATTCTGGAAGTTCACATTTGCTCGGGTCTTATGAAACCTCAACCAAGCATTTAGTTGAATTCAGCAAATATTTATTAAGTGTGTTTCCTATTTAGTAAAGCCTATGCCAGGTTTCATGTTGGATGCTGCAGACTGTGCTCTCTGACTTTAGAAAGCTCTAAGTCGGGCTGGGGGGAAAAGCCACGCTCACTATCACATAAAGAGATTAACGCTAGAGTCAGATACGAACAAGTGTTATGGGAGGTATGCCTGAAGAGGAGGTATTTCATTCTGCCTCTCTGCCCATAGCTAGGCGGCCAGGGAAAACTCCACAAAGGAAATGACATCTGAGCTTGGCCCTGAAGGAGAGTAAGGGAGGAGGTTCTGCTTGGGGAAGGAAGAACAGGGCAGAAATGGCACCTTGGAAAAGCACGGAGGCCTGAACCAGTGGCACTGGACCAAAGGATGTGACAAGTCCAGACGGTACAGGGGAAGGGCTCACAGGTCAGGTCCCAAGGGCCCTTGACAGAACACTGAGGAGACTGGACACATCCTGCAGGCAAGCCTTCGTCCTCAGCCTGCCTCCCATGTGACCCCAATATCCTCCATGGCCCCCGCCAACAATGGGAAAATCATGCTTCCCATCCCTGGTTCCCACAGAAGCTACAAGCTCCCTGTCCCCGGGCCTGGGATGGCTGGCAGAGCCACTCCATGAATATATAACAAGAGGTCCATGTGCTAATTAGGCATTCACCTCATGTTGCAGACATGATAATCAGTTAGCAAGCTGGTCAGAGATTAAGCTGAGTGGGGGTACCTGAAAGCACCGAGCCCACTTTGGCCTGTTCTCACCTAGAGCAACTCCCTCAAGACCCATTCATTCAACTGGACAAGAGAGCATAAGCTTTGGTAGCGCTGTGGTCTTTAGCCTCAGCTTCCTCATCTGCAAAATGAAAATATTAGCAACAGATTTGTTCGGTTTTTATGAGATTAATGTATGGAGAGGCCTGGCGCATAGTAGCCCAAATTAATGAAAGCTATTAGTTCTGAGGGGTAGTGCCTCAGGCTACAAGCTGGAGATTTGAAAGTGGGTAAGAAACCTGAATAAGCAAATAATAAATAATAATCAGAAAGTGAGTAAGAGTTCTGGCCAGAGGAGCTCACGACTCATAAAGCAGCATGATGAATGTTGGGTCCAAAGCGCCATGGAGACCCAGAGAAAGGCTGAACAGGCGAGCAGCAGCGCGCCTGGGAGCGGGAGCGCGAGTCTGTATTCTTTCACTTTTAACATTTATTTATTTGGCTGTGCCGGCTCTTAGTTGCAGCATACAAGGTCTTTGATCCTTGTTGCGCCATATGGGATCTTTAGCTGAGGCGTGCAAACTCCTAGCTATCACATGTGGGATCTAATTCCCTGACCAGGGATTGAACCCAGCCCCCTGGCCTTGGCAGCATGGAGTCTCAGCCGCTGGACCTCCAGGGAAATCCCGTGAGTCTGCACTCTGAGTTCTGAAGCAGAAGTGGGAAGACAGGCCCTTCCAGCCTCTGCCACATAACCTGGGGGTCTCCCAGCACCTCAGGAGGTTGCTTGAGTTTGCCTTCGTCAGCACTTTCTCCTTAGTACGCATCAAAAGGCTCCTCACATCGTGACCCACAAGTTAACTCCTCTCCACCATGAGGCCATGCTGGCCGGGCTAGTCTGTTGAATAGTTCCTCCAACCTATTGAGTTCCCCCTGCTCTTTATTTACCGCTCTGACCCAGCCTGAGACCACCCTTCCCGGTTAACTTGAGCAGGCCTCCAGATGCCTCCCATGACCCGCTTGGTCCTCTCCTCCGGTCCTTCATCCTCTTCCTCCCACCTCCTCCTCTCCTGTCAGCCCCTAGCTGACATGACAGGGCGGTCACGCTTAGTTCTGCTGCTGGACTGGGTGTGAAGGGAGGGAAGAGTCCCTGTATAAAGCATCTGTAAACACAATTAAACCCTCTAAGTATGAAGAGTAATTTCCTACCATCTTATTCTATAAAAATTGTTTTGTTTCCTTTCTTACACAAATTTCAATACCTAACTCTGCTCCTGTTACCTTAACCTTATGGCTCCAGGGAGGGACGCAGGTAGGGCATGGGAAAAAGTGTGTCCCAACACACTCAAAGTGTTGTCAGGTAGAGAAGGGATTTTGAGTCTTTCTTTAAGCCCCAAGACGGAGAACGCAGGCAAATGGTGAAGCCACGGGAATGAGTGTCGCTGGAGCTGCCCACAAATAGCATACATTCTGTCCCAGGAGGTGGAGACAGGGAGGAAAGTGCTTAAACACGGGTGGGTGTGGCCCTTCCCACAAATAGACTTGCCTTTGAACTCCGGCAGTAGAGTGGGTGTGACGGTTAGATCTCTTTATAACACTTTCCAACTCTGATTCCAGGATTAAGACAAACAGCACTGCCCCTCCATGAGACCAGAAGTTGGGACAGCAGTTGAGCTAATAAACTGAACTGATGGAAAATACTTTTAAATTAATTGGTGTGATAGAGGGTAGTGTATGAAGTCCTTTAAGGTATCTTCCAACTCTGAGATTACTCTTTTGTGATTACAGGTTCTGAAAGAGTGTCAGCCACTGGCAAATCTATACAGCTAAGATGCCAGTCAATCTTCTGTCTCAAGACAATACCTGGTGGGTGGGTGTGTGTGTGAGTGTGTGTGTGTGTGTGTGTGCGCTGGGTGGAGGAGAGAGCAGGAAAGGACAGGCATCTGAAGGGCCAGAGCTTGGGCTCATATACTTCATACACTCAGTGGAGATCCAGAGCGTGTGTGTGTGTGCAGAAGAAGGCAGGAAAGGACAGGCATCTGAAGGGCCGGAGCTTGGGCTCACACACTTCACACACAGAGTAAAAATCCAGAGTGGGACTTGAGGCTGGTAGCAGACACCAGGCCTGAGCAGGTCCACGCCCCCCCACCCCTCCCAAGCTGCAGCCTTCCTGTGTTAGGAACACAGCAGCCCCCGCTTCCCCTGCAAAGCCAGTGTAGCGGCTCTCACATTCACGGAGGCAGCCACAGCACTCTAAGTCACCAGAGCTCAGAACCATGCCAATATGCCAAAGCACGGGCACTCAGTCAGAAGCGAGGGACAGAGGACAGGGTCAGGCACAGAAGCTGGTGGCAACACAGCCCAGAAAGCCAGTGGGCCCAAGTGCCCACCTGCAGCCTCTCTGTGGGCTCATGTCACTGGGGGTGAGGGCCCAGTTACCCGCCCCAGGACTGCCATCCCACTCCCATACCTGTCCCCAACGCACCCGCCTCTCTTCTGCACTCTGGTATAAGGTGGACAGAAGAGGACATAGGACACTCCCTGTCCTAGGTATGGTTCTGGCCTAGGACTCACCCGGACCTTGATGGGTCGAGGGAAGTCCTCTCACAGAGTTCTTACCTGCTCCCCACTACCTACCGGAGGTAAAACAGCCCTTCGGCAGCCTCCTTCTCCATCCTAAGGACACCACATACCCTGCCCTGCCTCCTCCATCTCACGCTGACTAGTCAAAAATGTTCTTTCTTCACCCATCAACAGGGTGCTTAGAATGAGCAGCAGCGTACCCTCTCCCCATCTGCCACCCTCAAAATTCAAATGCTGAGTCAGTGTAGCCAGAAAAAAGGCCACCTTCTGCCATCTCTGAGGATCTGGAGGGCCTTCCAGTGGCCCCATGGGGGTGTATCCTTACTCACAGCTTTAGAAGCAAGCAAGGAACAAAATCCCTGGGGCTCTCACCTTCCTGGGCTCCTAGACCACTCTTTCCTCTGCCCCTTAGGAATCACAGACACCACCACAAATACACCAAGCCCTGGAGCCAGGTACCGGCCTATCTGGGGCTCTACCCACCTTTCAGTGAGTCCACCCCTCCTGAGCCAGCACTACTCCCAAGGCCAAAAAAAAAAAAAAAACAGAGAGTTGAAATACTAATTAAAAAGAACTGCTTTTGAAATGCTCTATGTCCTCAGATGCAGAGAAAGCCCCCCACGTAGCTCTTACTGATCCAACCACAAATAAACTAAATCTGGGTCCTTGCTGAACATACTACCAGCAGCAGCCCGCTCCTTCCCTTAATGCAGTAATGGGTGAGGGAAAGCTGCCAGGAGGTAGATGGGGAAGAATCATGGGAACAAGTCAATCACGACTCCTCCCCTTGCTCTAGACACTCCCTCTCCTGGGGACAGAAGACCCGACCCATTTCAGCACCCTGCTTCAAATGGCCTAGCCCTCAACCCCACCCAGCAAGAGATGCTGGCTCACCAAGCCCTGCCAAGGAAAAGCCATCCCGCTGCTCAGGTAAGGTCAGGAGTGAGGTGAGAGTGGAGTCAACAGGGGCACGCGCCACTGATGCAGCAGGCACCTCTCGGAGTATCTTAACAGTAACATTTTAAGAGAAGATACTATCTATGAAGCACCTACTACATGCCAGGCACTATGCTAGGTCCTTTATTTCAGATCCTCTCAAATAAGGACATTGTGGCTCAGAGAATTTAAGGAACTTGCTAGCTAGGAGCACCCGCCTAGTTTCTGCCAACCTCTCACTCTAGGAGACACATTCCCACCAACTTTCACTATTAATGAGGGGAAGTGAACTTCCCGCGATGGGGAAGCAGCAAGAGGGGGTTGCTTTGCAGGAGTCAGAAGCCCAGAATGAAATAGCCCCAGAAGATGTTAAATATCGCCTGGAGACCCTTCCCAAGGCTCCACTCCAGCTACAATACCTAAGCTACTTCAGCGAGCCCAAGTCTCCATGGATTCCCCTCAATACAACCTATGGAGAAAGCCACAAGCCCTGGACTTACCATGAAGAGGAGCCCTCCCATTCAGGTGAGACTTAGCATGGTGGGGTGCAAGGTAATAGGGGGCAGAGTGGCACTCTGCATAAAGCAGAAACTGATCCCTCTGTCTCCAACCTAACCAGGGCACTCCTATCCCCCCAGCAGATCGCAGGCATGGGAAATACCAACCCAGCAGAATGCAATAAACCGCAAGTGACCCTGCAAGAGGCTCACAGGCCATACCTAGCTACACTGTTAGCCAGGACCCCTCTGGAAGGGCACCCACTACCCTATCCCAGCCGACCCTCCTCCTTCTGGTTTGGGCTGGACCAGCAGCAACTCTGTAGTCCAGGCTGTCAAAGCTCAAATTACCTAAAAGGGGCTGCAAGGCCACTCTGAAACTCCACACTAAGGACTCTCTTTCTGGTCTCGGGGAGATCACTCTAAAGGTCAGGGGCTAGAGGGGCCAATATGGGTGTACATCTGGGATCTGCTGGTGCTGGTGCTCAGTCACACAGTCGTGTCTGGCTCTTTGCGATCCCATGGACTGTAGCCTGCCAGGCTCCTCTCTCCACGGGATTCTCCAAGCAAGACTACTGGAGTGGGTTGCCATATCCTCCTCCAGGGGATCTTCTCAACCCAGGGATCGAACCCAGGTCTCCTGGGTCTCCTGCATTGGCGGGCAGGTTCGTTATCCCTGAGCCACCTGGGAAGCCCTCTGGCCTCTGCTATTTCCATACAAAAGGCTTGGCTCAGTTGCCCAGCTGGCGTCCGCATGCCCGCCTTTCATCTCATGCCCTTTGCACAGACAGGAGGCGCTCTGCACACTCACTCCTCTTAGGTGACCACTACCTGACCACTCCTCACCAGACTGCCTTCCAGAACTCTCCCCTGGGTCAGTCGATGTTCCCAGTTTACATCCAAGGGAGAAAAATTGCGTCAGTAATGCATCCAGACTACAGGGACTGTATCAACCAGTATCAGAGAGACTTCCAAGCTCCAGAGTGCAATCAAGTCCTCAAACCTGACCCAGACAAGAGCAGCCAGGGGATCAAGTGAGTGACCCGAACTATGGGCAAACTAATAATTTTGCTATGGGGGGAGGGGCCAGAGGAGGGCTCTGTCTCCCGTAGGTAGTAACTTCAGAACTTCTTCTGCAGTTGAGAGACATAACTGGAGAAGGCGATAGTGCGAAGGACTAACTGATAATCTTGCATCTCCATCTAGTTCGACCTCTAACCTCAAATAAGTGTTGAGTGAGGACAAACTGCGGGGCTTCCCTGGTGGCTCAGAGGTTAAAGCGTCTGCCTCTAATGCGGGAGACCCGGGTTCGATCCCTGGGTCGGGAAGATCCCCTGGAGAAGGAAATGGCAATCCACTCCAGTATTCTTGCCTGGAGAATCCCACGGATGGAGAAGCCTACTAGGTTACAGTCCACGGGGTCGCAAAGAGTCGGACACGACTGAGCGACTGAACTGAACTGAACTGAGGACAAACTGCATGCTGTTCATAACCAGGGGTGGTCAGCTCTTCTCTTAGGCATCTTGGGAGATGTGAATTCTAATTGCAAGCCAGGAGTTAGGGCAGCCAGGCTTATCCAGTGCCTGTGAAATTATTAAGAATCGGACATTGCACTTGTCCAATCTCGTCTTAGCTTCTCTGCTATTAAAGCCTGGTTCTCTGGGGGCTTGGAATGGCCCTCTACATACCTCTGACTCACTCCTGAAAGTTAGAAGGCCCAGCTCCAACCGGAAGCCAGTAACATGCACACAATGCTATACAAATGTTACAGAAACAGCCATCCTATTCTAAGGTGGTAGTCATTTCAGTCTTGTCTGACTCTTTGAGACCCTGTGGACTGTAGCCTACAGGCTCTGCTGTTCATGGGATTTCCCAGACAAAAATATTGGAGTGGGTTGCCACTGCCTTCTCCAGGGAATCTTCCAAACCCATGTCTCCTGCACTGAAGGTGGATTCTTTACTTGCTGAGCCATTGGGGAAGCCCTTCTAAGATGGTAGATGAAAATATAACCTTCACCCCAAAGTGATCAGGGACACCAGCCTAGCAACAGAACCCCCCCTGCCCTGCCCCCTCCAGCAAACATACTTTCAAGCTCCTGTTTCCCAAGACCACATTCTCTAAGCTGTAGCCTCAAGCTACCTAACAGGGTGATTCAGAAATTCCCTCTCTTGCCCTATCCTTCAGCTGCAGGTGTCACATCCTCTCTGCCAGGTCTCAGCCTGATAACCTGGGAGTTTGAAAACAAATGGAGATAAAATAAATTTTTGTTTTCAGAGAAGAAATAAATTTTCATTTGAAATGACCTGAAAATACACTGCATGATTTAGGCAGGCACACAAATGACCAGCAAAGCAAGCTCGCAAAGGCCCCGTTGCCTTTGTATTTGGCATCACTGGACTGGCTCAGAGTTACAGACTCAGACCGACAGAAATATTTTTTTACCCCGTGCAGCAAATATATCCAGACCGTGCGGAGGCTCCTGGCTCCTGTCTGGCAGCCCACTACACATAGGCATGAGAAGCTGAGCTGGCCGAAGCAGGAGACACCCATCCTGGGTGGGAAGAGGGCTGCCAAGTTTGATGGAGACAAAGTGACCAGGGTAAAGTGCCCAAGCTCTCTGTCAAAAGGAATCACATAAAGATCCTAGCAACTCCCTCATCCCAAGATGGCATGCAGGGAACAAAAAAAAAAGAATTTACCCTGCCAAGATACCCCCATGCCACTTTTCTTGAGAAATCCAGAAACCTGGCCTTCCCAAATCCACAGCCACTTAGACTCTGAACTCTTCCTGACCACAGAGGTGAAGTATGTATGCACTTAACATATGCCTGACATATGGTAAGTACTTAACAAGAGATAGCAATTAAAATCATTGTTGCTGCTGTTATTATTTCCCCAGACATACATTCCTCTCTTCCCAGATGTCTTATCTACCTCCTCTCCAATCCCTGGAAAAAAGGGTCAAGGTTAACTGCCCCTCTAGTACATTCAGGCTCTTCAAAGCCAAGCTCCAAGCCGAAATTCGCAGCAAGCAATGCTTCCAGGACCGTGGAACTCAGCCCAGAGTACACCATGGAGACCCTCGTCACAGAGGCGATGAGAATGCCCTGGTAGGCGCTCCTTCCGTCGGCAGGGGACTGTCCCGGGACTCTCCCTTGACCTCTCACCTGGCCGCCAGGGTGAGGAGGGATGGGGGAAGAGCTGCTGAGAGAGGAGTCTGATGTTTAAATCCAGGGTCCTTTGTAGTTCAGGGAGATTCTGAGCAAGTTAACCTCTCTTGCCAAAAGAAAGAAGAAGAAAACAGGCCCTGTTTACTAAGCACTAGACATTGCATTTTGACCTGTGACTCCTTTCAGTTCCTCAGCTGACAGAGGGTGCTGAACATAATATGCAGGAAGAAGACTGATTCCTTTTTTGGCTCACTGCTCTCTGTCCCCTCCCAAGGGTACGGCTTCACAGGCACCAGCTGAGGATCAAACAACCACCAGGACCTCCTACCTGCCCTTATTTTCCGAAAGGGTGAACCTGTGTAAGCCCAAGGTCAACAGCATCAAATGTGAGACACACTTACTTCCTCTACTGAGCAGAGGAAAACATTCAGGTACAAAGGAGACGCTGAGTCATTCCCAGGTAAGTAATGTCACTGGCACGTGGCAAAAAGGCCAGCGCCATGGGGGAGATGAGACTTGGCTCCAGCCTGGCCCCATGATCTCTCTACTTGTTTTCACAGGTCAGTCCAGCTGCCCATGAGCCGGTTCCAGACATATTTATGCCAAAAACAGGACTCAACACTAAAAAAAGGAGGGAGAAAGAGAGAGAAATTGGAAGAAAGAAACTACCCAAATAACCTATGCAGAAATGCACAGTTCAGAACACATATGTCTTAACAAACTCAAACATAAAACTCAGGCCTCAAGATAGATACCTCACAGCCCAGACTCAGCCTTCTCACTGGCATTTCCCAGGCAAACCCTAACTCTAGTACCGCTCTTTGACTAGGGTGAGTAACCTCTTTAGACAGAAATAATGCCCTCTGTGTCCTAGAAGGTCAGTGCATTCCAAGAAACTTGAGGAAAAAAAGAGATCAGAGTTTTTCCCTCTTGCTAATGAGCCAATGGCAAAGCATTAAGGCTTCTCAATATCATCAATTAATTATATTCTATTTGAGATATAGCCTCTGCTCACTACTGATTATTTCCCTTCATATTTTTTGAGATATATTCCACATACCATAAAATGTACTCTTGTAAAGTGTACAACTCTGTAGTTTTTAGTATTGCTCACTGCTCCTTAAATTTCAAACTGAAGAAGGACTAGGAAAAGAAAGAGCAAGAAGGTCTGCATATGATTAAAAATTAAAAAAATAATAAGTCTTCCATGTAGAGAAAGGTTTCCAAAGCTCAAGTAAGGTAGATTCTGTTCAAATTCTAAATAGTAGGTTTGTCTCTTAAAAATAGTTACCAAATTGAAGTCAGGATTATATTTCTGGATCTAAAGTAGGGATAAGTAGAGGAATCTGCAACTGAATTTAGCCATCTGTATCCTTGAAAGATTCTGTGTGTGTGCTTAGTCGCTCAGTCATGTCCGATTCTTTGGGCTCCTCTGTCCATGGGATTCTCCAGGCAAGAATACTGGAGTGGGTTGCTATTCCCTTCTCTAGGGGACCTTTCTGACCCAGGGATCAAACCCAGGTCTCCTGCATTTCAAGCAGATTCGTTACCATCTGAGCCACCAGGGAAGCCCCTGAAAGATTCTACGACTTATTATTTTGAAAAAATCTGCATGGACCCAGGGCCCTGCTTCCCTAGTCCAGAAAACATGTATCACACTGCCCTCTAGCAGCCAGCCTAGGGAATCACACCCAGCTTTCAGCTGAACAGAGCTCTGCCCTAAGGATGTACTGTGCTCATACATGTAAAGGCAGAGAAATTGGGGGAGGAGGAATTCGCACATTTTCACCAATGTCCACTAAACATAAACCGTATCTGGGATAGACCCTGCTTCCCTTCTACCTCAGTCTCTGCTTGAAAACAGGTGATAAATTCTTTTGTTAAGGAGAAAAAATTTGATTGTTTAAGATTTTCAAAGTATCTGAATCTCTCAGTCCATTCACGCTGCTGTAACAAAAATACCATAGCATGGCTTTAATAACCAATATTTCTTACAGTTCTGGAAGCTAGGAAGTCCAAGATCAAGGCACCAGCAGACTTGGTAACTAGTGGGGCCAGTTTCCTGGCTCACAGACAGCTAGCTTCTTGCTGTGCTTTCATATGACCAAAAAAGGCAAGAGATCATTCTTGGGTCTCTTTCATAAGGACTAATCCCATTCTCAAGGGCTCCACCCTCATGACCTAATCACCCCCTAAAGGTCCTACCGCCTAATACCACCAACTTGGGAGCTAGGGTCTCAACAAATGAATTTGGGGGGGAGGGGGAATACAACATTCAGTCCGTAACAGCCTCTTAAAGTGAGTTCTTCCCAAAAAACAGTGTAGGGCCCCACAAAAATGAAGTTAAAACCTGAACCCATATGGAAATAAAAGCCAGCTACAGACAAGAGAGGTGACAACAGGCTAGAAGTTGAATGTACTTGCTGCCACTCAGAGGAAAGGGACTGGCTTCAACACAGCTTACGAAAGGACAAACTCAAAAGGTAGCAATTTAAGAGTGGGATCCAGTGTCCACAACCTATATTCCCTGCGGCCTTTTTTAAAAATAAACTTTTTATTCTGGAAAAATTTTAGACTTACCAAAAGTTGAAAAGACAATACAAAGTTACTCGTTACTCTTCACAAAGATTTCTTGACAGTAAACTTATATGCATTTTTCAAAACTAAGATTAACAGTGGCATAATTCTATGAAGTAAACTCCAGACTTTATTTGGATTTTACCAGTTTCACCACAAAGTTCTACCCGTGGGCCTTTTAAAAACAGGTTTACGGCAAGGAGCCAGAGGATCAGATAGGCAGCGTAGAGTCTAGTGTAACACTGGGTCCTAGTTCCAACTCTGCCCCATGCTAACTACAGAAACTTCAAGTTTATTTTCTGAGCTGTTTCCTTTCTAAAGTACCTTTTCTCACAAATGCTGATGCTAGACACAAGTTTAGCCTTCATCTCCCTGCCTAACCTCTTGTCTGACAGCCACTAACCAACTAGAGAAGAGCTATTCTTCACTTGGTAGTGACCTCAGCTGAGACTCCCCAGTTAGAGAATGGAGTCTCCCTGGGATTTTCAGATCTTAAAATTATTTTAATAAAATCCATGCATCTCTCAAATGCCTGGGGGGCAGAGAGCCTTTCTTCAGGACTGCAGCAGAGAGAATGTCTGTCCCAACAACATTCAATTTCCCCTTCTTCCTGGGTGTACATTTCTCAAGCTCCTTTGCATTAAGAGGCAGCCATGCAACTAAGCTGCAGCTAACAGTATGCGAGGGGCAGTATGCCACTTCTAGAGCTTGCCCATAATATCCACCAAGCAACCCTCCAAACTCTGCTCAACTCACCAAAATGGCGATGCCCCAAGCAACCTTGGAAGCCATGTTCANAAGAGGCAGCCATGCAACTAAGCTGCAGCTAACAGTATGCGAGGGGCAGTATGCCACTTCTAGAGCTTGCCCATAATATCCACCAAGCAACCCTCCAAACTCTGCTCAACTCACCAAAATGGCGATGCCCCAAGCAACCTTGGAAGCCATGTTCATGTTGACATCAGCCTGGTCCCTAAAAGACTGCATGGAGTAGGGATCCCCCGCCCCCGCCCCAATCTGAAACTTCCCTGGACATGAGTGAGGAGGGAGAACATACTTTCATTGTTTAGGCCAGTCCATTTGGCTGTCACAGCAGTTTAGCCTTCCCAACTGATACAGGTACTAAATGTCAATTCCATTAGAGTAAGATCTTGCTTCTGGATGTGTGCTTAGAGCCGCAGGCAGAGAACAGAGTGGATCGCATGCCTGAGTTTAGGACACATTATCTCATTCATCCTCCTCTGTTTCTCTTTCCCTCTTTCACTTCCTACTCTAGTCCCATTCTGTTCCCTTCCACAGATCCCATTCTAGTGAGTTAAGGTACAAATTCTCCTTTAAAACTGCCTTCTGTGTTTCTGTTGTTTTCTATGTTTACTTAGAAAATTTACTTAGCTAATTTACTTAGCTAATTTTTGCTGTAAATCCCATTATTCCTTCCTTTCCTCACCTGGAGTCTATCATGTCCTAGTAGCTGCATCTGACTGCTTTTTATAATATTTCATTATATGTATATACCACATTTTTTACTAATCAATTTCTTTATAGACAGGCATCTAAGCTGTTTTCAGCTTCTTGATACCCAAACTACACATAGATAAACATCCTTATACCTAACTCCTTGTGGATCTGTGCAAGTTTCTCTGAAGGCTAAAGCCAGGAGTGGAACTGCTTTGGTGAAAGGTATGCACAAACTTAATGAATCAGTTATCTATTGCTGTGTACAAATTACTTCAAAATTTAGTAGCTTAAAACTAATAACAGCCACAGAATGAGAAGAAATATTTGCAAATCATCTGGTAAGAGAATTTTTACCAGAATATATAAAGAATTCTACATAAGAGTGTGTGTGCATGTATGTGTCTGTGTGTGTGTGATAAACAACTCAGCTGAAAAAATGAGTGAAGGATTTAAATAAACATTTTCCAAAAAATAAAGATATTCAACAACCAACATTAGGAAAATGCAAATCAAAAACACAACAACATACCACTTTTATCAATACTTACTGTCTTTTTGATTACAGCTAGCTTTATACCATTAGAATAGCTATAATCAAACAGAAAATAAGTATTGGCAGGGGTTCCCTGATGGTCCAGCGGTTGGGACATGGCGCTTTCACTGCCATGGCCTGGGTTCAATCCCTGGTTGGGAACTAAGATCCTGAAAGTCATGCAGTATGGTCAGAAACAGAAACAAGAACTGGCAAGGATGTGGAGATACCGGAACTTTCTTACACAGCTCTGGATGTGTGGTAGTTCCTCAAAAAGTAAAACATGGAGTTATCACACGTGCCTGTGGCTCAGTCGCTTCAGCCACGTCTGAATCTTTGTGATCCTATGGTCTGAACCCTACCAGGCTCCTCTGTCTGTGGGATTATCCTGGCAAGAATACTGGAGTAGGTTGCCATTCCTCCTCCTGACCCAGGGATTGAACCTGCAGCTCCTGCATTGCAAGCAGATTCTTTACTGCTGAGCCACCAGGGAAGCCCTGGAGTTACCATATGGAACCAAAAATTCTACTCCAAGAAAAGTGAAAACATAAGTCCATACAAAAACTTGTATATGAATATTCATAGCAGTATTATTCACAAGAGCCAAACAGTGGCTACGCATCTATCAACAGATGCATGGATAATTAAAGATGTGTTATACCCACACAAGGGAATACTATTCAGCCATAAAAAGGAATGTAATGTTGATACATACTATAACACGGATGAGCCTTGAAAACATTATGCTAAGTGAAAAGAGCTACACACACAAGGCTACATGTTGTATGACAGTCCACGCACACATTATACGAAATCAATCTACAACAGAAAAAACTGCTGGTTGCCTAGAGCTTTGGGAGATGGGGACACGTAAAGAGTGATTACTAATGGATATGTAAAGTTCCCCTGCAAGAATACTGGAGTAGGTTGCCATTCCTCCTCCTGACCCAGGGATTGAACCTGCAGCTCCTGCATTGCAAGCAGATTCTTTACTGCTGAGCCACCAGGGAAGCCCTGGAGTTACCATATGGAACCAAAAATTCTACTCCAAGAAAAGTGAAAACATAAGTCCATACAAAAACTTGTATATGAATATTCATAGCAGTATTATTCACAAGAGCCAAACAGTGGCTACGCATCTATCAACAGATGCATGGATAATTAAAGATGTGTTATACCCACACAAGGGAATACTATTCAGCCATAAAAAGGAATGTAATGTTGATACATACTATAACACGGATGAGCCTTGAAAACATTACGCTAAGTGAAAAGAGCTACACACACAAGGCTACACGCTGTATGACAGTCCATGCACACATTATACGAAATCAATCCACAACAGAAAAAACTGCTGGTTGCCTAGAGCTTTGGGAGATGGGGACACGTAAAGAGTGACTACTAATGGATATGTAAAGTTCCCTGAATCCAAAATGTTTCAAAATTAACTATGATGAAGTTATAGTTCAACTCCACGATCTACTAAAAACCACTCAATTGCTGTACACGTTAAACAAGTAAACACTAGTTATGTGAATTACATCTCAAGCTGTTAAGAAATAATAAACAACTACTACCTCAGTTTCTTTGGGTCAAGAATTTGGAGCTGGGTGATTCTGACTCAGGATCTCTCATGACGTGATGGCCATGTTGTTGATCAGAGCTATGCAAAGCTCAAGGCCTGAATGGAGTTGAAGGACCCATTTCCACAGCGGCTCACTCACGTGGTTGATAACCTGGTGGGTCTACCGGTGAGGCCTCAGTTATTCTCCGCATGCATCTCTCCCAATGGCCACATAAGTGTCCTCATGACATAGTAGCCAGCTTCTTCCACAGCAAGTTATCCAAGAGAGTACAAGGCAGAAGCCTTCACTGTCTTTTTCTGACTCAGTCGCACGTTTCCAGGACATCCTATCATGTACCTAGGTCAGCTCTATTCACTGTAGGGAGGGGACAACACAAGGCTTAACTACCAGGAGTCAGGGATCACTGGAGGGCCATGCTGGAAGCTGGCTATCAACACGTGATGGCTAGGAAGACGATGACAGCAACAGCTAACATTTCTGTGACACATACTATGTTCCAGGCACTGTTCTAGGCGCACAGTAAACCTGTAAGGTGGGTAACACCTCCATTTCAAAGATAAAGAGACTAACACAGAGAAGAGTGGCTTACCAAGGCCACAGTTTCCGTAAAAGACATCCCTGGGATTCAAACTCAAGACAGTATTCGATCAAAAATTCTGCAACACTGCATCCCAGATATTACTTACTTTCAGTTAAGTGCTGCCCATTTGTTCTCCAGAATGGAGGCCCTAGTTGAAATCTCCCGTGAGTACTGATTCCCCATGAGAATCCAGTCTCTTGCTTACTTTTACTAATAGATACAAAGTAGAAACTCATTAATGTTTTGATTTCTGTTTCTCTAATTACAAGTGGTAATATACTTATTAGCCATTCTGGTTTTCCCTTTAGATTTCACATATTCATATCCTTTGCCTATTCTTATTTTGTGTGTTTTCTTTCTGATCTGCAGTAGTTCCTTCTATATTCAATCTCTAATAAATGTAATCCTTTGTCAGTTTTAGACATTGGTATATTTTCTCCTAATCTATACCTATCTTTAGCTTTGACTACTGGGTGATTTGGTGACTGCTGCTGCTGCTGCTAAGTCGCTTCAGTCGTGTCCGACTCTGTGTGACCCCATAGACGGCAGCCCACCAGGCTCCCCCGTCCCTGGGATTCTCCAGGCAAGAACACTGGAGTGGGTTGCCATTTCCTTCTCCAATGCATGAAAGTGAAAAGTGAAGTGAAGTCGCTCAGTCATGTCTGACTCTTAGCGACCCCATGGACTGCGGCCCACCAGGCTCCTCCATCCATGGGATTTTCCAGACAAGAGTGCTGGAGTGGGGTACCATTGCCTTCTCTGATTTGGTGACTAGAAATATTTAAATATGAATTAGGCAAAGTTATCAAACCTTATGGATTGTGATTTGGAGATCTAACTTAACAGATTTATCCTTATCCCAAAGTCACAAATACATTCTCCATTTTTTTTCTTATTGGCCTTAGTATTTTACCTTTCATTTAGGTAAATTCACTTTGGAATTTGTCTTTGCTTTATGTGGTTTAAGGGAGATATCCAACTTTATTTTTGTCCATATAATAAGCCAATTTTCTGAGCACCATTATCCACCTCTTCCCCACTAATTTGTGACACTACCTCTATCAGATACCATGTCTCCAAATATCCATGTCCATTCCAAAGTCTAGTTTAGCAATAATTCTTATTTTCTAAATGGAATGATCTATCACTGTGAAAGTTATTATTCATCCTGCCTCCTAGATGAATGAAAAATCCAACTACCAACCCCCAAAACAGAATATCCAATTAAGAAAATTATTTTAAAAAAATAAATGTGTGTTTATTAAAAAAGGAATACCATAACCAAGAACAAGCCCTGGGACACAGAGAAATCAACGCTTCCTCTGAAAGCCAGCATCCGGCAGTGTCAGCACACCTGAGATGTATGGGTTCTTTGTCCAAATATTATGTCTCAAATATTCTTCTGTAGTCAAAATTGGCATTCAACAAGTTGCTGGTCTGTGTGGCCCTGATTATTAGCATAGACGACTGTTACAGCTGAATGTCTGTAACAGCTGCCCTATGCCCACTACCACAACCCACAGTCACTCCCACAGCCTCAAGAAAGTTACATATCCTCAACACTCCACTTGTAGGCAAGTTCCTCCACCGCCTTCTTGCTGGCAAGCCTGGCAAAGCGCTTCTGTTCAAATCCATTGGATCTGTAATCAAGAGATAGTGATCAGCCAGAATCCTGAACTGAACATGTATGCTTGAAATAAAGAACTCACAATCTAATGAACAAAAAGGAAAGTGAAAATATTTAAGACATAAGCAACAGAATCAGAAAGACAAAATACATAATCCACCCTTTTATTAGTCCTTGTTCAGAGCTTTTTCCCCCTCTCATTTTGACAACTGTTTCAAATATTTACCACTCTCTAAAGGTCCAACTCACTCTCAACTGATGTCTACATATTATACTCTATCCATGCATTACACAAACATTTAGTGAATTCTTATTATACTCGGTACTGTGTCATGAAAACAAGTATAACACAGCACCTGTCCTGATATACTCATAGACTAGTGGAGGAGATTGACATTTAAACAAATAATTAAAACAAAAGGCATAGGTTATGGTAGAAATATGCACTGGGTATCAAAGCAGCAGAAAGGGGACCTTGCTCAGCTTGGAAGTGGGGTGGACAAGAATGATCAGGAAAGGCTTCATGGAGGGAGTCTTTATGCTAAGTCTGAAGAGACAGAGTGAAGCAAAGAGTCAGAGGGGTTAGGAGGGCATTTCAGCACAGAGCACAGCAGAAGCAACAAGAGCAAAGGCACGAAAATAAGAAATGGTATGGTCCACGCAAGGAACCAAAGTCAAATTATATGGCTGGAGCTGAAGTACAAAGAGAGGAGCACGAGCCAAAGTTAGAGAGGCAGGCAGAGGCCACAAGATAATCAGCACTACAGGACAGAACGCAAAGCTCAGATTTCACACAGTGAGCATTAATTCTTTTAAAACTTTTCACTGGCGTATAGCTGATTTACAATGTTGTGTTAGTTTCAGGTATACAACAAAGTGAATCAGTTATACATATACATATGAAATGAACAACGAAATGAAAGTCGCTCAGTCGTGTCCGACTCTTTGTGACCCCGTGGACTATACAGTCCATGGAGTTCTCCAGGCCAGAATACTGAAATGGGTAGCCTTTACCTTCTCCAGGGGATCTTCCCAAACCAGACCTGGGATCTAACCCAGGTCTCCCACTCATGTATCATGTATCGCCTCCTCGAGGTAGCATTCACTGCCTGATCACAATCTCCCAGGGCTGAATCTACTCTTCCTTTGTGCTCCCAAGGCACCTTGAACACCCGCTATAGTAATACGTAGCAAGTAGCACTGAAACTGTTTACTCGTCTGTCTTCTTCTGTAGACAGAAAGTGAGCTGGTGTGCTCCAGGACCGTCTTTTACTAATTGTGTTAGCATTCACTGCCTGATCACAATCTCCCAGGGCTGAATCTACTCTTCCTTTGTGCTCCCAAGGCACCTTGAACACCCGCTATAGTAATACGTAGCAAGTAGCACTGAAACTGTTTACTCGTCTGTCTTCTTCTGTAGACAGAAAGTGAGCTGGTGTGCTCCAGGACCGTCTTTTACTAACTGTGAGACCCTGGCACCTAGTACACAGCTGCTTATGTTATAATGTGTGCTAAGTGTTACTGAACTGATAGGGATAACAGGTTTTCCCCTTTCTTCAGGCCTTACCTAAGGGATGAGTTGGGTGAGTAATGAAAGGCTCAGTAAGAAGTGAAGCTTATTAAGGATGGCATCATCTCCAACCTTAGAAGCATGAGTGGTGTTCTAGAGCCCAAGGAAACCACTTATTCCTCTTGCCTGAGGAATAAGTACTTAAGAGAAATCAACACTTTTGTATGATCATACAAAAGTCCTATGAATAACAAACCAAACCCAAAATAGAATCAAAAAAGCAAACTGCAAAAGAACTTACAGTGGAAAGAGCTTTAGACAAAAGAATCAGATGTCCCAGATCTTATTCCAGCTTTTCAGGTGAGCTGAAAAACTCTAAGTAAGTTGTGAAGTTTATCAGAGGTTCAGTTTCTCTTTAAATACTGTTAAGTTAGATTAACTGACCTTATGGGTTTTTCTAACTATAACATACTATAGATTTATTCTAGAAATATTCACTTCCAAAAATAGACAAGAGTAGAAAAGGCAATGAAAGAATTAATAATCAAAAATAAAGCAAGGATGAGAAAGAAAACTAAAAAGGAAAACTCTAGGAGAAAATATGAAAAGTGTGGGATAACTACAGGGAGAGATGGGAGACGAATTATACCAGTAAAAAACCAGGTCAAGGAGAGTTTCTAAGTTTTGGGTCCAGAAATTTGAAAAAAATAAAGAAAAGAAAGAACTCAATATAGCAGGGATTATCTTTAGGGTTGTGGCTATAAAAAGATATACTTCTGGCTACACAGCAAATGAGTATTCTGAAAAATCCTGCTACCGAAGAGCTGACATAATATCCTGCAAACCAAAGCAGGAAACAAGCCTGAAGCCACAGCCAACCTGACAGTATCTGCCAATATCAGGAACTAGAGCTCTGGATTTAGATGGCAGCTTGAGGGACAGAAGATAATGCCTTGGGCCCATATACACCAGCACAGTAGATTCCAATCATGGCAGAGAACTCAAGCAGACTAACCTACTCTCAGGGAACAATTATATAAAATCTGGACAAAATACAGTATGTGAAATATTTGATGGCACGAGTGACCAAAAGCAGGCAGAACTTGAGTGGGAGCTTATTGTGGAAAGAGATTTGTGAAGCTTTTCGCTGGAGGGCACTTTCCAAACTGCACAGCTCATGGAGGCAGAAGGCCACAGGCTTACTGGCTTCAGGTATGAGTGCGAAGTGGGCAGAGCAGCCAAAAAATCAGAGGCAAAATGGGAGGAAGAGACACTGAATGGGAGGAAGCTTCAAAATGGATGAACCCCCAAATCTATATAAAAACTGCACCCAAATTTTTGGCTAACTGCTAACCTGTGCTCGTGCAGGGGAAAGCCCAATGGGCCCACTGAAAAAGCAGCAGCTAGAAACTAAAACAACTGAGCTGGAATTCAGTTGCTGCCACTATGAAGGAGATAAGTGTTTGGAGTTCAAATACACTCAAGTTAACTGTCTGCTGGAATAAAAATCAACACACCTCAAAGGAATTATTAGAATTCAAAGTCTCCACAATGTATCATTCATAATGTCCAGTATAGCATTTTTAAATGACCAGATATGTAAAGAAACAGTAAAATGTGATCAAACTCAAGAAAAACTATGAATAGAAACCAATGCTGAGATAACCCAAATGTTGCAATTAGCAGATAAGGACTTCAAAGCACCAGTTATAAATATTCTCAAGGGAAAATAAATTGATTCACAATGAATGAATAGGTAGGACATCTCAGCAGAGAAATATGTCAAATGGGAATTCTAGAGTTGAAAAATATACTATGCTAGCTGAAACAAAAAATTCAGTGTATGAGTCTAAGAAGCTAAAGATGGCAGATGAGTCAATCAACTTGAAATGAGATTAATAGAAATTATTTCATCTTAAGAACAGAGAGGAAAATCATGATAGAAAAATGAGCAGGGCTTCAGACAACTGTGGTATAATATCAAATAGTGGAAACAGTACAATTGGAGAAGGGAAAGTCATTTTTAAAAAATAATAAGTGGGCAAAAAAATAGCCAAATGTGAAAAACATGGACTCGTAAATCCAAAAAGCTCAACAAACTCAATAAAGGAGCAACACAAAGAAAAACCATACGTAGGTACATCACAATCACACTGCTGAAAACCAAAGACCAGAAGAAAATTTTGAAAGCTGCCAGAGAAAACCAATATATTATAATGTGTGTATGTTGAGGTTGGGGGGAGTGGGACAATGAAACAAACTGACTTCCAACTGGAAACAATGGTGGCCAGAAAGTGATGAAAGATCTTTAAAGAGCTGTCACTGAAGTCTGGAACTATCAATCCAGAGTTCCATGTGTTGGTTTGAAACCTCAGGAGTTTCCTGGGTGCAATCTGAAATTGGCTCCCATACACGGAGGACAAGGAAAGACCAAAGAAAGAGGCAGACCAGTCCAGATTGGCAAGGGAATTTACATAAAAAGTTTTTTGTCTTGGGCAAACCTCTGCACCTGCCTCTCAGAACTTTAAATGTTTATATAGAGCCCTTATGGGTTCAGTCACATATTCAGTCCAGACGATCTTAACACCCTACTCTCTCAAGGCTGCGTCCTTGAAAAAGCTGCCGTAGGGGAAGAGTAGGCATGATGCACATTCCAAGGACAGGGGAGAGATAAGGGCCTCCAACTGCCTGGGTCCAGTTTATGGGTCAACCAATGGTCACATCCTCTAAATAACCTCCTCCAATACTGCTAGTGAAACAATCCTTCAGAAACAAAGGTGAGAAAAAGTTCTCTGATTTAATTAACAGAACTATGCCAATGCCAACTCCCGGCTTTGATAATGTACTATGGTTATATAAGATGTTATCATTGGGAGAAATTGGTTGAAGGGTACACTAATAGTATTTTTTTCAGGTTTTTCTTGAGTCCAAGACTATTCCAAAATTAAAGCTTTTAAAAAATAAAGGTGAAATAAAGACATTTTCATTTCAACAAAACTTTATGTGTTGCCAATGGATCTGTACTGAAGGAATATTAAAATTTCCTAATTTCTTTAGGAAAAAAAAAAGAACACCAGAAACAATAACTATATGAGTAAATACTAACAACTACAATTTTTTTCTTTGGTTTTCTTAGTTTCTTTAAAAATACACAACTGCAAAAAAAAAAAAAAATACACAACTGCAAAGTAAAAATTTTACCACTGTATTATGAAATTTATTGTATTTTTTAAGTAATATATACGAAAATATGTATTTTTTATGCACAGTTTCAAAGAACAGCAGGGAGAGATAAGAAAGCCTGCCTAAGTGAACAAAGCAAAGAAATAGAAGAAAACAACAGAATGGGAAAGCCTAGAGATCTCTTCAAGAAAATTAGAGATACCAAGGGAACATTTCATGCAAAGATGGGCATAATAAAGGACAGAAATGGTATGGACCTAAAAGAAGCAGAAGATATTAAGAGGTGGCAAGAATACACAGAAGAACCGTACAAAAAAGTTCTTCATGACCCAAATAACCATGATGGTGTGATCACTCACCTAGCGCCAGATATCCTGGAATGTGAAGTCAAGTGAGCCTTGGGAAGCATCACTACAAATAAAGCCAGTGGAGGTGATGAAATTCCAGTTGAGCTACTTAAAATTCTAAAAGATGATGCTATAAAAGTGCTGGACTCAATATGCCAGCAAATATGGAAAACTCAGCAGTGGCCACAGGACTGGAAAAGGTCAATTTTCATTCCAATCCCATAGAAAGGCAATGCCAAAGAATGTTCAAACTACCACACAATTGCACTCATCTCACATGCTACCAAAGTAATGTTGAAAATTCTCCAAGCAAGGGTTTAACAGTACATGAACCGAGAACTTCCAGATGTTCAAGCTGGATTTATAAAAGGCAGAGGAACCAGAGATCAAATCGCCAGCATCCACTGGACCACAGAAAAACCAAGAGAGTTTCAGAAAAACATCTATTTCTGCTTTATTGACTATGCCAAAGCCTTTGACTGTGTGGATCTCAACAAACTGTGGAAAATTCTTCGTGAGACGGGAATACCAAACCACCTTACCTGCCTCCTGAGAATCTGTATGAAGGGCAAGAAGCAACAGTTAGATTCGGAATTGGAACAATGGACTGGTTTCAAATAGGGAAAGTAGTACATCAAGGCTGTATATAGTCAAAGCTATGGTTTTTCCAGCAGTCGTGTATGGATATGAGAGTTGGACCATAAAGAAGGCTGCATGCCAAAGAATTGATGCTTTTGAGCTGTGGTGCTGGAGAAGACATTTGAGAATCCTTTGGACTGCAAGGAGATCAAACCAGTCAATCCTAAAGGAAATCAATCCTGAAAATTCATTAGAAGGACTGAAGTTGAAGTCGAAGCTCTAATACTTTGGCCACCTGATGAGAAGAGCCAACTCATTAGAAAACAACCTGATGCTGGGAAAGACTGAAGGCAGGAGGAGAAGGGGACGACAGAAGACGAGATGGTTGGATGGCATCACTGACTCAATGGACACAAGTTTCAACAAGCCCTGGGAGAGACTGAAGGACAGGGAAGCCTGATGTGTTGCAGTCCATGGAGTCGCAAGGAGTCGGACACGACTGAGTGACTGAACAACAACATGAAAATAATAGCAACAAAAACAGATTAAGTGGAAATACAGTGTTGCAAGATTCTTACATTTCATGTGAAATAGAACAATTTTAACTATCAGTAGGCTATGATAAGTTAAAGATATATATTGTGATCCTTACAGCAAAAACTAAAAACAAAAAGAAATTGCAGAGGTATAACTAAAAGGAAAACAAACCAATTAATTAAGGTTCAAAACTAAATCCACACACCTAAAGTCTAAAACACTGACAATATCAAATTCTGGATAGGATACGGAGCAACAGAAATCCCACCCTTTGCAGTAATGTAAAATGATATAGCCACTTTGGAAGACAATTGGCAGTGTCTTATAAAACTGAACATGATCTCAACAAAACAAAATACCCATTGTTGGGTATTTACCCAAGTCAACTGAAAACTATATCCACATTAAAAGCCATACACAAATGTTTATTGCACCTTTATCTACAACGTTAAAAACCAGGAGCAATCAAGATGTCCTTCAACTGGGGAATAAACAGACTGTGGTATATCCATAAAATGCAATGCTCAGTGATAAACAAGGAATGAAGTACTGATTCATTCAAGAACACAGATGAATCTTAAATGCATTTTGCTAAGTGCAAAAAGTCTAACTCAAGCGTTGGTGGTATAGTGGTTAGCACAGTTGCCTTTCAAAAAGTCTGACTCAAAAGGTTACATACTGTATGATTCCATTCATGTAACATTCTGGAAAAGAGAAAACTACAGGGATGGAAAACAAGAGCAGAAATTGCAAAGGGTTGGTGGAGGAGGAATAAGTAACTAAAAGGTGACTTACACACGAAATTTTAAAATGATGAAACTATCCCGAACAGTACTAGGGTGGTGAATAAATGACTCTACTCACTTGTCAAATCCAATAGAACTTACACCAGAAAGAGTAAACACTGATACAAGTAAACTATAACAGAAAAAAATTACCCAGGATGTCTGGGGGGGAGGGGACTGATTCTTTATGTCTACACATGAAAGAACTACACATATATCCATGCTTAGATGGTAAATGAGTTTCTCATTTCTAAATTTCTCAATTTTGAAACTGTTTTATGTGCATCTTGAGATGAGCAAAATGAATAGTGGATGGTGGGTGCCCCTTTCTCAATAATGGGGAGGGAATCTATAGGTAAGGAAAAAAGAAAGGTAATACTTGGTTAGAGTCAGTTTCATCAGTATGAACTCGTATTTATATATGCATATATATAGCATGATGTTCAAGCTGCTTTTAGAAAAGGCAGAGGAACCAGAGATCAAACTGCCAACATCCGCTGGATCATGGGAAAAGCAAGAGAGTTCCAGAAAAACATCTATTTCTGCTTTATTGACTATGCCAAAGCCTTTGACTGTGTGGATCACAATAACCTGGAAAATTCTGAAAGAGATNTACTAACATGTAAGAACGAAGCACAAGCCTATGTTCGATACAGGATACAGGATGAGTGGGGCTGGTACACGGGGATGATCCAGAGAGAGGATATGGGGTGGGAAGTGGGAGGGGGATCAGGATTGGGAGCTCGTATACACCCGTGGTGGATTCATGTCAATGTATGGCAAAACCAATACAGTATTGTAAAGTAAAATAAAATAAAAATAAAATTTTAAAAAATAAAAAATAAAAATAAAAAAAAAGAAGAATATGTCTTGAAGATATAGTAAAAGTTATAATTAACTTCCAAGTAATGGAATTCACAAGGAAGTCTGGGGTTGAAGAACAAAAACAAAACCTATTCAAGGAAGTCTGAGTTTAAAGAACAAAAATAAAATCTATTCAAAAACAAAGGTCTTGTAGGTCTAGAAGGTCTTGTCGGTCTTCATAGAACAGTTGAACTTCAGCTTCTTTGGCATTTGTGGTTGCAGATATGCAGATGACACCACCCTCATGGCAGAAAGTGAAGAGGAACTAAAAAGCCTCTTGATGAAAGCGAAAGTGGAGAGTGAAAAAGTTGGCTTAAACCTCAACATTCAGAAAATGAAGAGCATGGCACCTGGTCTCATCACTTCATGGGAAATAGATGGGGAAACAGTGGAAACAGTGTCAGACTTTATTTTGGGGGGCTCCAAAATCACTGCAGATGGTGACTGCAGCCATGAAATTAAAAGACGCTTATTCCTTGGAAGAAAAGTTATGACCAACCTAGATAGCATATTCAAAAGCAAAGACATTACTCTGCCAACAAAGGTTCGTCTAGTCAAGGCTATGGTTTTTCCAGTGGTCATGTATGGATGTGACAGTTGGACTGTGAAGAAAGCTGAGTGCTGAAGAATTGATGCTTTTGAACTGTGGTGTTGGAGAAGACTCTTGAGAGTCTCTTGGACTGCAAGGAGATCCAATCAGTCCATTTTGAAGGAGATCAGCCTTGGGATTTCTTTGGAGGGAATGATGCTGAAGCTGAAACTCCAGTACTTTGGCCACCTCATGAGAAGAGCTGAGTCATTGCAAAAGACTCTGATGCTGGGAGGGATTGGGGGCAGGAGGAGAAGGGGACGACCGATGATGAGATGGCTGGATGGCATCACGGACTCAATGGGTGTGAGTCGAGTGAACTCAAAGAGTTGGTGATGGACAGGGAGGCTTAGCGTGCTGTGATTCATGGAATCGCAAAGAGTCAGACATGACTGAGCGACTGAACTGAACTGAACTAATAAATAAAACTGCTTATAAACCTTCAGAGATGGTAGAATGCTAAAATATTGTGAAAAATCAAACCTATTCCATTTAGTTCCCAACATATTCCAAAAAGGCAAAGAGGACATCCAATAGGTTTCATCAACCAGTCAGTTGCTAAGCAACTCATCACTAAGATGGATGTAAAGTGCCTTGACAATGATAATGGGCATCACGGGATGTCCCTGCAGTAGTCCAGTGACACAATCATAGGGAAATACAAAAATAAAGAAGGATAAAGCCAGGTAGCCCTCAGATACTAACCTCAAACGACTGACCTTTGAAAAGGTCCTCTGTCATAGCACACACATAAGTACTAAACACTTGACCATTTCACATCAGATATTCTTCATTACAGAAGTACTTCATGAGTCACAAGAGTACTACAAAAACAATCTGAGTAATGACATGCTTAAAATAAAACAAAAGTCTTCATTTTCATATTTTCATTTATGTTGTAAAGCAGTATGCTTAAAATTAAATCCCAAGCTCTCAAGTTATTATCACTGTCATTTTCACTGCTGAAGACTAAAAACTTCATTTATGATTAAACTAAAAAAGTTCTAAAAAGTACTAGTTGCATGGGAAGGTTTTTGAAAATGCACCAGATACCTTTTATTAACTAGTGGCAATTACATTTTTTATAATTATACAGTCATGCAGAGAAATAAGAGCATATTGTAATTAAAGAGAATAATTAAATAGTAGAGGTAAAATAAAGTCCTAATTGTTGAAAATCTCAAAAATGACAGAATGATTTCTATTCATTTCCAAGGCATACCATTCAGCATCACAGTAATCCAAGTCTGTGCCCCAACCACTAATGCTGAAGAAGCTGAACTTGAACAGTTCTATAAAGATCTACAAGAATTTATAGAACTAACACCAAAAAAAAGATGCCCTTTTCATTATAGGGAACTGGAAGGCCAAAGTAGGGTGTCAAGGGATACCTGGAGTAAGAGACAAATTTGGCCTTGGAGTACAAAATGAAGCAAGTCAAAGGCTAACAGAGTTTTGCCAAGAGAACACACTGTTCATAGCAAACACCCTCTTCCAACAACACAAGGAAAGACTCTACACATGGACACCCCCAGATGATTAATACTAAAATCAGGTTGATAATATATTTTGCAGCCAAAGATGGAGAAGCTCTATACAGTCAGCAAAAACAAGACCAAGAGCTGACTGTGGCTCAGATTATGAACTCCTTATTGCCAAATTCAGACTTAAATTGAAGAAAGTGGGGAAAACCACTACACTACTCAGGTATGACCTAAGTCAAATCACTTAGGATTATATGCTGGAAGTGACACCTAGATTCAAGGGATTAGATCTGATGGAGTGCCTGAAGAACTATGGACGGAGGTTCGTGACATTGTACAGGAGGCAGTGATCAAGACCATCCCCAAGAAAAAGAAATGCAAAAAGGTAAAATGGTTGTCTGAGGAGGCCTTACAAATAGCTGTGAAAAGAGGAGAAGCAAAAAACAAAGGAGAAAAGGAAAGGTATACCCATTTGAATGCAGAGTTCCAAAGAATAGCAAGGAGAGATAAGAAAGCCTTTCTCAGAGATCAGTGCAAAAAAATAGAGGAAAATAATAGAATGGGAAAGACTAGAGATCTCTTCCAGAAAATTAGAGACACCAAGGGAACATTTCATGCAAACATGGGCTCAATAAAGGACATAAATGGAGTGGACCTAACAGAAGCAGAAGATACTAAGAAGAGATGGCAAGAATACACAGAAGAACTATGCAAAAAAGATCTTCATGACCCAGATAATGACAATGGTGTGATCACCTAGAGCCTGACATCCTGGAATGTGAAGTCAAGTGGGCCTTAGGAAGCATCACTATGAACAAAGAGAGTGGAGATGATGGAATTCCAGTTGAACTATTTCAAATCCTAAAAGATGATGCTGTGAAAGTGTTGCATTCAATATGCCAGCAAATTTGGAAACCTCAGCAGCAGCCACAGGACTGGAAAAGGTCAGTTTTCATTCCAGTTCCAAGGAAAGGCAATGCCAAAGAATGTTCAAACTACTGCACAATTGCACTCACCTCACACGCTAGCAAAGTAATGCTCAAAATCCTCCAAGCCAGGCTTCAACAGCACATGAACCGTGAACTTCTAGATGTTCAACCTGGATTGAGAAAAGGCAGAGGAACCAGGGATCAAATTGCCAACATCTATTGGATTATTGAGAAACCAAGAGAGTTCCAGCAAAACATCTACTTCTGCTTTATTGACTATGCAAAGCCTTGACTGTGTGGATCACAACAAACTGGAAAATTCTTCAAGAGATGGAATAACAGACCACCTGACTTGCCTCCTGAGAAATCTGTATGCAGGTCAGGAAACAACACAGTTGCTTCTTTCCACAGTTAGAACTGGACAAGGAACAATAGACTGGTTCCAAATTGGGAAAGGAATAAGTCAACACTGTATATTGTCATGCTGTTTATTTAACTTATATGCAGAATACATCATGCGAAATGCCAGGCTAGATGAAGCACAAGCTGGAATCAAGATTGCTGGGAGAAATAGCAATAACCTCAGAAATGCAGACGACACCACCCTTATGGCAGAAAGCAAAGAAGAACTAAAGAGCCTCTTGACGAAAATGAAAGAGGAGAGTGAAAAAGTTGGCTTAAAGCTCAACATTCAGAAAACGAAGATCATGACATCTGGTCCCATCACTTCGTGGGAAATAGACGGGGAAACAGTGGAAACAGTGTCAGACTTTATTTTGGGGGGCTCCAAAATCATTGCAGATGGTGATTGCAGCCATGAAATTAAAAGATGCTTGCTTCTTGGAAGAAAAGTTATGACCAACCTAGACAGCATATTCAAAAGCAGAGACATTACTTTGCCAACAAAGGTCCATCTAGTCAAAGCTATGGTTTCCAGTAATCATGTATGGATGTGAGAGTTGGACTATAAAGAAAGCTGAGTGCCAAAGAACTGATGCTTTTGAACTGTGGTGCTGGAAAAGACTCTTGAGAGTCCCTTGGACTGCAAGGAGATCAAACTAGTCAATCCTAAAGGAGATCAGTCCTGAATATTCATTGGAAGGACTGATGCTGAAGCTGAAACTCCAATACTTTGGCACCTATTTCAAAGAGCAGACTCATTTGAAAAGACGCTGTTGCTGGGAAAGATTAAGGCAGGAAGAAAAGGGGACGACAGAGGATGAGATGGTTGGATGCCATCACCGACTCGATGGACATGAGTTTGAGCAGGCTCCGTGAGCTGTATGTGCCTTTCCCCTTGATCATAAATTCTCAGGAGCTACAAATAACGACCCTCTACAAATTGATGACAGTAGATAATCTTGTGGTTTTCCTGTTGGCTCAGATGGTAAAGAATCTGCTGCAATGCAGGAGACCCAGGTTCGATCCCTGGGCTGGGAAGATCCCGTGGAGGAGGGTATGGTAACTCACACCAGTAATCTTGCCTTGAGAATCCCATGGACAGAGGAGTCTACTGAGCTACAGTCCATAATCTGGTTGTGTGAGCACATGCCATTAATGTTGTGAGATATTTCTGCTTTCAGTTTCACCCCAGAGCATTCTACATGTGAGTGTCTTTTTTTTTTTTTTTAAATAAAATTATTTCATTGGAGGATAATTTCTTCAGAATGTTCATTTTGTTTTGTTTTGTTTTTAATGTTTATTTTTTAATATAAATTTATTTATTTCAATTGGTGGCTAATTACTTTACAATATTGTATTGGTTTTGCCATACATCAACATGAATTTGCCATGGGTATACACATGTTCCCCATTCTGAACCCCCCTCCCTCCTCCCTCCCCATACCATCACTCTGGGTCATCCCAGTGCACCGGCCCCAAGCATCCTGTATCCTGCATCGAACCTGGACTGGTGATTCATTTCATATATGATAGTATACATGTTTCAATGCCATTCTCCCAAATCATCCTACCCTCTCCCTCTCCCACAGAGTCCAAAAGACTATTCTATACATCTGTGGCTCTTGGAGTGTCGTAAAGATAACAGAGCAGATTTCAAAGGAAATGAACGGTCCTCTTCAATTTTCTTCCTCTCAGGGTAATTTTAAAATTGTGTTCCTTCTGATTCATTTATGTCCTCAAAGTAAGTTAGACCGTCTTACTACTGACAAGAGTTGCCAAGAGCTACACAAAACAAGGTTGAAAAAAGTTGGGACTGAAAGAAAGTGCAATATTTTTTGACAATAAATATGTAATCTTTCACTGAAAGTTTTCTAAAAGTTACATTTGTATCTCAATTTCTGAAGATAAATTTTTGTAAATTAACAAAAAACTAAATTAAAAGTGGAATGTCTTTGATAAATTAACTATATGAACCCTTGAAATGCATACAAATGATAAGCTAGTCCACGGTGTTGATTGAGTTCACACGTCAGCTGTCAGGTACAGTGTGAGTGCCTCTGAGCTGAGAGCTCTCGGCTGTTGTTCAGTCCTCAGTCATGCTCGGCTCTTTGTGACCCCGTGGACCATAGCCCACCAGGATCTCCTGTCCATGGGGTTCTCTAGGCAAGAATACTGGAGTGGGCTGCCATTCTCTTTTCCAGGGTATCTTCCCGACCCAGGGAATAAACCCACATCTCCTACATTGGCAGGCAGGGTCTTTACCACTGAGCTTCCTGGGAAGCTTCCCCCACCCCCCACCCCAACTCCTTTAAGCCAAGGTTACTGGCCTGCTGTTTTTTCTGTGGAAGCTGAAATAGAAACCACAGCCAGCTCTCTGCCCCTCCTCAGCTTGCAGACCAAGTGGGCAGCTCACCCCTCCCTGCATCATGCCTCACCGAGCATCTTCTGGCCAGCATTTTCCACTGGAACTACTGAACGGGTCATTTTCATATATTCTGTGTAGATTAAGTGCAAAGAGCACTGTGTACCTTCAATAAAATAGAAACCTAATTGTTCTGACTTAACAGACATAAATCAAATGTTATTATTAACAAATAAAAAGACCCACACCTTTGGGAGTTGCCAAGGGTTTTCACAGATGTCTACCTTCAAAGAGTCAGTTCTTTCTCCTTTTCCACTCCATTTAATCAATCAGAAAAGGCAAGTCTGCTTTTTTCAAAAGCCACATTTCCCAATAGAAATTCAAGAGCCCAGGAAACAATTATGGAAAATGGAGCAGAGCAAAATGCAACAGCCATTCATGCTGTTTCAAGTTTTCCTGAACATCCATTTTCTGTTGCTTCTTTCTCTCTTAAACGGGTTATACCTAATGCGCTCAAAAAGCTAGAGTCTGGAATATGGGAGCTATTTTGGCTAATATAGAAAGTACTTTCTTACAATATCAGAACTAAAGGTACCGAGTCTTAGAGAGTAGGTAAAAACATCCTTTCTCTTTTGGTCTACTAATGTCTTCAATCTGATAAAGAATGATCTGATTTCTTCAAGCTGATTTGATCCAAATCAAAAATAGAGCTAATGTACATAGCTTTTAATCTGAAGTATTAATAAATCAGTTTAAGTATTAATAAAACAGTTTAAGTTACTGTTTTAGGCATCTCACAAAAGCTTTCACCAACTGATCCATAAATAGGATGACTAAACAGAGTTTGTAATGTATGTTTTTGAAAAAAAAATTCATCTTCTTCAGGGAATTGTTTTATGACTTTATTTTGAGAAGCATTTTAGATTATTTTAAATCAGGACACAGTTGAGAAATAATAATAATGCCGTAATTATTATGCCGTAATTATCCGTAATAATGCCTTTCAGAGAAGTAAGAAGAACTAGGCGTGCTGCCGTCTCTGCCCAGCGCAGCGGAGACAGGGCTCAGCACACAAAAGAATGATCTGCTGAAGAACTAGACCTTATCTGTGCTCAGCATTAGCAACAGCCCCGAGGCAACAATGAAGATGCTGTCAAAGTGTAGCTGAGAATCTGGTAGTGATTCTCACGACGTCGTGGAAGGCAATTTTACAGTCATCACTTTGAAACTCGTAAGCCAGAGTTTTGGTAAGAGTGCGCGCTTTCTGCAGATGTATGAAGAAACGCTTTGTGCTTTGTGCTGTGTGTGTCTAAAACCTGTTGAAATAACTGTGTGAGTTGGCAAATGCGCTCAACTGTACATTTAGGCATCACCACAAATCAGGTTAGAAGAGCCCACACGCTACAATGAAGGCCTGGCGCAGCGAAAGAGGTTTATATTTCTGGACTTCCTTGGTGGCTCAGATGGTAAAGCGTCTGCCTACAATGCAGGAGACCTGGGTTCGATCCCTGGGTCAGGAAGGTCTCCCTGGAGAAGGAAATGTCAACCCACTCCAGTACTCTTGCATGGAAAATCCCATGGACGGACTGAGGAGCCTGGCAGGCTATAGTCCATGGGGTCGCAAAGAGTCGGACACGAATTAGCGACTTCACTTTCACAAATCAAACTGGTTATCAGTTTTTAAAAGTGAAAATTTCAGGAATTTTCCTGGTGGTCCAGTAGTTAAGAATTCACCTTGCAATGCAGGGGGACTCGGGTTCAATCACTGAGTGGAGAACTAAAGTCCCACATTTTAGTGGGGAGAATCCCACATTTAGAGGAGCGGCTGAGGATAGAAGCTCAGTTGTGAGGATGCTACCATCGTCACCATCTGCCTCCTGACAGAATTTAGAAGCTTAGGAAAGAGTTTTCTCACTCTCTGTCTTAATGAGACGCCTGGGGCAGGTTATCTGGGAGCTCGGCGTCTGCAGAATGTAGGCAGAATGTCATGAGCTCCGCGGGCATCGGAAGGCTTGGCTGGAGCTGGGGCATCTGCCTTTGTGTGGTCCAGCCGCACAGGTGAGGGCGGGAGGGAGGCCCCACTTCCGGATCACCTGTACCTTTCCAGAGCTGCTGGGTCCTCCCTCAAGTGGCAGCCACTTCCCCCATGGCCCCAGGGGGAGGCGGAGGAAGCGTCCAGTTCCATATCAGGAAAAGAGTACCTCAAGGCTGTATACTGTCATCCTGCTTATTTAACTTCTATGCAGAGTTCATCAGAGAAATGCTGGGTTATATGAAGCATAAGCTGAAATCAAGATAATAACCTCAGATAGGCAGATGACACCACCCTTATGGCAGAAAGTGAAGAGGAACTAAGGAGCCTCTGGATAAGGTTGAAACAGGGTAGTGAAAGAGCTGGCTTAAAACTCAACATTAAAAAAAAACCAAGATTATGACATCTGGTCCCATCACTTCTTGCCTGGAAAATCCCATGGATGGAGGAGCCTGGTGGGCTGCAGTCCATGGGGTCTCTAAGAGTCGGACACAACTGAGCGACTTCACTTTCACTTTTCATTTTCATGCATTGGAGAAGGAAATGGCAACCCATTCCAAGAACCCTCCAGTGTTCTTGCCTGGAGAATCCCAGGGACGGGGAAACCTGATGGGCTGCTGTCTATCGGGTCGCACAGAGTCGGACACGACTGAAGCAACTTAGCAGCAGCCCATCACTTCATGGCAAATAGATGGGGAAATAATGGAAACAGTGAGAGACTTTATTTTCTTGGGCCCCAAAATCACTGCAGATGTTGACTGTAGCCATGAAATTAAAAGACACTTGCTCCTTGGAAGGAAAGCTATGACTACCTAGACAACGTATTCAAAAGCAGAGACATTACTTTGCTGACAAAGGTCTGTCTAGTCAAAGCTATGGTTTTTCCAGTAGGCATATATGGATGTGAGAGTTGGACCATAAAGAAGGCTGAACACCAAAGAATTGATGCTTTTGAACTGTGGTGTTGGAGAAGGCTCTTGAGGGTCCCTTGGACTGCAGCAGTCAATCCTAAAGGAAATTAGGCCTGAATATTCATTGGAAGGACTGATGCTGGAAGCTGAAGCTCTAATCCTTTGGCCACCTGATGCAAAGAGCAGACACATTTGCAAAGACTCTGATGCTGGAAAAGACTGAGGGCAGGAAGCGAAGAGGGCGACAGAGGATGAGATTGTTGGATTGCATCACTGACTCAATGGACATGAACGTCAGCAAACTCTGGGAGATGATGAAGGACAGGGAAGCATGGTGTGCTGCAGTCCATGGGGTTGCAAAGAGTCAGACACAACCGAGCGACTGAACAACAACAAATCTACAGAAAACTGTACAAGTCCATATTCACTGTGAGCTGCTCTTATGTCTAAATTAAAATGTTCCTACTGGGATAGCAACGCATTTTCACTTGTTCTTTTTTGGATGAAGAATAATGCCTGTCCACCGCCTCCCAATGATTTTGGCAAAGGTGAGCAATGAGAAGAGAAAATAGAAAGAAGTCAAAAGGCAGGACTGGAAAGGGAAGAGAAGAGCCTGTGGTCAGTTATTGGACCAGACCTTCTGCTCTGGGGGCTACTGTCACCATCAGTGAACAGGAAGGAAGTGCGAGGGGACAGACTTCATTAAAGTAAGGGGCTCAGAATCTGCCTGCAATGCAGGAGCCCCCGGTTCAATTCCTGGGTCAGGAAGATTCCTTGGAGAAGGGATAGGCTACCCACTCCATTATCCTTCAGCTTCCCTGGTGGCTCAGCTGGTAAAGATTCCACCCGGAATGTGGGAGACCTGGGTTCCATCCTTGGTTTGGGAAGATCTCCTGGAGAAGGGAACAGCTACCCACTCCAGTATTCTGCTCTAGAGAATTCCATGGACTGTATAGTTCGTGGGGTCGCAAAGAGTCGGACAAGACTGAACAACTTTCACTTTCAAGGAGCTCAGGAAGTCACAGAGATTCAGAGTCAGTGGGAGGCGAGGGGTTCCTGTCACAGCTCCTGAAACCCTTGGTTTCTGGTTGATAGAAGATCATGCTCAATGACATGTATGTATATCAGTGACCCTTCCATGCTTATGAGGTGTATTACACGTCAGCAGCAGTGAGCTCAAGCCTCGCAGTTTTGTGTGAGACCAATCACTTACCAGACTGTCTTAAGACATCTGAGGTGTCTCGTTTTTTTCATTCTCTTTTATCAAACTGCTTGAACCTAATGGGCAAAAGCACTGTGTGGTTTAGTTTCTCAGAGAAGAGTTCAAAATATGTGGAAAGAATGTTTCAAATACCTCTGCTATTTTGACACAGAAATGCAAGATCGACCAAAGTTGGGTTTATTTCAAAATCGTTCTTCAAAAAGAAATACCTAACTCCTTCCAAATAATTTGGAGCATGTTATTTCATAATCAGATTTCTAACTTTGGTGGTATTATTTTGTTCTGCTAATGCAGATGAGGGGTTTCCCCACTGGCTTAGATGGTAAATTAAAAAGAAATAGATGTTATGTCTCTAGAATTTAATCAGGCTACAATGGTGAGAAAGCAGAAATAACATAACAGCAAAATCGAAAATGTATTCAGTTCACCTGCCACCAACAACACTTTGTGCATCAATGTTACTATAATATGGAATAAAGGTTAATTTGAAAAAGAATACTCAGGAAAAACACAACTTTTGGGTGTTTGTTCAGGTACATTCAACATTAAATTATAGCCCTAAATTAAAATTCTCAAAAGCTTTCATTTCCCAGGTAATCACAATTGTGCTAGAGAAAAGTCTGCCGCCTTGTGGCCATTCCCTGCAATAGCAACCGTAAAAGTTTTCCTTGTGAGTCCTTGTTCCATTGCTCAGTGGTGTCCGACGTTATGACAAATTATTTAAGGCACATATAGCTCACTGTGGGGCTTCGGCGTAGTGGGTCGCCAGGCTGGGCCAGGTTCCAAGGCAGGGAAAGTAGGTCCAGGGTCCAGAAGAAGAAAGTCTTTCAGGGGAGGTGCTCAAGTGCACTCCCTGATTAGGATTCAATCTAGAGAAATTAACACTCCTGTCACCTCTTAGAGGATTTGGGGAGTTTTCCAGGCAGTCAGAAGAGAACAACGTGTGCAGAGGTGATGAACAGAAATAATCACAAAGGACTCTGCATACCTAAGATGGAGAAGTGCTTGGGTATAAGAGAAGGAGAGGGCAATTTACAAGGTTCAGATTAGGAGCACTTCTGTGTACCATTTCAGAGACTTTGAATTTTGCACATAGGAACTGAGGAAACACTGAAACTTCAGAAGGGGAGATTTGTGTTTGAGACTGGTCTTAGAAGCCCCCTGAAGGGAGAAGGCTTCTCATGGAGCTGATCTAAATGACCCCAATAAAACCTATTTTTTTGTCTCTTAATTTTGAAATTTATTTTCTTACTTTTCAGCTTTATTAAGAAATAATTGAGATACATTACTGTATAGGTTTAAGGACTACAACATGACAGTTTTGATTGATATGTATTGTGAAATGATGGCCACAGTAGGCTCAGCTAATATCCATCTTCTCGTTCATCATTTTCTCATCTCATGAAGTATGCTTTGAGTACTTCATAAGGCTTTAGAAGATTCATGTATCTCTAGCTGAGCTGTGCTCATTCTAATGCCTTTAAACAGAAATGCAACCGTCTCATTATTTTTCTTTACATTTTTTTATTGCAGTATAGTTACTTTACACACTATTGTGTTAATTTCTGCTGTACAGCAAAGTGAATCAGCCACATGTATATACATATTCCCTCTTTTTTTGGTTTCCTTCCCATGTAAGTCACCACAGAGCACTGAGTAGGGTTTTCTGTGCTATACAGTAGATTCTCATTAGTTATCTATTTTACACTTCACAGTCTTGCCCTGGCGAAGGGTCTTGCATGATTCAATGAAGAAATGAGCCATGCCCTGCAGGGTCACCCAAGACAGACAGGGCAATAGTGAAGATTTCTGGCAAAATGTGGTCCACTGGAAAAGAAAATGGCAACCCACTCCAATATTCTCGCCTGGAAAACCCCACGAACAGTATGAAAAGGCAGCGGTCCATGGGACCACAAAGAGTTGGACACAACTTAGCAACTGAACAACAGCAAAGTGAATATAAGACCCAATTAAAAAAAAAAAAGTATTTCCTGTTCTTTTCATAGAAGTACAATGAAATATCTAGATTACTCAGAATTACTGTTTCTCAAATTGTTTCATTGAAGTACTTCTTTATGGTGCAACTCTCACATTCATACATGACTACTGGAAAAATCATAGCTTTGACTATATGGACCTTTGTCAGCAAAGTGATGTCTCTTCTTTTTATCATAGCTTCCCTTCCAAGGAGCAAGTATCTTTTAATTTCATGGACTATTTCAATGGAATATTACTCAACACTAAATAGAAATGAGCTATCAATTCATGAAAATACATGGAGGAAACTTAAATGCATATTATGAAGTGAAAGAAACCAATCTGAAAACAGCCACATGCTATATGATTCCAACTATACGACATTCTGGAAAAGGCAAAACTATGGGGACAATGAAAAGATCCATGGTTGCCAGGGATGAGTGAAGAGGGAAGGATGGAGTACAGAGGATATTTAGGGAGTGAAACTACTTTGTGCGATACTATGACAGTGAATACATGCTGTTATAAATCTGTCCAAACTGATAAAATGTAAAGCACCAAGAGTGAACCCTAATATAAGCTATGATTTTTAGGTGATCATGATATACCAATGTAAGATCATCAGTAGTAACAAATGCAGTACTCTGGAGAGAGTTGTTAATAAGGGGGAATCATCTATGACTGTATGAGGGGAGGGAATATATGGAAATCTCTGCATTTGCCACTGAATTCTGGTGTGAGTTTAAAACTGCTCTTTAAAAAAAGTCTATTAAAAAAAGTCAATAACCTGGCCAACTTTCATTTTTCCCATCTGCTTTTTCAATATCTTCTACCTGGAAAACTCTATATACACCAATCACATTTAAAATCATGGAATTAAAAAATGTCTGTTACAGTTATTTGAGTGACCTTTGCTTGAAGGACAGTTATTCAGATGGTGGTCAAAAAGTAAAGTAAAGTAGAGATTAACAGTCATAGCTCTAAAGATTCCATTTTGACCAAATGATCTGGAAAATTTATTGGGCAAGTAAGTAGTGACACTGAAATTTTAGATAAAGTAGATCTTAAATTTGAGGGTCCCATTCTCCTAGTTATAGCAACAATTAGACTTGTTTTCCCTAGAAAAACTTGTTAAGGTAATCTGAACTTTGCATGACCATATGGGCATTAGTTGAAAGGATCTTGTTACATACCTGTGATCTCTTTTGGCGACGATAAACATGGAAGTTTTCATATTTGCTAAGATTCTTAAATTCTTTGGGGAATTCCAAGTCATATAGCATTTAATGTCAAGTATTGTTCAACGAAAAATGATCTAATGCTAAGGATACTTAGAAAGGCTTTCATAAATACATTAAAGTAAACTTGAGCTGTAAAACAGAAGTAAATGTATTATCAAAAGAATAGAAAGAATAAATCACAAGAATTTTGGAAGGGAGATACACAGGTAGCTTCTAAGTTGGTCTTCAAAAAAGAACCTGGATAACCAACAAGGACATACTGTATAGCCCACAGAACTCTGTTCAATTTCATGTAGCCTTGGGAAAAGAATTTGAAAAAGAATAGATACAACTAAAACTCACACAGTGCTGTTAATCAACTATGCCGATATAAGATAAAAACTTTTTGAAAAGGAACATGATAGATCAGTTTGCAATAAAGCTGCTAAGGGAATACTTGGATAAAAATGGGAAATATATGCATCAGCAACTCCAGATGACATGGTTTTGAAGATTAGCTGATAGCCAAGGGAATAAAAACAGTGGGTCAAATGACAAGCTAAGTGGATGTCTAATAATTGCTAAAGGTTTAGAAGTCAAACAAAAACCAGGGGAAGTGGAAAACAAAGGTTCAAAAAAAGAATCAATGTGGCAAAATAGAAAACAAGTTTATGGTTACCAGAGAATGGGGTGGGGCAGACAGCGATAAATTGGGAGATTGTGATGGCATATACACACTATTGTATACAAAATAGATAACTAATAAGAGCTTGTTGTATAACACAGGGAACTCTACTCAATATTCTGTAATGGCCTATATGGGAAAAAAATTTTTTTAAAAAGAGTGGGTATATGTATACATACAACTGATTCAACTTGCTATATACGTAAAACTAGCACAACATTGTAAATCAACTGTACTCCGTTAAAGATTTTTTAAAAAAGGAAACGTGTAGTTCTGGAATGACTATTAAATGCCCTCCCACCCCCCACCCAAAAAAAAAAAAAAAATAGAAATCCTGCTATACCTCTTTGAATAACTTGGAAAAGAAGCAAATAAGCAATAAAGAGATGAGAATACCAGACCACCTGACCTGCCTCTTGAGAAATCTGTATGCAGGTCAGGAAGCAACAGTTAGAATTGGACATGAAACAACAGACTGGTTCCAAATAGGAAAAGGAGTACGTCAAGGCTGTATATTGTCACCCTGCTTATTTAACTTATATGCAGAGTACATCATGAGAAACGCAGGGCTGGAAGAAGCACAAGCTGGAATCAAGATTGTGCTGAAACTCCAGTACTTTGGCCACCTCATGCAAAGAGTTGACTCATTGGAAAAGACTTTGATGCTGAGAGGGATTGGGGGCAGGAGGAGAAGGGGACGATAGAGGATGAGATGGCTAGATGGCATCATCGACTCAATGAACAAGAGTTGGGTGAATTCCGGAAGTTGGTGATGGACAGGGAGGCCTGGCGTGCTGCAATTCATGGGGTCCCAAAGAGTCAAACACGACTGAGCGACTGAACTGAACTGAAGCAATAAAGGCCCAAGGGCCTTTAGTATGTTCAGCTATGCAACTTGTAAATAAGGAATCTTACAGTTAATACTGTTCACATATTAAAGCACTTAATATAACGGACAACATTGCTGATCTATCGATGTATATAATTATTGGGTGTTAGAAATTGGTCATACCAAAGTTTCTTGAAAAAATTGAGATATGACCTTTTTTCTTGAGGGAGAAAATAAATTTATAGGTTTTTAATGTCTGGAACCTAATGGGAAATAAAAATTATGTGATGCATGTTTAAAGAATGTTACTCCAGATAATTACCAGTGCCTTTCTTTTAAAAAAATGATCTAACTATCATAAAATGATGATATGAAACCTTTACTAATTGAGTATTGTATTCTACTGGAAATTAGGCAGCTTAGGTCACTTGCTGCTCATTACTATGCAAATTGTGCAAGTAACTTAACCTCAGTGAACCTCAATTTCCTCATCTATAAATGGAGATGATAAAAGTATTTACTCCATAGTGTTATGTCAGGGAATCGCATTGGCAGAGTGCCTAGATCATGTCTTGTTAGCATGGAACACTGGGTAAAGACAAACTTTATAGTGTTTGGTGTTGTGGTTTTAAATATTGGCTTAAATATTGAAATTAGACTATTATAACATCAATAGTTATCAGGAAAGTTATAGAATCTGACCCAAGATACTACGAAGAGTTATTTTACCTAGTGGGAAGGTTAGGTTCAGCATAGGCTAGTGGAGGGCAGCTAGCTACTAGAACTAAGAAATCTATTTCATCATAATACTTCAATGAACTTAAATTCTTCAGTCAACTTATTACAAATCTGTTAAATTAATAAATGCTTTAAATAATAGCAACTTATCAAGTTATTCAATACCCCAAAGAATAAGACTTTTGAAACATGAATACAATCTCATAGGAGAATGAAACAGGTGCCTTAGAGAAAACTTAAGCTTTTCTTTAAAGAATATGTTTCAATTATACTTTATATGTTTCTGTTCTTAAAAGAGAGATGCTTAATTTTTTCATCTAGAGCATTGCATAATGACAGATGGGCATTTTTTTCTATAATCATTCTGATACAGTATGAATAACCAACAGGTACAGAAATTAGTTTCACTCAAAGGGAAGAAATTTAAATTGTGGTAAGAAGAATGAAAATTTTGTTAATTTCCATTTTCTATTGAAAATAAGAACAAAAAAATGAAAGCATCAAAAAAATTGCAATTGTGTCTTCTGCCACAAAGATAATTCTTTGAAAGTTCTGTCTTGATAGCATTTATTCAACAGCATTCTCAGAACTTTGCATAGTGAATTCTCTGGAATATGGAAGCAAGGGAACGGCAGTAATTTGCTAGACCATTATGGATGACTCCCACTGTTAACAACTGCTTCTCTTCCCTTTCTTCCTGGCAGAGAGTATATTTTGAGTTTTACTCACGATCCCAGTAATGCTTAGCCCACACAACCCTATTTCTTTGTAAACTCTGAGGAATAAATACCCTACTGACCCCCTCACATCAAGACTTCCGGCAAGAAAATCTAATGAAAAATAAACCATTGATTATTCTTTTAGTGTTATGCCAGTATCTCTGGCTATCTGTTTACAAAGTACATTGGCTAGTGGATTATGTCTTTTAGACTGTTTTTCTGAATGGCTTAATGGTTCAATCTGGCCTCTTTGAGGTGGATTCAAATCAAAGAAAATGTGAATTCAGATTACCACCTTCATCAATTTTCACATTCGCCAGAAACCAACTTAAGTTAGTGCTGATAGCATGTCTCATCGTAGGGCAATTTCATGCATTCAAAATAAATTCTTAACCTTTGTCATAAAAATATGAAGGGCTACGTATAAAACAATTTAGCTTCACTTAAGATCCTAAAGCTGGGATGAAAGCATAATCAACCAGTCCTCAGAACTGATCTGAAAAAGGTAAGATCTTGATGGATAAATAATTTTGTTAAGCTTCTAGGAATAAGAGATGGGGAAACCTCTGACATCACAGGAGCTCCTCAGTCTTAAGAAATCTAGTTTTAGAAACATGGAACAAAATCTGGTACCTGGTATCCATTAGTAAGTAAAGCATTCTAGGATGAAGTCTAGCCTAGATTAGGAACAGAATAGATACACATTCAGTTCAGTTCAGTTCAGTCGCTCAGTCGTGTCCGATTCTTTGCGACCCCATGAATCGCAGCACGCCAGGCCTCCCTGTTCATCACCATCTCCCGGAGTTCACTCAGACTCATGTCCATCGAGTCTGTGATGCCATCCAGCCATCTCATCCTCGGTCGTCCCCTTCTCCTCCTGCCCCCAATCCCTCCCAGCATCAGAGTTTTTTCATTAGTGATCCATGAATGCATGCTAAGTTGCTTCAGTTGTGTCCAACTCTGTGGGACCCTATGGACTGCAGCTTGCCAGGCTCCTCTGTCCATGGAATTCTCCAGACAAGAATACTGGAGTGGGTTGCCATGCCCTCCTCCAGGGGATCTTCCTGACCCAGAGGGCAAACCTGCATCCCTTACATCTAAACTGCAATGGCAGGCAAATTCTTTACCACTAGCACCACCTGGAAAACCCATGCATTAGTGAATGAGATAGCAATTCTACGTGTTATACATAGATTACATACAGAGAGTAGCATGCATTCAGTTACTCATTCATTCAACAAATATTCATTCAACAAATATTCATTGACTTTATATCAAATGCCTTTCTCTCTATGCTGCATTAGGGCAATGCCAAGATATTCACCTTTGCACAATGCCTATACTTAAGAACTTAATAGTTGAGGAAAATAAAGACTGATATACCTGATTTTAGTGTATCATTAAGTGCTGAAAAAAGAGTTACACAAAAAGAACTCTAGGGTAAACCATCTTGTGGGTCTCCATTCATAATAGCAAGGGATTGAGTCAGATAATCTCTTTTCTTTCAGCTCTCAAAATTCCATGGTTTTGTTTTACATATACAAATAGTCTGCAAGGCTGCAAACCCATTTTAAATCATAAAAATTCTTTGTTCCAATTTGTTCATCATAGAATATACCTTGTTTTTTTTTCAATGTCATAAAGATAATGCTTTGTAAAGCATTCCTCAATATCTTGTTATAAAGTCTGTTTGTATTCTTAATTTTAGTTTACTGTTTTACATAAGACTGTTTATTTTAATTTTGATATATGGCCGATATGACTTCCCTCATAATTCAGTTGGTAAAGAATCTGACTGCAATGCTGGAGACCCAGGTTCTATTCCTGGTTTGGGAAGATCCCCTGGAGAAGGAAATGGTAGCCCGCTCCAGTATTCTTATCTGGAGAATTCCATGGACAGAGGAGCCTGATGCTTATATTGTTATCACTTTTTAAACCGATTGGTCCATTTAAAAATTGAAACTGAGAAATGTATAGATATCACTGATCTTCCACAGTTTTGGTTGCTGTCTCTTATACACATCTAGATGTGTATAAGAGACAGAGGTTGTATAGCACAGGGAGCCCAGCTCGGTGCTCTGTGATGAGCTAGAAGGGTGGCATACTTGGGAGGGAGGCTTGGGAGAGGTGCTCAAGAGGGAGGGGTATATGGACACATATAGCCGATTTAACATCAGTCCTTCCAATGAGCACCCAGGACTGATCTCCTTTAGGATGGACTGGTTGGTATGGCTAGTAAGTGATTCTAAAAAACTACCTGCCCTTAGAGATTCTTGGTTCTAAGTTGAACCATTGCCTATGGGCACGTAGGTAAACAGACAAGAATTTGCCTGCCAATGCTGGACACGCTGCATTGTGTGGGTTCGATCTCTGGGTTGGGAAGATACCCTGGAATACGAAATGGCAACTCACTCCAGTATTCTTTCCTGGAAAATTCTATGGACAGAGGAGCCTGGTGGGCTGCAGCCCTTGGCATCATAAAGAGTCGGACAGAACTGAGCATGCACATAGATAACAATCACACACTCTACTGAGACCCTTCCGTATGCCAGATAATTTGTCTATTGTGGATCATCAGGCTAACTATGCATAAAGAAACTGCCAGGAGTGCTGAAGCATCCCACCATGGATTTTTCAGCTTCCTCCAGAATTGATCCTGATTGATACCAATTTGCCTGTTCCACCCTCCTGCTATTTGCACTCATCTGTGTAGTTCTGATTCCCATTTGGCTTTAGATCTTGGCTTCTCATGATTGGCTCAAGATCCCATGCTGCTTTTAGACAAATTTCTGGCTCAAAATTTGCTAGTCATTTCCTCTCAAAGATGATTCTGGTATTTATTCTTGTGACCTAAGTATTGCAAGCCACGGATAAAAGACACTATTGACATCTGCTGCTGTGCCAGGAAACAGAGAATCCTGGAGAAAGCCCTCCAGAAGGAGCTAGACTCCAGACATATTTGAATCACTTTTTTATACAAAGTGGGCCCCTATTATCTTCCTACAGACATTCTCCTACTCAACACAGCATGTTCTGCAGTGAAACACGGATTGTTATCCTCCTCATCTCCTGTCTACTCTTGTATTTCAGAGTCTTTGTGTATTAAAGTGTTTTCAATACTGTCTTCTCAGTCTAGGGGTTTGCACATGTCTTTCAAACTCAACTCAAGTGTCATTTCCTCTTGGAAGCATTCTGACTTCGCCACACCAAGTGTGAGGTGATCCTCAAGGTGACCCCGCATCAGTTAAGTCCCTGATCAGTAACTGTATGACTTCCCTGTCTGTTTTCCAAATATATTAAGAGTGCTGTCACCTTATGCACATCATGCTCACCTCTGCATCCTCGGTGCCCAGGACAGGGACTGGAACAAAATACACGCTTCATTAAGTGTGGGTTGTGGGTTGCGTGTGTGAATACATTCTTAACAATGGCTCCCTGATTGCTAAATGCCATCTTCTTGGGGTAGTATCACCTTAAATGTTTCATCTTTCCCATTTAAAATTAAATTATATTTTCCTGCTGCTGTCTGCTTTTTTCAAGTTTTCATTAAGAATAAATAGTGAATATTTGGATTTTTCCCTCATGGTGCTTTGCGGATTTTTTTTGTTATAAACACTTGTTTTGGCATTTGTCTCTTCTGGTGGGTTACCAGCATGCATCCAGTCAATACCTTTTTATAGGACGAAAGTATTTTTCAAAGTATCCAAGGACTGTATCATGATTGTTTACCCATTATTTTGACAATACCTTCTTTCTACCAACTAACTTTATCATATCTTCCACTGGAGTCTTTCAAACTCAATGTACTTCATTATTGCTGGAGATTTATAGTTTATTCTTAAAATCAGCCATCCTCATACATTAGCTTGGGGTTTCTCAATTTTGTTCAGGTGGCAAAACACCTGGAAAAATGATGCATGTTGATGTAATGAACTCTTACTTAAAGGAGAAGCACTTTAAGTTACAGAAAATGTGGCTATATTCTGTGTACATGAAGGAAAAGCCACAACACTGAACACACATATCCTTGGAAAAGAATGAGGTTGGCAAACTATAATAATAAATAATTATTGCAGTAATTTATTTTTTATTTCTTTCTTTCTTGTGGAAAAAAATAAATGCAAATATTTTACATTTTTCTATGTGAAGACAACATTTATGACAGACCAGAATTTCTCCCTTGATGGAAGGTAGTTTGTATCTTTCAGGGTGTATTAATTAGTCTATATCTTATGAAGTGCCTTTTAAAACTATGTTTCTATAAAACACATATTTCTCCACTAAACTGAGTATAGACTAGATGTATAAAATATAGATATAGAATATATATTTTTCTAATATTTTTTCTAATTTAAAATAAAGTTAATGAATATTATTTAGTCCATTCTTTGTTTTTCCCTCATTACTATTCTTTACTTTTAAAAAATTTTTTGTTGGAGTAGAGTTGCTTTACAATGTTGTGTTAGTTTTTTCTCTACAGCAAAGTGAATCAGCTATATGTAGACACATATCCCCTCTTTTTTGGATGTCCTTCTCATTTAGGCCATCACAGAGAGCTGAGTTCCCTATGCTACCCAGCAGGTTTTCTTCATTAGTTAACTATTTTATACATAGTATCAATAACATATATATGTCAATCCCAACCTCCCAATTCATCCCACCTCCCATCCTTCCTTGGTGCCATGTGCTTGTTCTCTATATTTGTGTATGCATTTGTGCTTCGTAAATAAAATCATCTGTACCAGTTTTTTTAGATTGCACATATCCATTAATATAATTATTTGTTTTTTCTTTCTGACTTACTTCACTCTGTATGGCAGTTTCTAGGTCCATCTACATCTTTATAAATAACCCAATTTTGTTCCTTTTCATGGCTGAGTAATATTCCCTTGTGTATATAAATATATACATCTCAATTATTCATTTCCTTGTTGGACCTCTAGGGTATCTCCATGTCCTTCACTTTTTGATTCTTTGCATGTCACCTGCTAGTAAATGACAAAATGAATTTACAAGCAGTGAATCAGAGTAAATTCAAACTCCATAATAATAATAACAATAATAATAATCCTGTAACCACTCTTAATCATCTGTTCTATATAAATTAAGCTGCATATTGAATTTTATTTATATTCATTATTTAATGTAGTTCCCCTACTAATAACAGAGAATTCCACTTTGCAGATGAGGAAACTGAGATTATAGAGAATAAATAGCTCATTTAATGCCTCTTAAAGTTTCTGCTTCTTCTTTATCATTCTCTTGCCCTGAATTTCACATATTCTTTGGGAATTATATTGAAGTGAACAGAGGAGAATATTCTAATCAAATATTTTTATGATATTAGTGTGATGGAAAAAATTAACCCAGAATTTTAGGCAGTGTTTCATAAAGCTTTTATTTTGTTTCTATTTTGATGGGGAGGGTCTCATTCTTACTTTTATAAGGTAGCAAGATATAAATTGAATACTTTTAACAATGGTCGGTTGCAACCAGGATTCTGTAGCATTAGAAGGTTTTCTCTGTGAATTTTCACTTGACCTGCCTTTTCTCAAACTCTGAATCCATCGCTGGTGTGGTGGGTGCTGACTTGAGTGGCTTTGTTCTAACATACAAAGCCTGAATAAAAAGCAAATACATTCAGAAATATATAATTGGAACTCAGTTCATGGAATAATATATTTTCCCCCTTTGAAAGAAAAATACAGCTCTCTGGATTTATCACCCTCAAAGAGTTTTATTGACACGTTAATTTCTGAACATCATTTAGATAAATCACTGAGTCTTGCCAGTCCCGTCATACGATTTGTGATGCTTTCCAGTGTGTCTGGGTCTAGAAATCAATGACTGCCTTGTGCTTATCAACATATGCCATTCTTCACCTATGACAGACAGAGCATGGGAAATAGACTGTTGTTAATTTTTAATAAGATTCGCAAATAACATCCCTTTGGGGGTACAGAAAAGAGTATAGCTGTGCAGAGACTTTAAGATACATTAAAAACTCACATCAAATATACATCAAGACACAGTATTAAGGTCCTCACAGGTATAGTCAAAACAGCCATCCACAAGAGCACCAGTTTGCTTAAAATGTCTCAGGGAGAGTGCGCCCATCACGTACATCTCACCATCTGTGACTTTCCATTAACTGCGATGGCATGACCTCTTTGGTAAGTGTACCTCCGCAGACCTGCTCTCTGCTTTCCCAGCATGACTGGGAAGGTTGCAGTTGTAAACAAATGCTCCTACTTCTTCTTTATTCTGTGATGCCTTATGATTTAGTGCACCCTTAGTGACTTACGGACAGTCTCATTTTTATAAAGCTATTTATGAGAAATAGGAACTGTGTGATGGCAAGGTATAACAGGAAGTGAAAGTTGCACAGTCCAGTCCGAATCTTTGTGACCCCATGGACCATATAGTCCATGGAATTCTCCAGGCCAGAATACTGCAGTGGGTAACCTTTCCCTTCTCCAGGGGATCTTTTCAGCCCAGGGATTGAACCCAGGTCTCCCACATTGCAGGTGGATTCTTTACCAGCTGAGCCACTAGGGAAACCCAAGAATACTAGAGTGGGTAGCCTATCCCTTATTCAGCAGATCTTCCTGACCTAGGAATCGAACCGGGGTCTCCTGCATTGCAGGAAGATTCTTTACCAACTGAGCTATGAGGGAATTCCAGGTATAACAGAGAAATGTCATAAATGCTCACACTGAGAAACAGAATCTTACTGCCTAGTGATGTTGTTGTCGTTGTTTAGCCTCTACATCATGTCCAACCCCATGGAATGTGACTGCCTGGTGATATTGGTTTTCATTAATGATTCTGTCTAAGACTTGACATTCATCTTACATTCATGCCAGGTAACGTTTCCCTCATCAACTCTCTTCTCCTTAATATTGATGTTACTCAGACTTCATTGTCTTATCCCTTGCTTTTTGGTCTTCACATACTGCTCATCAGTTACCTGATTCAGTATGATGTCTATCTTTTACCTGTATGCTCTTGCCTTCAGCTTTAGTCTCTTCCCTGTGATTCAGTCATAGAAGTCTAAATATAGGCTGTACACTTGCACTTGACAAGACCCATTATCTCTGCTCTCTCTACTCTTGTTTTGCTGGTGGGTGCTCTGATCCTCTCCAGGAGCACAGAAGTCATTTTTGACTCATTTCTCTCTTATATATCTGAACTCAATCCTTCATCAGGTGATACCAATTATATCTTCAAGTGTTTCTAGAATGTGCACCCTTTCTGTTCCACTGTATACCTACTTCTACTAACCAAGTAGAGGCTTTTGTCATCTCTTCCTATACAATTTCAGTGGCTTCCTGTTTTCTTTTACTCCAGTCATGCTCCAACTCCATAATCAATCCCTCTCACTACTGAAGTGATGTCCTTACAGTGTATACCTTAGCACATCACTCCAGACCTCCAGACATTTACAAACTCTCCATTGACTGTGGGATGAAGTTTGAGTTCCTTAGTACGTACATGCTCAGTCGCTTAGTCATGTTCAACTCTTTGTGACCCCCATGAACTGTAACCTGCCAGGAAATTCCATGGACTGTAGTCCACCAGGCTCCTCTGTCCATGGAATTTTCCAGGCAAGAACAGTGGAGTGACTTGCCATTTCTTCCTCCAGAGGATCTTCCTGACCAGAGATTGAACCCAAGCCTTTTGTGTCTCCTGCATAGGCAGGCGGATTCTTTACCTCTGCACCATCTGGTTAGAGTGGCATGTAAATAATTATATGTCTTGATCCAATCTTCCCCTACATGCAATTTCTTTTCACTTTTAAGCTCATATTTCATACTCTAATTAACAAGCTTTATATTCCTTTAACATTTTGCGTGTTCGTTTGCTTTGATCCATTTAAAAAGGATGTCCATCTTTCTTTTCTTGGCTACTACGTACTCATCTTTCAAGGTGTTATTTTCTTCTCGGAGTCATACATTAACCCAAGATTGGAATAAGTGGTCCTCCATGCTCACAAAATATCAAGTATACATCTGTATTATCCTAGTGCTTATGACAATATCCTATGTGTCGTCTTACCCTAATATAAGCTTCTTAGGAGCTGCCTGCTTATTTTATTCTTTGACTTCATTCTTCTAGCCAAGTGACTAGCATAGCGCCTGACAACTGTTAAGACCTCAGTGTTTCCTGATGTGAACTGAGAGGTATTTTGAACATCATTATGGACACATGAATCAAGACTTAAATTCTGAGGTTTTTCATAATTATATGTCATTATTCAATTTTCAAAGTGTTTAGTGAATTTATTTCTGATACTTTTTAGGGTAAGGATACAGAAAAAGGGTAAAGTATGGCTCTTAATCTGAAGGAACGTATTAGTGCAACCAGTATACCAGGGGTATAAGATATTTCATAATCTTTATTTAATTTCATATATTGCATTATTCACAAAATTCACATATATATTTTGTGAATTTGTTTACATTAATATCATGTATAATGTATACATTCAGAAGATAGGTATGATTATTAATTGTATACCAGGCATTAGGACAGGCACTGATAATTTTACAGCTATAAGACATGAACCTTACCCTCAAAGAGTTGAGTCTAGTTTGGGATTAAACTGAGGAGCGATCACAGATTCATAAGGCAGTGTGATGAGGGTTTTATGTGCACCAGGAACATGCATGAATAAAAGAGTACACTTGCCCTTGATTTGAGGGGTTCACTCGAGAACTAGTATAGTCAATGGTGTATGCAGTTGAGGGGGGATCAAAAAGAACTAAGGAAGGAAGGGCTGACTATATGTTGAGAAGTGGGTAAAGGTTTCATGCATGATATGGAAACTGAGTTGGACATTAAGGGATTGGTTAGGTGGTGACTATGATCTGACTCATCAGACACCATTAAAATTACTCAGCATAGATAGGGTATAATTGTAATCAAATAGCGATATATATTTTTCTTTCCTCTCTTATTTTGAGAAGGGAAAAACCCAAGTAATTTCTTGTTATGCTATGCCTATTATATGGTTATTTCCTTTCACTCACAGTCAAGTTTCATAAATGAAACTCATCTATAAAAATCATGCATGATATTTAAAGAATAGTTGAAATAATATTTCAAAGTTCATTATGGGGAAATACTGTAACCTACCTCTGGCAAATTTTGTGCAGCAATCCATCTTATATATGAGAATTTCAGGAAGAGATTATCTTTATGATCCTTTTACAATAGGTGGGATAGGATGGGGAAAATAAAGAAAACACCCAACACATCAGCAATGGAACCCCAGCACCTACTTGTATTTCCACTTCTTGGTTAGACTTTTCCTGGGTTGTGGTTTTTTAGAACTTTGTAAAACATCACATCAGCAAATCTCAAAGAATCATAGGGCATGAGTTCATTTTCCATCTGATCAGTGAAAATAACATTTTAACCATGAAACTTACAAAGCATTGAGGATCTCCAGTTTCAAGAATTTCAAAAATCAGTCCCTAAAGCATTAATCCAAATATCAAAATGGTAAATGGTCCTTTTACTCATTTAACAAGTTTTTAAACCGAAACTCAAGATAAAACTTTCCTCAGAAAACTTCTTCAAGTAATGTGTAGTGTAACACTCAACAAATGCCTACTTGTGAAGTGTTCCCAAACGACCAGTAGATTATTGCATTACACACTGAAGATCACCGTGGCTGCCAATGGCCAGGTACATTAACTTCAAGGCAAGGCTCATGCTTCTTTTTCCTTCCAGCTTTATTGAGATATAATTGACCTACAGCACTGTGTAATTTTAAGGTATATACAGCATAATTACTAGACTTACATACGTCATGAAATTATTATCACAATAAGTTGCTAAGCATCCAACATTTCATATAGATACAAAAATTAAAGGAATAGAAAAAAATTTCTTTATGATTAAAAACTCTTAGGATTTACTCTCTTAACCACTTTCCTGTATTAATACACAGCAGTATTAATCATATTGTACACTACATCACTAGTGCTTATTTATTTTATAACTAGAGGTTTGTACCATTTACCTGCTTTCATTCAATTCCCCCTCCTCCCTACTTCCCACAGGTGGAAACAACAAATCAGATCTCATTTTTTGTCAGTTTATTTGTTTATGAAGTCCTATTGAACTACATCCCTATGTTAGCTTATGTTACACAACATAGTGGTTCAATGTTTCTATGCATTTTAAAGTGATCGCCATGATAAGTCTAATTACCACTTGTCAACATATAAAGGTATTATATTAAATAAATATAACTACTGACTATAATCCCCACACTGTACACTTCATATATGTGACTCTTTTATTTAACAACCTGAAGTTTGTATGTCTTTATCTCCCTCCTCTATTTCTTTTCTTCTCTTACTCCCTGCCCTTCTGATAAATATCTGTTTGTTCTCTGCATCTATAATTCTATTTCTGTTTTGGTATGTTTCTTCATTTTTTGTTTTTAGATTCCACATATAAGTGAAATCATACAGTGTTTATTTTTCTCTGTCTGACTTATTTTACTTAGCCTAACAGGTCCATCCATGTTTTATTACAAATGACAAGATTTCATTCTTTTTCATGGCTGAATAGTGTTCCATTATATACACCATATCTTTATCTGTTCATCTACTGATAGACACTTAGATTGCTTCCATGTCTTGGTTATTGTGAATGATGCTGCAGTGAACATTTGGGATGCATATATCTTTTTGGATTAGTGCTTTTGTTTTCTTTGTATAAATATCCAGGAATAGGATTGCTAAATCATATGGTACTGTTATTTTTTAACTTTCTGAGGAATCTCCATATGTTTTACATAACAGTGGTACCAAATTTACATTTCCACCAACAGCTCATGAAGGTTCTCTTTCTTTTCTCCATACTTTCACCAACACTTTTTATTTGTTGTGTTCTTGATAATAGCCATTCTTACAGATGTGAAGTGATGTCTCATTGTGATTTTGATTTACGTACCTCTGATAATTAATGATGTTGAACATCTTTTCATGTGCCTGTTGGCCATCTGTATGTCTTTTTTGGAAAAATGTCTGTTCAGGTCCTCTGCCCATTTTTAAATTCAATTTTTTAATTTATTTTGAGTTGTATGAATTCTTTGTATATTTTGGATATTAACCACTTATTGGATATACTTTTTATGTAAGGTGATTACCCTGCTTTGAAATGTTCTTCTCTTCTGAGAACAAAGTGACGTTTTTGTTGATCCATGTCTTCTTGCTTATTTGGTCTCCCAGTAACAAGAAACACACATATTTATGAAATAGCTGACAAAGGCAAATGATGGGTTTGTGGTGATAGAACAGAGAGAAACAAACTGGCAAGCACAGACAGTGAGCAGGGCATCAGAAAATCAAATCCTGATTCACCAAAAGCAAGATCAGCATTTTGGTACATTTTATAGACATGGAATTTCACTCTTTTTAATAAAACAAGAATGGTAAAATTATGGAAGAAATACAATTTAGTATTGAGCATTTCCATCCCCCAAATAAACATTCCCAGTTATTTGCTCTAAATTTTGAAAAAGTCTTTGGCCTTTTTTAGCCAAACACAAATAACTATGATTGCGTGCCTACCAAGTCGCTTCAGTCATGTCTGACTCTTTGCAACCCTATGGGCTGTAGCCCACCAGGCTCCTCTGTCCATGGGATTCTCCAGGCAAGAACACTGGAGTGGGTTGCCATTTCTTCCTCCAATGCATGAAAGTGAAAAGTGAAAGTGAAGCCGCTCAGTCGTGTCTGACTCTTAGCGACCCTATGAACTGCAGCCTACTAAGCTCCTCCCATGGGATTTTCCAGGCAGGAGTATAATCACTAACATCATCATTATTATATTTTCTACCAAGTTACAATGCCTATTATGACAAATACATATATGTGTATATTTATAGTGCTTCTGCTTTATAAGACATCTTTAAGATATCTGCTTTATAAGATAGAAGACAAAGATCATGTTCTCATTCTGACAGAATGATTGATTAAACTAATTTCTTCCTAACCTTTCTGTTAGAAAATGCCTAGAAGTGATGAAAAAATTGTGACAAATAAATTTAAAGTACTGCCAAATTTAAAATTAAGAAAGAAGTATCCCCAAAGAACAAAACTCAATGGGGAAATGGAAATCAAGGTACTAAGCACAAATTGACATTGGGAAAGAAGTTTAGAATGATGGTGGATATGGTGGTATGGAGTAAGAGGGAGATTAGGAGTGTTATATTCTACAGTTGGGTTTTAATTCCCAATATAGACAAATAATAAACCTTGAATAAGACAATCAGTTGCAAAGTGAGAGAGTTCTACATGTATTTGGAACCACTGAAGGACTGTTATAAATACACAATGTAAAGATTCTGAGTTATACTTCTGGTTTGATCCAGGTGTTACTGGACCACTACTCTCACAGATACTATTAACAGTGAAAAAAGATGCAAAAGAAGTTGAACTTACAGCACTGAAGAGAAGATAAAACTAGGTATATTGTGGAGGAGAGGTGGCATTTTGAAGGGAATGGCATAGACAGCGTAAACTACTCATTTTTGTGGCAGTTAGCAAAGAGGGCATCATGAATTCCATTAAGAAACATGCAGTTCTTCTGGAACAAAGAACTAGTGAGTGGAGTTTGCAGCTATAAAATTACAGTAGAAAAACAGATACAATCTAAAGAACTGAGAGAAAAAAAATATGAGCAGAACTTCAGGGAAAGTGAAAATCACTCAGTCATAACCAACTCTTTGCAACCCCAAGGACTAAACAGTCCATGGAATTATCCAGGCCAGAATAATGGAGTGGGTAGCTGTTCCCTTCTCCAGGGGATCTACCCAAGCCAGGGATCGAACCCAGGTCTCTGGCCTTGCAGGAGGATTCTTTACCAGCTGATTCTTTATCAGGTGGATTCTCTATCAGGTCAAAATCAAAAGTACTAATATTCATATAATTGGAATCGCAGAAAGAGAGAAAATGGGTGCAGAAAATGTATATTAAGAAATGGCAAAATTTTTCCTAAATGTGGACAAAATTATAAATTTATAGATTCAAGAAGCTCAGTAACTCCAAATATTATAAACTAAAACAAATGAAAAAACTTTTGCCAAGACACATCACTGCTGAAATTCAAAAGTAAAGAAAATAATCTTGAAAGCAAGAAAAAAAACCCATGTTACTTAGAAGATTAACCATGAGCAGTTTTTTTGTACACCAATTAAACATCAGTAAAGCAGGATAAGTGGTATGTATCTGGGTAAATATAAAAGACTATATTTTTAAAGATCTTTAAAACATGTATTACTGTTAAAAGCAAAAAATTGTCATGTTTATAATGGATTTCAATGTATATAAAAGTAATATATATGACAATTAGAAGGGCAGGTCCAAGAAACCTATATAGGTATAAATCTTCTTTACTTAATTACTGGAGTGGGTTGCCACGTCCTCCTCCGGGGAATCTTCCCTTCCCAGAGATCAAATCCATGTTTCTCCAGCGCCACCTAGGAAACCCACTATGATTGCAGTTATAACTAATTTTTAGAAGCCATTTCAGGCCTACTAAATAAGCAGAAGGCAATGATTAACTGAGTTCACTTTTATATGCTCGTTCAGTGTATTTAGAGTTGCTGAGGACTATTCAAAAAGAGAAACAGTTCCTGATTCAGCTGCCTAATACTGAGTGAACTGTGCCTGATTTCATGTTACTTATGTAACAATGCACTGCTGACGATATGAACTAGTGGTAAACCACGGTGATTGCACTGAGCTGTACCTTATATGTTGCACTTTTGTCAAACAGCATTTGGATAGAGGCAAAGCCTTTTGTTTTAGTAGGTTATGATCACTGCTGCTGCTAAGTCACTTCAGTTGTGTCCAACTCTGTGCGACCCCATAGATGGCAGCCCACCAGGCTCCCACATCTCTGCGATTCTCTAGGCAAGAACACTGGAGTGGGTTGCCATTTCCTCCTCCAATGCATGAAAGTGAAAAGTGAAAGTGAAGCCGCTCAGTCGTGTCTGACTCTTAGCGACCCTATGGACTGCAGCCTACTAAGCTCCTCCCATGGGATTTTCCAGGCAGGAGTATAATCACTAACATCATCATTATTATATTTTCTACCAAGTTACAATGCCTATTATGACAAATACATATATGTGTATATTTATAGTGCTTCTGCTTTATAAGACATCTTTAAGATATCTGCTTTATAAGATAGAAGACAAAGATCATGTTCTCATTCTGACAGAATGATTGATTAAACTAGTTTCTTCCTAAACCTTCTGTTAGAAAATGCCTAGAAGTGATGAAAAAATTGTGACAAATAAATTTAAAGTACTGCCAAATTTAAAATTAAGAAAGAAGTATCCCCAAAGAACAAAACTCAATGGGGAAATGGAAATCAAGGTACTAAGCACAAATTGACATTGGGAAAGAAGTTTAGAATGATGGTGGATATGGTGGTATGGAGTAAGAGGGAGATTAGGAGTGTTATATTCTACAGTTGGGTTTTAATTCCCAATATAGACAAATAATAAACCTTGAATAAGACAATCAGTTGCAAAGTGAGAGAGTTCTACATGTATTTGGAACCACTGAAGGACTGTTATAAATACACAATGTAAAGATTCTGAGTTATACTTCTGGTTTGATCCAGGTGTTACTGGACCACTACTCTCACAGATACTATTAACAGTGAAAAAAGATGCAAAAGAAGTTGAACTTACAGCACTGAAGAGAAGATAAAACTAGGTATATTGTGGAGGAGAGGTGGCATTTTGAAGGGAATGGCATAGACAGCGTAAACTACTCATTTTTGTGGCAGTTAGCAAAGAGGGCATCATGAATTCCATTAAGAAACATGCAGTTCTTCTGGAACAAAGAACTAGTGAGTGGAGTTTGCAGCTATAAAATTACAGTAGAAAAACAGATACAATCTAAAGAACTGAGAGAAAAAAAATATGAGCAGAACTTCAGGGAAAGTGAAAATCACTCAGTCATAACCAACTCTTTGCGACCCCAAGGACTAAACAGTCCATGGAATTATCCAGGCCAGAATAATGGAGTGGGTAGCTGTTCCCTTCTCCAGGGGATCTACCCAAGCCAGGGATCGAACCCAGGTCTCTGGCCTTGCAGGAGGATTCTTTACCAGCTGATTCTTTATCAGGTGGATTCTCTATCAGGTCAAAATCAAAAGTACTAATATTCATATAATTGGAATCGCAGAAAGAGAGAAAATGGGTGCAGAAAATGTATATTAAGAAATGGCAAAATTTTTCCTAAATGTGGACAAAATTATAAATTTATAGATTCAAGAAGCTCAGTAACTCCAAATATTATAAACTAAAACAAATGAAAAAACTTTTGCCAAGACACATCACTGCTGAAATTCAAAAGTAAAGAAAATAATCTTGAAAGCAAGAAAAAAAACCCATGTTACTTAGAAGATTAACCATGAGCAGTTTTTTTGTACACCAATTAAACATCAGTAAAGCAGGATAAGTGGTATGTATCTGGGTAAATATAAAAGACTATATTTTTAAAGATCTTTAAAACATGTATTACTGTTAAAAGCAAAAAATTGTCATGTTTATAATGGATTTCAATGTATATAAAAGTAATATATATGACAATTAGAAGGGCAGGTCCAAGAAACCTATATGGGTATAAATCTTCTTTACTTAAAATAGCAGCAGAATAATAACTCTAAGTAGGTTGTTAATGGAAGGTATGTGCATTTTGCTACCTAGAGTAACTATTGAAGAAATGATACAAAGAGAGTTAGCCAAAAGGCCAGTGCTGTTGTTGAGTTGCTAAGTCATGTCCAACACTCTGTGACACTATGGACTGTAGCCCGCCAGACTCCTCTGTCCATGAGATTTCCCAGACAAGAATACTGGAGTGGGTTGCCATTTCCTTCTCCAGGGGATCTTCTGGACCCAGGCATTAAACCCATGTATCCTGCATTGTGAATTCTTTAACACTGAGCCACCAGGGAAACTTTAAAAGGCCAATAGGTAAATTTAAAAGTTTAAATTTAAAAAATTTAAATAGAATATTAAAAATAGTTCAGTAATCCAAAAGGAAGAAGGGAAGGAGGCTTCAGTTCAGTTCAGTTCAGTTGCTCAGTCATGTCCGAATCTTTGCGACCCCATGAACTGCAGCCCACCAGGCCTCCCTGTCCATCTCCAATTCCCAGAGTCCACCCAAACCCATGTCCATTGAGTCGGTGATGCCATCCAGCCATCTCATCCTCTGTCATCCCCTTCTCCTCCTGCCCTCAATCTTTCCCAGCATCAGGGTCTTTTCCAGTGAGTCAGCTGTTCGCATCAGGTGGCCAAAGTATTGGAGTTTCAGCTTCAAAATCAGTCTTACAAATGAACACCCAGGCCTGACCTCCTTTAGAATGGACTGGTTGGGTCTCCTTGCAGTCCAAGGGATTCTCAAGAGTCTTCTCCAACACCACAGTTCAAAAGCATCAATTCTTCAGCACTCAGCTTTCTTTATAGTCCAACTCTCACATCCATACATGACCGCTGGAAAAACCATAGCCTTGACTAGACAGACCTTTGTTGACAAAGTAATGTCTCTGCTTTTTAATATGCTGTCCAGGTTGGTCATAACTTTCCTTCCAAGGAGT
>SJYT01034105.1:110971-180165 GCA_006410635.1 Cephalophus harveyi | reverse complement strand
AGTCAAGAAACACCTGGAGTAACAGGCAAATTTGGCCTTGGAATGCGGAATGAAGCAGGGTAAAGGCTAATAGAGTTCTGCCAAGAGAACGCACTGTCATAACAAACACCCTCTTCCAACAACACAAGAGAAGACTCTACACATGTACATCACCAGATGGTTGACACCAAAATCAGACTGATTACATTCTTTGCAGCCAAAGATGGAGGAGCTCTATACAGTCAGCATAAACAAGACCGGGAGCTGACTGTGGCTCAGATCATGAACTCCTTATTGCCAAATTCAGACTGAAATTGAAGAAAGTAGGGAAAACTACTAGACCATTCAGGTATGACCTAAATCAAATCCCTTATGACTATCCAGTGGAAGTGAGAAATAGATTTAAGGGACTAGATCTGATAGACAGAGTGCCTGATGAACTATGGGTGGAGGTGTGTGACACTGTACAACAGACAGGAATCAAGACCATCCCCATGGATAAGAAATGCAAAAATGCAAAATGGCTGTCTGAGGAGGCCTTACAAATAGCTGTTAAAAGAAGGGAAGCGAAAAGCTAAGGGGAAAAGGAAATGTATACCCATTTAAATGCAGAGTTCCAAAGAAGAGCAAGGAGAGATAAGAAAGCCTTCCTCAGCAATCAATGCAAAGAAATAGAGGAAAACAATAGAATGAAAAGACTAGAGATCTCTTCAAGAAAATTAGAGATACCAAGGGAACAATGCATGCAAAGATGGGCACAATAAAAGACAGAAATGGTAGGGACCTAATAGAAGCAGAAGATATTAAGAAGAGGTGGCAAGAATACACAGAAGAACTATTCAAAAAAGATCTTCAAGACCAAGATAATCACAGTGGTGTGATTACTCACCTAGAGCCAGACATCCTGGAATGTGAAGTCAAGTGGGCCTTAGAAAGCATCACTACGAACAAAGCTAGTGGAGGTGATGGAAAGAGGCTTCCGTTCAGTTCAGTTCAGTTGCTCAATTGTGTCCGAGTCTTTGCAACCCCATGAATCACAGCACGCCAGGCCTCTCTGTCCATCACCAACTCCCGGAGTTCACTCAGACTCACGTCCATTGAGTCAGTGATGCCATCCAGCCATCTCATCCTCGGTCGTCCCCTTCTCCTCCTGCCCCCAATACCTCTCAGCATCAGAGTCTTTTCCAATGAGTCAACTCTTTGCATGAGGTGGCCAAAGTACTGGAGTTTCAGCTTTAGCATCATTCCTTCCGAAGAAATCCCAGGGCTGATCTCCTTCAGAATGGACTGGTTGGATCTCCTCGCAGTCCAAGTGACTCTCAAGAGTCTTCTCCAACACCACAGCTCAAAAGCATTAATTCTTCAGCACTCAGCTTTCTTCACAGTCCAACTCTCACATCCATACATGACCACAGGAAAAACCATAGTCTTGACTAGATGGATCTTTGTTGACAAAGTAATGTCTCTGCTTTTCAATATGCGATCTAGGTTGGTAGGGACAAACAAAAAATGAATAATAAAATAGTAGTGCTAACTGCCAAGAAAAAATGTTTTAAAAATCAGATACTATTTAATATGTATTGATTGGGCAAAATAATTGCTAAGTATGATGCTTAGGTGTGGGTATAGCAAAACTATGGCTATAGCAAAATTGATTCTCCTACATGGCTGTCATGAATGCAAATTACTATCAACACTACACAGTGATAGACTATACGTGAGCAATTTAACTTTTATTGTGTGCCTTAGACAAGCTGTGGTAAACACTCTTGATAAACATGTTCAAAGATTTATTGAAACATTTTTTAAAACGTATTTTTAATAGAGGGGGAATGCAAAAAATTGAGCTTTATAGAATTTAATTCTGACAAAATATTCACTATAATCCTGACACAGTATAGTTCTGACAAAGCATGATCCACTGGAGAAGGTAATGGCAAACCTTCAGTATTCTTGCCTCAAGAACCCCATGAACAGTATAGAATATAATGCCAGTTAACTAACATTCAAATTTAAACAATGCTGCCTATTGTTTATGGATACTACAGTAAGTTTAAAGCTCTGATTAGGAACTACAAAATCATGAGTGTCATCACATTTGAGCAGGAAGGTAATAAGCGTGAGAAGGTAGCTATACTGTTCAGATTTCAAAAAGAAACCAGAAGCAAAAATAATATTTTTTAAAAGAAAGGAAATACACAATTACTTATAGCTCCTATTTATACAATTCACTTTACAGGTCTTTTCACCCCATAGTACTTTTTGTTATGATAATTTCAGAGTCAGTTGATTGAGTTATCCAAGGATAATGAAAAAAGGAATAAATACTGTTCATTCATCTCCTTCTATATTCATCATTCTTAGGAAAAGCAGTAGTTTGATTGGAATGTACATATTTTGATTCTTCCTAATTTGCTAGGGGTTGAGGTAGGACTCATAATCTGTGATGTCCCATTCCTGACACCTGGTTTTGACACTTTAGAATTTCCTTTTTTACTGGGGCAGTGGCTTCACCAGTGCAGGCACTGCCATGGCCATGTTAGAAATGTTATAACTTTCAATCTCCTGTACATGTTTCCAAATATTTTGCAGAATAAGGGAGTATCATTTCTTACTCTCTAAGCAGCTCACAATAATTGAGGAAGAACTCTGAAACTGAGAAGTCAAAATGGAATGTCATAATGCAATGCTATGCAACAGTTAAAAATAATCACGTGGTAATATGCTCCCAGAATACTATTAGGGGAAAAAAGTGTCCATATCCATAGTTTGATGCTACTGACATAGAAATTTTGTTAAAGTTAGTAATAATTATAAACACATGGATGCATAGACTCATATTTCCCAGGGTGGGAGTGGCAGGGAACTCTATGTACCAAAATGTTACCTCTGTTTATCACCACTTAATGAAATCCATGACTACACCTTTTTCTTTCTTTCTGTATTGTCTATTGTTCAATGGATGCTTTTACTTTCATAATTTAGAATGTTCAACTCTAAAGACAATTAATTTAAACTTTATTTAAATCTAAATAAATTTCAGAAATTTGGTAAATTTCAGAAATATGGAGTCTGTTTTTGCCAACTTCCTACAAATAGTGTGTTAAAGTTAGAGTGCTATCTAATTACGGCTAATTCAAAGATAAATTTAGTTTTATTTCCACATTTGTTACTGAGGGCTTCCCAGGTGGCACCAGCAGAAAAGAATCCACCTGCCAATACAAGAGACACAAGAGCTTCAAGTTCAAACCCTGGGTCAGGAAGATCCTCTGGAAGAGAAGGAAATGGCACCCATCCCAGTATTCTTGTTTGGAGAATCCCATGGACAGAGGAGCCTGGCAGGGTACAGTCATGGGGTCGCAAAGAGTCAGACACGACTGAGTGCCTGACCACAGCACTTCTGTTATTGAACTTGGTTTTGAAAGGAGTATACTTTTCAATCTTTGTGATTATCAATTTAGAACAGATCAAATATAAAATTTGATTTAAGCTCTGCAGTCAAAATCTAGGCTAGATTATTTACTCTCTTTTCTAAAGCACAGTACTTCTAAGATCAGAGGATACAGATGACTTCTTTCAAGAAAGGTTGTTTATATTTTTCTCCTTTTGTATTGACCATGAAGTAGTATTTGGATGAGCCCTTGTCATATGGACTTGAATGCAAAAGATAGTTTACTAAAATGTAAGGTGAGGTTACCTTCTATTCTATCCCAAACAACAAAAAATCAAAATTAAGCTACTCTAAGAAACGGGACATTTGCAAAATCTTTATTCTCCAGCATTTGGATAGTATTTAGCTCAAGTATTTTGATACCATTTGCCAAGGAAGAAACTGAGAACACAAAAATGCTTGCTAGGGTATTTTTCTCTTTCTTTTCCTGCTTAGATTTCTCATCCATAATACATTGGATTGATTCTTTTGTTGGTAGTTTAATATAAGGGTAGTTCACAAATTTTTTTCTCTAAGTCTCTTAGGATAAATAAAGTATCAACATATGCATTTCTGATTAATGCACTAATTAGTTTCTAATTAATGCATTTCTAATTAGAAATGCACCCACATTTCTAATTAATAAGATGTTTATTTTGCACTAATAGCATGAAATAAAGAGTGGAATTTCATATGATTATGTCCACTGGGTAGTTGCAGTCTCTTGAGTTTTTGTTATTTGCAGAGTTATATTACTGTAATTTAAAATCAATGCAACTAGAATTAATTTAAAAATTCTTATGGAGATATTTTCATTTAGTTTAATTTTGCATTTTTCTTACTGTATTTCTCTTTACATATATAGTATATTTAAAGGCATGCTGGAAAATTTTTTTGACACAGTGTGGTTTTCCAGGTTGGTTAAGTATGGAATTACAGAGCCTTTCGCTGGTCCCTCCTCCTGGAACGTTCTTTAACCAGGTATCTGTTTTGATAACTCTTTCACCAACTTCAAGTCTCTAATCTTTGCTCAGCTTCACCATGTGGCTTATCTTGAATATCCTATTAATTTGGTAAACTCCTTGTACTCATTTTGACCCCACCCTCACTCTCCTAATTTCCCATACTTCAGTGTACATTTTCCTTTCCCCAAAGCACTTATCAACTTTCACCGTATTATATAATTTACTTCTTTCTTATGAAGGTGAAGTCGCTCAGTCATGTCCGACTCTTTGCGACCCCATGGACTGTAGCCTACCAGGCTCCTCTGTCCACGGGATTTTCCAGGCAATAGTACTGGAGTGGATTGCCATTTCCTTATATTTACTGTTAAATGTGTAATTCTTCCTCCTAGAACGCAAGCATCTTGAGGACAGGAATCTTTGTCTTTGGGGCTTAATAATACATCCTAAGAATGAAAAACACCTCCTGGATCATCACAGGTACTCAATGTGTGCTTTCTTTAAATTATTTGAGGTCAAATAAGGTATCAACGAAATATCAGCAGATTATTTCGCTGTTTGGGGAATGAATGCGATGTAGCCTATCCGATTGTAACTTGACTTCAAATACTGTTTCCTAGTATATTCTCTGCGCAATGATGCTAGTGTTGTCCTGGCACACTTGGATTCTGTTGAGTAAGTCAAAATCATGACCATGGACTGGTGACTGACTGCTTAATTATTTGAGGACACGAATGGTCATATTGCAGTCAGTTTTACTAAGCTTTCTTCTAATTCTCCCCACCATGTGTGGAGGTGTAGGTTTTTTACAAAGGAATATCTTAATCTAAAAATGTTTCTCCACACTAAATCTTAGACTGATAAATTACCATCTTCTCTTCTGTAGGCATACAGCTGCAAGAATGAGGGGAATAAGGAACTATAAGACAGAGAGAACCATGGCTTTTCATTTCTAAGAGTGAGCAATCTGTAAGAAAGGCATGGAGGCCCATGTTTGGGAGATATTCTTTCATATCATCTTACAGTTGTGGGAGAAAATGATTAACAGGAATGGAGTCAGATTAAATGATTTAACCAAGCCATAGCTATATTCCTTGAATCTTCTTAGTGTCTTGGGCTTTTGGGTGAATGAATTGTTCCAAAATGGCCTCATTCAAGGAAATCTTAAAGAATGATCAAACAATGTAGAAAATGTATTTGGCCCCAAGTAGCTGGTCTAAGCTGACACTGGAGATTCTCACATCTGTGTGCTGCTCAGGATGATGGATGGGGTAAGTGCATCCTGATTAGTGTCTTGGGATGGACAGAGAGCTAATGCAGAGAGTCAGCAGTTTATAAATCTATTACCGACATCTTGGCTGAATCTGACCTTTGCAGTGCCAGAGTAGATGACAGTACAGTACACTGGTACCAAGGGGAAGCTCCCAGGAAAGCTTATACTTCATCTTGAATAAAATTTCAATGATAAACCAATAGCAGAATCTATCAGTACTTATAGCCTTTCTACTGTGACTTTTTTGTATTATACTGGAGTGGGTAGCCATTCCATCCTCCAAGGGAATCTTCCCAACCCAGGGATCAAACTCAGGTCTCATGAATTGCAGCAGATTCTTTACCAGCTGAGTCACAAGGGAAGCCCATATTATACTAAGACAGTTATAGAAGAATATATATCTTATTTTGGGTATCTAATTTTTTCTTAGAATACATATTGCTGTCTTTATGTATTTGTATATGTGTGTGTGTGTGTGTATCAAACACTTGAAATAGCTAAAACTCAAAAAAACTAGAGCTCTGTTAAGCTGTAAAATTTAATTGTCATTAATCCTCTTGATGAAGTCTGTTTCTTGAGATGTTCCCAACTCAGGGATCAAACCCAAGTCTCCTATATTAAAAGTGGATTCTTTACCATCTGAGCCACCACGGAAACCCCTTGAAAATACTACATTTTCCATTTAAGTCTTGAAGTTATTTCTTTCCATTAATCAGGGAATCAGTACAACAAAGTTGTTTTTAAAGCCTGGTATTAGGGTCACCAGTCCTGAATTTTAATCCCAGCTATATCACTTACTAGCTGGATGACCATGGGCAAATTACTAGCCTTACTGAGTTTTAGTTTCTTCTTTCCTCAAAAAGGAGAATAACATCTCCCAGAGCTCTTGTGAGAGTGTGAAAATATATATTTTGTAAATTTTAGTCATTTAGTCTTCATTCCTGGTGCCCTTTCTATCTCGCTATTTTCTTCCCTGTGTGCTTACACAGAAGGGTAGATTGTTCTGCTTTTTCATAGTTGTAAAACTATTTTTAAAAATTAATGGTGAAGCCACTCATCTGAATGTACCTTTGCCCCCAAATTTTTACTTCCTTCTCTTGGATTCTGAGCCATTCTACTCTGAATACAGCTTAATTCACCTCCAGTCCTTCAATTTGTATAAATAAATCATTACTCTTCCTTTCCCCTCTCATCTATAGATATCTCTCAGGCAAAGGAAACGAGCTTTGTGACTGACAAAATGTCTATAAAGCATGGGGCAGGGTAAACACATTACAGATCTCAATAACATGCTGGTCACTGTCACTTGTTGCTGCTGTACACATTCAAAAGTTCCTTGAATTCATTTCACTATTTCATGTTTCTTTTCCCAGTTCACACAATCCCACAACCTCTCTCTTCATATAGAACAGTTAGAACTGATTTATCCAGTGAGACTCCGCTTATTGTTTTCCACTAATAGTTTCTTGCCTGCTACACATCCCTGCCCTCACTTCCACCCTTCAAGGAGAGATCATCTCTCTCTTGCTCTACTTTACTGTAAGCATACTTCTTACAGGTTCTTCTAAGCATGATTGTAGGTGTTGTCTGTCTTTGTTCACTAGATGCTGACCTTAGAATCCACTGCCACAGCATTGCCTCATCCATTTGTAGACAGTCTCCTACGGGGGGTTCCCGCTACAGAGCTTTACTGCCAGATATAGGATCAGTGTCTTCTGCTCTGGCCCTGATGTAATTCTAATCAGTCGACTGCAACTGTCACTATTTACATCGATTATATGTGAAGTAGTATATTGTAGTGGTTTGGTAACAAATTATCTGATTGTACATCCTAACTCTACCAATTTGTCTTTTGGTTGATTACCTACTACTTGAGTTTGGGCAAGGTGCTTCTCTGATGCTTGCCTATGTGTACTCAGTCGTGTCTGATTCTTTGCAAGCCCATGGACTGTAGTCCGCCAGGCTCCTCTGTCTGTGGAATTTCCCAGGCACGAATACTGGAGTGGGTTGCCATTTCCTACTCCAGGAGATCTTCCCAACGCAGGGGTCAAACCTACGTCTCCTGCATTGACAGGTGCGTTCTTTACCACTGAGCCACCAGCGAAGCCCTTACCATCTCTAAATTGAAATGATGATAATACCTCCTTGCAGGGATATTGTGAATTTTAAGTGGGAAATCCATATGCTTAGAATGCAGCCTGGCACATAAAAGTGCTAATCAAGGTTGATGCTCATATTTAAATAATAATCATAATCTAAATAATTTAAAGAAGAAACTTTTACAGTCAGTAGATCCAACTTCTTTTCAGTGTCCTAGGGAAAGATGGCCAGTATGAATGTTTTTCATCCATTTATAGACATGTTAATGTGGAGGCTTATAGTGGTTATATTCAGTTTGAGGGCATGTTCTGAAAGGCTTCTTTCCCGTATAAATTCTTCCTGACTCTCACCTCATAGGAAACAGAGATGGTGCATTTTCTGGTGAAAAGATTTCACATGATAGTAATTTTCTGTTTCTCTTTCAAAATGTAAATGATTTCCTTTAGGACACAGTTCTGTAATCCAGTATTATTAATAATTTGCCTGGCTCTCTCATAGTAATTTCCATACTTCTTTAAATTGGAGCTAGATTTCTGAAACTGGGTGTAGTTTACTAACAGAGGCTCTTCTATAAAACACCAAATTGCCTTCACTGGTGTTAGATCACCAAGTCAAGGGAAAGCAGCATCTGTGAACTCAGAGAATCTGTCTCAGAGAATTAAGGGTTGACTTTTCATTGATCGGCTGATTTGCTTATTATACTCTGACTTCACATGTCACGGGATCAATCTCTTGAAAGCATATTAGGTCAACTCACCAAGGAATATGAAATTTTTTCTCCTTTATCTTTTTCAAGTGAATTAATAATTACTGTCCAGTCACCAAAATTACATCTCATTTGAGGTTATTTTTACTGTACTGAACTATTCTAGTGGTATATCTTGAATTAGAAACTGGAAATTTTGCTGTGAAGAGAATTTTCATGCGCAGTTTAATAATTCAGCTACCTCCACCCCTGGGCAAAATAAATAGCTAGCTGAATGCTTCTTGGCAAAGTCACAGGGAATTATATTCTTTGAAACTCTAAATATCCCCCAAATAAATGTTGGAATTATCTGTGGGAAAGCTAGGGGTTCAGGGCATTACAGTAATATTGCTTCCTTACCATATGTGTATTTTCTTCTTGGAGATCTATGGAGTTTGGTAATTTTTTTTATTAGGAATAATAGAAGTACACCCATTGTACTTGGGCTGCAATTACTCCCCCTGACTCTCAGCCCTGCAGCAATTCTAGGACGTAAGGTTAGATGAGAAGAGTTACTCCTCTGATTTTTAAACATAGATAAATAAGTTATCTCAAATATCTAGTAAGAATTCCAAAGAGTTGGGATAACTGTCACTATTGAATTTTATCAAGTAGTTACTTTTAATTAATTTACTTTTGATCATTTATTTTGTGTGAGGCACTGTTAGAGTCAGTTGGCATACATTAATGAATACAATTGTCAAAGATAACCGCCATTGTAGAGGTTGGATTCCATTGTGGGAAGTGGGTGGGGTTAAGGAAAGAGATAATGAATGATAGATGCCATTAGTAATTCTTTAGGTATGTTAGAAACCGATATATGCTATGGGAAAGGAGACTGGGGAAAAGTGAATCCGGAGTAAGGAAAGAGGTTGCAGCCTAGGGAGGTTTGGGGTGAAACGGTTATGCCACAGAAATGGTACGTAACACACCCATGTGGGGAAGTGGTGGAGTGGGGAGAGTAAAGCTGCATAGAGCTCGATTTTCAGCTCTGAAGTCCTGACAACGTATCAAAAATACATTTCATTCTCCACCTTTTTGCAACTAGTGGAGTGCAGTTCCTGGCCTTGTCTCTCAGTGCTCAAGATGAAATAAATTATAAAGGAAATGATACTGCCCAGGCTCAGATCCTGTGACATCCTGTCTAATTGAAACTCTTGTGGGTAGCATGTTTCCCATTAGTTGTCCCAGTTCACAGGGGATGGAGGAAGAAAGCATTGAAGAGATATGCAGTTCAATTCAACAAGCACTTATTCATACATCTTATTTACCCAGAATGACTTTATTCAATTTCAGTGATACAAAGATGCAGACGTTCTTAAGGCCCCTCAGCTGCATTGTAAGATGAACCACAGATGAATGAATATAAAAGAAAAATATGTGATGTTGCTAAGCAAAGTTTGTGTATACATTCACATGTGGAATAGAAATACTGTAATCTGGAGTTAGCCCAGGGCTTTCTGGAAAAATGAGATCAAGGTTAGATCTTTGCAAGCTTAAGTGTGATACTGAAGCAAGTAGGAGTTATCCGGGAAGGGTCACAGTATCCCAAGACACAGAGGTAGCAAAGTCAGAGCTCCTGGGTTAATTAAGGGAGAGAAATCTGGCCAAGGGACTTCATGACCAGGAGTAATGAGCCCCTGGACTAATAGAAGGATTTCCACACTCAATGTCCCCAGTGAGGGGGATCAACACCTATATTAGACAGACTGCTACAGCCTTCCGAGGGACTCAGACTTGGACAGGAGGAGCCCAGTTACAGGGGTGATTCCATTACATTTTACCTTAGTAAAGTGGAGACAAAGGATAATTATCTCCAAAAAACAAAAAGAGGTCTTCTTCTCTTCTGTTACATGGATATATCCTACTAGTCTCTAAGTATGGCCTAACTTAGGTCACTACGGCGGTCATAGGCTTTGAGCTTGAGTCCGGAGAAAGTTTAAAAACAGGGACCCCGCTGAAGACACGGGAGAAGGGGGATCGTGTTAGAAAAAAGGCACCCCCAGGGTGCGTGTTCACTGCTTATACTCAGCAGGCTGCCTCATGACCTCTCCCCCTGGCAACGCTGCTCAGCGGAAGACACCTGTACTCTGTTCCCATGGGCAGCCTGGAGAGGTTGGCACTCGGAGGCCCAGAGAACGTCAGCTCCCATCTATGAGCTATGTCCACGTGTAAACCAAGATTTGGGGAAGGGACAGGGTGGGTTGGGGGGCTGACACTTTTTTAAGCCGTTTCCTCTGGTTCCTCAGGTCGGGCCCTCATCTGGTCCCACTAACAGGTTTTGGACAGATACTGGATCCCTGATGACAGCCTCAACATGCTTCCCCCACACCCCCGCGCCGTGGAGCCTGCTCCCCTCGCAGCAGCCGCTAAGACCCGGAGGAGTGGAATTCCACTTTGAAACTCTGCGTGCGGCGCGAGGGCCAGCACCGGGCATGCTCAGTCGCCGCGGCGCGGTGGGGCTGCTGCTCTACAGCTCTGGCCCCGGGCTCCAGGGCTGGCTCCCCCTCGCCCTCCTCCCCGCCGCCGCCCCCCCGCGGCTGCAGAGCTTCCAGAAGGCCGAGCTGTAGCGGCTCCCCGCGATCTCGGCCCCCGCCCAGCGCCGCCCGGCTTGCCGCCGCCTCCCACTCCCCTTCCTCCCCTCCTCTCTTAAGGTGGAGAAGCTGGTGCTTGCTTCTGTTCGCGCCACACACCGCTCTGCCAGCCCCAGCCCAGGACCTGCGAATGCCTCCCGGAGACCAGAGGACTCGGCGGGGGCTCTTTCCAGCACCACTTTGCCTGAAGTGGGGTCGTGGCGGAGTTGCTCCTTCGCCGCTCGATGCAAAGCACTATGCGGAGAGCGGTCGGCTTCCCTATGCTGTGCCTGCTTCTCAGTCTTCACGCTGCAGGTAAGGGGTTGCCCGGCAGAGCTGTGGATGCGCTGGGAGACTGCACATGCTCCAGGACTCTAGGGAAAGCTGGCTTCGCGAGGAAACCCTTAGAAAGGCAAAGCAGGACAGTGCTGACACGGTAGGGGCGAGGGAGTCCTGCACCTGTTGGAAGACTGAGGCCGAAAACTTAAGCTAAAATCAGCCCTTGGTTTTTCCTGACCTCGTATGAACATTTTCAATGCGAATACAGGTTTGCTTCCTCCACCCCTCCCCTCCATCTAGACTCCCAGATTTTGTTTCTAAGCTCCGCACTTGACTGCCCGTTTTCCAGGAGGCTGACAAGACTCCCTACTGGATGTAATATTTTCTACTGCAGCGGCTACTTCCGTAAGGTCTCGGTTTAGCGAGAGCTCACAGGGATCCATTGGCTGTAACCTGATGGACCACATCTCTGCCCCAAAGATCGAAATACACGGTTCCCATTAACGATGCCACTCTGGCTTCTTTGGCCCCAGCTCTTGTCAGTCGAATTTTCTAAACCAATAAGACGGACGAAAGCTTTAAAATAGGACTCTCTCGTCTCTTTCAGCATCATGGTCAGGTTCCGAGGGTACCAGACAGAAAACCAATCACAGTTTCAAAGCTGACAACCGCAGGGTAGGCACTGTCCCTGGGATGGGTTTGATGAGGTATAGAAAAGAATGACAGTGAGACTGGTTCCCGAATAGAAATATAGTTGATGTCAGAACCAGTATCAGGGTTCGTTTGGAAGCAAACCTTAGGAAGTACCAGGGGAACTGTACATAAAATGTCGCTATAGACCCTGCTTTTTGGATACATGCAGCCTCGATCTGATGCAGGGACTTGCTGGACTGAATCTTTTATCATTTTTACACACACATGAGCCAAAATAAAATATGGTAGAGAGATTTTGGGAGCCCTACTGCGACAGCCGTTGTCCGTGCAGTATCCCTGTAGCAATCAAAGACCAGGTATTTTCCCCGAGTTTGCCTGTCATCCAATCACACGTATTCATTCATTTTTACAAGCAATATTTTATTGAGTATATACTACAGTCCGGAGATAGTGCATAAAGACAATGGATACAAAATTGTAATTTTGGGGTATCTTTTAAAAAAAGTGGGGGTGAGTCCTTTTCTGTGTAGGCAGTTGTGAGAGTGAAAGATGGTACTTCCTTATTTCTAGCTAATGCTGTTTTAATGTATTGTGAATCTCTTGAATAAGTAATGTATAGGAACATTCAGGCTATAATTAAGTACCCATGTTAATTGTTATAATTATGATGTTATATTGTGGAATTTTCAGTAGTTCTTTAGCACTTTGAAAACTAGGATGTAGCTATGACATGGTCATTAAATTATTTGCAAACAGTTATAGTAAATCCTTTTATTACTGCATGCAATTCTTTAATGTCGAAATATGAGATGAAAACATACACATTGAGCTGAATTTTATTTACATTATTGTTTAATTATAGCCCTGAGACAAATAGCTATTACCAAAAATATCCTCAATTCCTATCAAATTTAGGAATGATTTGAACTGATCTATGAAAAATATTAATGTTGTTATTTTTAAAACTAATATATAACATTTCTAAAGATAACATTTTTTGTATCTTGACTAATTATAACTTAAAAGCTATAAATAACCTTAAAACTAAGCAGGTGGGAAACATTTATAAATTTGTTGTAGATGAACATTTGGGATGAGGAAATAGAGGACTTTTGTTCATCAGAAGAGAAACCTAGAAGTCTGTAGCCCTAGATTATACCTGGAGCTCTGCCAAAGGGTGTATTACCAAGACAAACCAATCCAACTCTACTTTGACTTCTTAATTTGAGAAAAAAAAAAAAGGAAGTGACTGATCAATTGAATTTAGTCACAAAGCATTGAAGGCTATCTCCAGATTTCAGTTGCAAGATGCCATATAGAAATTAATTACATTCATATTTTAATGTAGTGCTTTTGATAGGTGTTTTTTCCACAGCAGATTGCAAGTTTAATATTGTGATTGTCTTGCCAGTTTCGTTTTGAATGCATTTTAATTTAAACAGCAATTTGTGGGTCACAAGCTGTCATCAGATTAAAATTCATCACAGTTATCTAAATAACATTGTTAGGACTTTTCATTAGAACTGAGACGAATCAGCTTTCTTGACCTCAGCTCCTGTAGATTTGGGTAATAAAAAGGTGAGTGAGTGGAAGGACAAAGATCAAGAAGTCAGTGATAGTCTCTACTTGTTGAATGTTTAATTTGGCTTCTCTTACAGAAAGCTCTCCTCTCAGGAGGAAAGTGGGCTTTATAAAGAAGGAGAATGAATTCTATGTAGTCAAGCCTCTTTGGCTGAAAAGCTAATCGATCTGTTTGGTTGTGCCCAGGGTACCAGCCACTACTTTAAGCTGGCAGAACTAATGATAGGTTAAACCTCTTTCAGGATGGGAGAAATTGGCTGCCAGGATGTGAGTGCTCTCCGTAGCTATACTGAAAGTGTTAACTTTCATAGTCATTCTCCTAATGGTAAAGTAGCAAACTGTTTTCACCTTGAGTGCCCTCTCCAACTGTTTGGTCCTGATCTCCTGAGTCACTATGCAAAAAAAAAAAAAAAAAAATTCTGACCAACCCTGAGTTCTGATGACTTAACAGGGAAAAGTATTGCGATCTATTTGCAATGTCTATGGGAGCAAAAAGAGGAACAGGGGTACAATGCTGTGTAATTAACATCTCTAGATAAGATAATGAATTACTGAGCATGAAGTTTATCAGAGAACCTGGACTCAACTCTATCCATGGCAGCTGATTTTTGTAGACCTTCTTAACAGAAAAAGTGATGGTTATTGTTCATCCAGCTGCTTACTATACAGGTGAGAAAACTATGATTCAGTAACTAGTAAATATTATTACTTTAAAGTGCCACTTAACAGTATCCTGCAGCTAAGTCACTTCAGTCTTGTCCAACTCTGTGTGACCCCATAGACCGCAGCCCACCAGGCTCCACCGTCCCTGGGATTCTCCAGGCAAAAACACTGGAGTGGATTGCCATTGCCTTCTCCCTTAACAGTATAGTCAGGGTAAAAACCCCATGTTTCCAGGCCTGTGATTGCACTCTATATAAAATCCTACACTCTTTGGGAGGCTACCATTGAGATAGTGGTGCCAGATTCTTTTTCCCTAATTGTCCTCATTCCTTACACCTCTGTGAAGCAACATAACGTATCAACTTCACTAGAAAAGACCACTTTAGGAATATCCAGAAAGGCAACTACAAGGTACTCAATGATTCGGATGGTAAAATAATTACATGGAAGAGCCACAGGTAGCTTATTTCCTTCAGTGTTTCTTCTCTTTCTTTGCCCAAAGAACTATGGGAGATTATTGATAATATTTTAGTTACAAAGGAGAAAATGTCTTGGGGTATCTTGAAGATTCTCATGGGAAAGCTTTCTTTTTCCTACTGAATGTCTTGCTAAAAAAAAACCCAAGTTGATTTCAATGCATTACTCTCTCTTCGAGCTCTGGAAATGGTTCTTTTAAATTTCTGTATGGTTCTTACTACCTGCTTTTCTGAATGACACAGAGACTACTTTCAATGTATATTCTGATGATGCTTCTTCCTTCTCAGAGAAGTGCCTAGTCAGTTTCTCTAGTCTTTGAGAAGCAAGAGTTCCTGTGATGGAACTAAGAGGATCAGGGAAGTCATTGGCAGAAACACCATACTCGAAAGAAAGGATAGGAACTTCCCTGGTGGTCCAGTGGCTAAGAATCTGCCTTGCAATACAGTGAACATGGGTTCAATCCCTGGTTGGGGAGCTGAGATTCCACACGCCATGAAGCAACTAAGCCATGCACCGCAATTACCGAAGCCTGTGTGCTCTAGAGCCCCCGTACTGCAGCTAAGACCCGGTGCAGCCAATAAATAAATAAAATATTTTTTAAAAAGAAAGGGTAGACAGATAGGAAAATGATATTTTAAGATATCTTTTCTCAATGAAGAGTCCCTTAGAGTTCCAGAATCAGTTTTTCACTCAACATAGTTCTTAACACTGGCCAGGGGTCTACTCTATTCTCTCCCATATTATCTCTCTGATATCTCTCTGCTTTCCTCTTTTTTGTCTCTCTCCAGCTACAGTGGTCTCTTCCCTATTCCAAGAAGACACCAAGTGCTTGCCCATCCTCCCAAAAAGTTTTATTTCTTTGCCTGAGCTATCCTTCCTCCATATTTCCATGGCTCAATCCCTCAATTTTCAGTCTTTGTTCAAAGATTACTTTCTCAGTGAAGTCCTCATTGACTATCCTAATTAATATTTCATCACCCCTCAAATCTTCCAATACCCTTCCTTGATTTATTTTTATTATTAATTTTATTGAAATATAGTTGATTTACAATGGTGTGTTAATTTCTGCTGTATAGCAGAGTTACTCAGTAACTCATACAGATACTCTTTTTCATATTCTTTTCCATCCTGGTTTATCACATGATATTTAATATATATAGTTATAGTTCCCTGTGCTATACAGTAGGACCCTGTTGTTTCTCCATTCTATACATACTAGTTTGCTTCTGCTAATTCCAAGCTCTCAATCCTCTCCCCCACATTCCCTCCCCCTGGGCAACCACAGATTTGTTCTCTATGTCTGTTTCTGTTCCTAGATATGTTCATTTGTGTCCCATTTTAGATTCCACATGTAACCCCTGATAGCTCAGTTGGTAAAGAATCTGCCTGCAAAGCAGGAGACTCAGGTTCAATTCCTGGGTCAGGAAGGTCCGCTGGAGAATGAATAGGCTACCCACTCTAGTATTCCTGGGCTTACCTTGTGACGCAGCTGGTGATGAATCTGCCTGCAATGCAGGAGACCTGGGTTTGATCCCTGGGTTGGGAAGATCCCCTGGAGAACGGAAAGGCTACCCAATCAGTATTCTGGCCTGGAGAATTCCATGGACTGTATAGTTCATGGGGTCACAAAGAGTGGACACAACTGAGCGACTTTCACTTTCACTTTTCATAAGTGCTATCAGGTATTTGTCTATTTTGTTTACTGCTATTTTTATAGCAGATCCTACCCATCCTAGCACTGGGAGAGGAGCAGTGCCTGGCATAAAAGCTACTAAAGATTAGATAAATACATTGAATAAATAAAAACAACACAGTAATATTTCTAGTCTCCTCTTTTTGCATTTAATTTCTTCTTGGCACTCATACAAGGCACCTAGTCAACTTAGCCACTTCCAGAATGGATTTCAGCAGAGCTCATTTACCCAAAAATTAAGTTGCTCCCCAGAAGTCTCACATACCCAGGGGACATACAATCTCAAGCAGACTTTGCTACTTTGGGAAATGAAGAGCAACTGGGGATGGGCTTTAACTATCGAAGAACTCAGTGGCAAAGTCCTTCCAACTGATTGCCAGATGCTGTAAGAGCCCAGATGCCTTGTTGGTTGGCTATATTTTTAATTCTTTGTAAAGTGCTTTATACCTATGGGAATTACTATGATAATGTCTGCATCTTTAGCATTTAAGAAGATAGATGTATGTATATTTGAGATCACACATTCCTAGAACCATGGAGACTGCTTATTCTATTGAAAGTGACACCCTGACTAGCACCTTGTAAAAATTCTGGATTGTATTATCCACAACCCAGATAATGATGAATGTATTATCTATCATTCAGACTTCTTCTCTGTTTCTCATCTACTTTTCTACCAACTCTAATCTTTTTTTCTTAATTTTAAATTTATTTATTTTTTGATTGAAGTGTGATTGTTTTACAGGATTGTGTTGGTTTCAGCCAAACATCAACAGGAGTAAGTCATAGATAAACATATGTCCCCTCCCTCCTTCCCATCTTCCCTCTGCCACCCCTCTAGGTTGTTACAGAATCCCAGTTTGAGTTCCCTGAGTCATACAGCAAATTCCTCAACTCTAATTATGGTTCCACATAGTTAAGGTGGTAATTTATCTTTTCCTTATCAATGAATATTGAGATTAGATTAAATCTAATTTTGAAAATTCTTCTCATTGATTCCCATGGATAGCCACTGGTTTCCTCAATAGCTTCTCTCTTATCTAACTAGTCATTTCTCAGTTGCACTTTTAGGTCTTTCTCTGAGCATTCTTTAACAGGTTAGTGCTCTGTAGAATTTATGTGTCCTAGGTCTTTTTTTCTCTCTTACCCCTGTATACTTTCTCTGTGGATATTTATATTCAGGCCTACATAGCAAAGTTGAAATCCATGTTTCTATCTCAGATATTTCTCCTGCTCTCCAGTCCTATCTCTGCAATTACCTAGGAATCATTGGAGATCCCACAAGTATCAGGAATCTGGCTGTTAATGCTCAGCACTTTCCATAACAACTTCTTTTATTTCTATATATTCTATCATTGTGAATAACATGAGAGTCCCCCACAGTCACCCAAGCCTGGTACAACTGGGAAAAAGCATACTCGATCACATTCTCACTTTGTATTCTCTAATACAGCCATTTCCTTTTCTCTTAGGGTAAACTCAAACTCATTAGCATGGGGAAGTCTTTTACTATCAGGTATTTCCCAACTCCATCCTTATTTCCTATCATCATGTTCTGCTTTGCCCACTGTTATCATACTAAAAGCAAATTTCACTGGTTTGCCATGCTTCTCATCCTTTTCACATACTGTTTTATTTATTTTAAGTATCCAACTCTGCTTCGTTTTCTGGATGATTTTTCTCCAACTTGAAATCGTAGTTGAGCATTGCTTACTTTGAGAACCCTTCCTTGAACCCCATCTCATCCAAGTAGCTTTCCTAGGTTTTCCTTTGAGACTCTGTGTATTTCACTATTAATGCTCTTAACCTGAGGATTTTTTTTTTTTTTTGAGAACAGTAAGATAATTGTAGCTTTTATCTCTGTATACTAATAACATATTAATAAAACTGTGCTTGTTATCCAGTATACCATCAATAAATGTTGCACTCAACAAATATATTCAGGATGTATTTGGCAAAATAAATTTTGATTAATTTATATTTTAAAAGAGATTATATCTCACTTTCATGATCATAAAGAGTAGAATTGACTTTACTACTGCCCTTTCAATCCAATGTATATTTACTGGTTACAAGGCAGTGGAAATGGGACAGAATAGCTTTCATTTAAACATATTCTGTTTAAGATAAGTTTGTGTTCTGTGAGCATGATGCTTATTCTAGTGGTGTTACGTGTTGAACTCCTCCTAGAGGGATATACATTCCTATATGATTTTCTATACTACTTTAGGATGGGAGTGAGATGAATGTGTTTACTTTAAAGAGATAAAAGAATTAGACAAGATACATAACATGATAGCTGTGCGTTCAAGAATGGACCCAGAACCTCTAACTATGATTACTGATCAGCTATCTTGAAATAACAAACATGAGCCACCTACACATTTAAAATCAGGTGGGAGTTTGAGGCAGTGGGTTCAATAAGCATAAATAAAAAATAATCCAACCTTCCTTTGCTCCCCCTACCAAAATCCAAACCATCACAGAAAATTTCTGAGTATTGGATGGTTTTATACAATTTTTCTCTTTTTTATGTATAGATAAAGTCTTTATTAAGCCTTCATGGGAGCTATGCTTTTACTTAAAGAATGGAGAGTGGGTGATGAATAATAAAAAAGTCACTTCTTCTGAGATGATGGGGTCGCACATCAAGAACTCATTTATTGCCATTATTATTAGTGATAACATGGATGTTATGTTTCATGGTAAGTATATTGTTAAATCTCTTAAAAGCTGTTTTGTAAATTCTAGTTCAAAAGGTAGAGAAAGCTGTTTTTCCCTTTAAAGATCCTACTTGGCCATAAATGCATTCTTCATCTTCAAAGCACTTACAAATGCTGAGACACTTAGAGTAGCTTTGATATTTCTCAACAAGAAGGATTTTAATAGCTTGAAACATTTTAATGGTAAAATATTATTTTAAGATCAGGTTTCCTAATTCCTGCTCACCAAATAATGTAGCTGTAAGTGTCTACTATTGAGATATTTGCCACAGAATGACAACTAGCAAATTTATGTTGTGAATAGTAGCACTTTCCATTTAGATAATTTTCTACTTATAATGACAATCTAGACTTTTCTCATAATCAAACCTAATTTGATTTCATTTTATTAAGATGTTAATATCCATGAAAATTTCAACCACAGGGACCAACAACAAAACAAAACTGTTTACCTGAAACAGCAGTCTAGATCAATATGCCTAATTACACTGAAGTAGATGCTAAGTTCTGGCTCAGAGGTTAAAGCGTCTGCCTCTAATGCGGGAGAGCCGGGTTCGATCCCTGGGTCGGGAAGATCCCCTGGAGAAGGAAATGGCAATCCACTCCAGTATTCTTGCCTGGAGAATCCCACGGACGGAGAAGCCTAGTAGGTTACAGTCCACGGGGTCGCAAAGAGTCGGACACGACTGAGCGACTGAACTGAACTGAACTGAACTGAGATGCTAAGTTCAGTAGGGGCATGAACTGTTTTCTGTCTTAGTTCGGATGTGAAGCAATGTCCATTTACTGACTTAAACGTGCAGAAGGGCTTAAGACAGCCTAAACTACTGTTTCTTTGAAAAAGAGCAGTGAATGAGCACAGAGTAAGAGTATCTCACAGTGATTTACTGGCCTATACAGCAACATGTACAGAGTAAAACTCTTCTGCTATTTCACTACAGTAGTGATTCAATTCCTGACGGAGACTGGAGGGGAAATGTGGCGATGGGCATAATTACACAAAGTCAGCTCCCAGTACTGGGATACTTTCACTTACCTGGGGAAAAGGCTTAATACAAACTATGCCAAACATTATATCATGACGAGTTAGTCCGCAAGGCCATCAATCTATAAATATAAATTTATAGATTGTGATTTTAAAGTAATTCACTTTCTTGGTCTCTTGTTGATTCAAGACAGTACTTTTATTCTCCCTGGAAGAAAATGAAATAGCTTAAGCAGAAAATTAAGAGAAAATTGAAATAAAGGAGAAAATGCCATATTTTTAGATAATCCTTAGCAGAGTACTGTGGCAGGTAAAAGCATGTATATGATGATCAGTTTCAAATCCAGGCATGGTCACTTACTGTCTCTATGGTGATTTAGTCCCTAAGTTGTGTCCAACTCTTGCGACTTCATGGACTACAGTTCCCAAGGCTCTGTCCATGAGATTTCCCAGGCAAAAATACTGAAGTGGATGGTCATTTCCTTCTCCAGGGAGGATCTTCCTGACCCAGGATTTGAACCTGGGTCTCCTGCATTATAGGCAGATTCTTTACCAACTGAGCCATGAGGGAATCCCTACTATCTCTCTATAACTTGGAGTAAATTGCTTGGTCTTTCCACATCTCAATTTCTTCTTTTAAAAATGGAGACCATGTATTACAGAGTTGTTGTGTGTTCAATAGGATAATGTAATGTAAAATAAACTGTGCTGTCTTTGTAAGTGCCATGTAGGTATTATTTGACTAGGGGTGGGAGAGGTCAGATGCTAAATGATCAACCAGTATCTTGGAGCAATTTCTCATTCTTTTTGTATTTGAGCCAATGCTAGAGAAACATACATGTGCAAGAGAGATTCTGGATTCCAATCTCTTTTTCAATTGGATCTTATCTGCATAAAATTCCTCTCTCTTTGGTCTGAGCCTTACTAATGGGCAGGTTTGTGATGGATTTTGAAGATTCAAAGCATCCACCTATTTCTTCTGGCCACTGAGAGGCTGAAGAGAGCCTGGCCAGGCCCTAGATGTCAGATCTCATTCTCCTAGTCCCTCTTCAACACCCCACACCAAACCCCTCAATAAAATAGTTTAACATACCTCTCCTCCTCCAAATTCACCTCTCCCCTAAGTCTCTCTCCTAATGCCTTACCTATAAGCATCTAAATGTATTATCTATCTATCATGTCTTCAGCAAATCCTTATTTAAGTGAATATATTAGTAAAATGCAAATTTTTATTGGGTTTACTTCATGATAATTGAAAATAGATAGCCTTTTCACCTTTGCCTAAACACCATAGATCTGAAATATCTAGTTCTTATTTCACTGTGTTGCTTCGCAGATAGCCCAGACTTGTCCTAGGAGCTGCCTCCCTAACTAGTCTCACTGGCACAGATGCAGAGTGAGAAGTTCAGACGTGTGACCAAGGCTGCAACTCATAGCTCTGAGAACCTCTTTTAGGACTGCTGCTATAGTAAGACTTCCCCTCTACTGACTGACTGACACTCTCCTGCTTGCTATTTGTAGCCTATGGAACTTCTAGATCATTGGGCTCCAGGTCCACATGGAAGACTGCCCATGGTTCTGTGGGCACTGGAGAAGATAGGAGTGTTTGAAAATAAAGGGAAAGCAAGGAGGGACGTGGAGATGGGAAGACCTTTTATTGGGGATTGTCAAGTACAGCCTTCGCCTGTTCAAGGGACGACTCATCACTCCCTAATACCCAGACCTTGCTACCCAGTCCCACTTGATCTGAGGATTCTATCCTGCTGATTTTATCTCAGGTGACCTACCATGTATAGCTCCAGTCTGGCTCCCTGGGAGAGCTGCAACCCATCAGAAAAATCAGAATTCAACTATGGAAACTTTTTCATGGTGCTAACCTCCAATATGTAAATTATGTTTGTGGTGGGTTGGCTGTTTCAGTGCCTCTGAACATTCCATGGCAGTTAAGAAACTCCCTAGGGGAATTCTCACAGGTTCTCACAGGTCTGGTCCAGTTGGGCAGGGCTCTTGGCATTCCTGGGTCCCTCTGTATCTCCAGAGCATCAGAATTCCCCATCAGGTGTCCACTGGTCTTTTCTGAGTGACTTATTTCCTCAAAATGGGAGTGACTGATTCTTAGAGAGATTGGATTATAACATTTATCAGGTTGTTTGTAATTCCTAAATCTGAACATTAACTGAAGCTATGAAATTAGAAGACGCTTACTCCTTGGAAGAAGGGTTATTTCCAACCTAGATAGCATTTTCAAAAGCAGAGACATTACTTTGCCGACTAAGGTCCGTTTAGTCAAGGCTATAGTTTTTCCTGTGGTCATGTATGGATGTGAGAGTTGGACTGTGAAGAAGGCTGATCGCCGAAGAATTGATGCTTTTGAAGTGTGGTGTAGAGACAAATAGATTTCATTATAAGAAAAGAAGGAAAATACAAATGACTATTTCCTAAATTCCTGTGATGTGCTAAGTGTGAAAGTTAGTTCCTCAGTCATAACCGACTCTGTGTGGCCTCATGGACTGCAGCCCAGCAGGCTCCTTTGCCTGTAGAATTCTCCAGGCAAGAATATTGGAGTGGGTAGCCATTCCCTTCTGTTGAAACCAGGTCTCCTGTATTGCAGGCAGATTTTCTACTGTCTGAGCCACCAGGTCTATTTAATCCCTATGACATACTCATCTCTATCCCAAATGCTTTCTATAGTATAATCATCTCACCCTTTAGGATAGAAAGTTTGTTTGAAATGGTATGCTTGTACTATAGAAACAGCAAAAATATTCTCTAACTCATGTAGCAGAGTAAAAATAGAAAAATTAAGCTCTAGAATCTGACTTCCTGGGCTTGAATCCCATCTCTGCTATTTACTGTTTAAATTCCCTCTGCTTCCCTTTTCTTATCAGAATAAAAGGCTAATACCACGGTAACTACCTCACAGGGTGGTTTAAGGATTTAAGGAGCTAATTCATAAGGCCCACAGCATGGTGCTGGAACACTGCATATATTCAATGGCAATAGTTGTGAGAATTATAATATTAGCATGTGAAAACTTTCATGGGTCCTATATTTCAGGTTCCATACTTGAAAAGGAAAAAGTGTGCACATTGACTGCTGCTGCTGCTGCTAAGTCGCTTCAGTCGTGTCCGACTCTGTGCGACCCCATAGACGGCAGCCCACCAGGCTCTCCCGTCCCTGGGATTCTCCAGGCAAGAACACTGGAGTGGGTTGCCATTTCCTTCTCCAATGCATGAAAGTGAAAAGTGAAAGTGAAGTCGCTCAGTCGTGTCCGACTCTTAGCAACCCCATGGACTGCAGCCTACCAGGCTCCTCCATCCATGGAATTTTCCAGGCAAGAGTACTGGAGTACGGTGCCATTGCCTTCTTGACTATTGCCCATTAAAAAGAAATTCACTCTGAAGCCTTCTTTTGTGAAGAGTCCCTGCCCTGAAAATCTAATTTTTGTACCTCCTTTAAAAAGAAAATACTAGTAAACTTTTGCCTTATGAATTAAAAATTGCTCATAGCTAGTAAGCTAGTGTTGAAAGCAATGAATGCTGTTTTCCAAACTGGAGAACATAAGAGAAAAATAACTCCATAGCCACCAGAGATGCTGCAATTATGGGCAACCTCCCTTCTGGTAAAGACCTTCAGTCTTAGGTTTGGGGTAGAATTTGTAGTATCACCCCTCCTGCTGTCTCACTCTACAAACTACCTGAATTCACAATATCCAACAGGAGCCAAAATATCCCACTTCTGATGTTGAACCTTCTGCATGTCCACGGACACCTTGCACACTCTGTGAACTGCATGGTTTGTGTACTCCACTGTGAGAGCCTTGCCCATATACCTTTGGGGTGTATATGTGGGAGGGGAGGGAGTGGGCTTCATGAAATCAGAGTTGCCATATATGCATTCTGTAAATCAAGCAACCCACCTCCCCTAGCATTAAGTTCTGCTGAGTCGACCATAAATTCACCATGGGTACAGAGTCTGTGCCTCCAAACCAGTCCTGCCCTGAGCCTGAAGCAAAAGTGCTTTGGGTCTCCTATACTTCAGCCTAAGGCATCAGCCCCCGCTGCTGGCAGCCCCTTCCCCGCTGCCCCCACCCTGCCCTTGATGTCTTGAAGCTCACTCTCTGGAACTCTGTTCTCATGCTGAATCTCAACCTCTTGCCTTCTCCTTCCTCTCCACCCCAATTAAAGTGTGTTCTTCTTACTTCCCATTTCAAGGGAGGTCTCTCCTCCACTAGCGCTATTTTAGGAAAGACGTGACACAGTGATCTACTCCTAATAAAAATAGCTGTTAATTGAATGGTCTTTCCCTAGCAAATGTTCATTTTTTTTCAAAGAACAGTGGAAAAAAAGCAATGTCTGCTGAGAAAGCAGTACCTTTGACCAGTGGTGTTAATTTCAAGTGATGGATGAAGGGACCAGGACAGGATGGAGTAGAGGTGTTGACCTGAAGGACCTACCAAGTGCCCTGTCCTCCTCAAATCCCTAAATACAGGCAGTGGAGACCAGGACAAGATTTCTTCAAGTGGCCACCATGGACCTCCTTTCTTACTCTCTGTAGTATCATTACTGGGGCTTCCCAGGCATAGCTAGTGGTAAAGAGCCTGCCTGCCAAGGCAGGAGACTTAAGAGACTCAGGTTTGATTCCTGAGTCAGGAAGATCTCCTGGAGGAGGGCATGGCAAGCCACTCCAGTATTCTTGCCTGGAGAATCCCATGGACAGAGGAGCCTGGTGGGCTATAGTCAATGGGGTCATAAAGAGTTGGACACGACTGAGTGACTGACCACAGCACAGCACAGTGTCGTTACTATAAAAATATTGTAATTTTTTATATGTTCTAATATTCATTTTGCTATTTTTTAATATAATTCCTAATCTACTATGAGAATTATTCTTAAAACAGATATTTTTCTTTTTCTTGCAATTGAAGTACAGCTTTCAAGTCATTTGGAGAATTCTACTATAAACAAGATGATAATAGTTTATAATCTTTATAAATACCGATATTTTAAATGCTTACATAACAATGAGGCATAAAAATTACATTTTACAAGTGTATTTAGAGCTTTATCACTCTATAAATGCATATGGAACTCAATTTCTATGATTTCTGCAGAGGCTAGTATTACTTAGCTTTCTAGCTGTATGATCATTTTTCCCCACTTCTGCATTTCCCAAGAGGGCATATCTTGATGAAGATTTTCTCTTAACTGCTGTGTAGAGTTGAAAAGATAGTAACTTTCACTCTTGTCAACCTCTCCTCCAAGCATCTTTCAACTCAGTTCTTCAGGAACTGGGGAGCATCTGACTGCTTCTGTTGAGCCAATATAAATCTCACTTCCTCCAGCAGAGTCTGAGGCCATGGTCTTAATCTCACTTCTTTATGACTTCTGTCTAGTCACACTGCCCCAAGGGTGCTGTCCTAATTGTATTAAATTTCACTCTGTAATACTAATTTATCAGATGAAACATATGGCTACTAAAGCTTGGCAAAACCCAGGAAACATGAAATCCTTTCATTATAATTTTACCACCGGCACGTGGCACACAGTGGATATTTGCTGAAATGACTGTCCATTTCTGTGGCTTCCAGATAGAGTTTTCTGTCGTGCAGCTCAACTTTGGATGGAAGAGATAAATAGGAAGAATGGAGGGACTCCCAGAGTAGTTACAGTGGGCTCTAAGTGGGAGTAGGAACCATGTTAGTTCTAACAAGATATTTGAGGAAATATGAAGGAGTGTTTATATCAAAGAACATGCAGGAAAAGTTGACAAGATGCTTTAATAGAAATCTTTCCTTACTGTTGTAAGATTCAGACCCTTTCCTACATAGAAAAAAATAGAAGCAGTTCTATAAAAATAAGACTAGTTACTGTGGGTTTTTTTTTTTTTAATTTTTATTATTGATATACTAGATAGATCTCTGGTCAAACACTTGAAGCATTTAAATAATGTTAGGAGAAGACGTAGAGCTTCCTCATGGAATTATGTTTTTATATCCTAAAGACTAGGGCATAGACTAGATTTTAGGAAAAAACATTTCTGGAAGGGACTGCTCTTTTGGTAACAAGCTCTTTTACCGAAAGGGAGGGCCTTTTGGTAAATCATGGTAATCATGGGAGGGAACATGATTGCTTAAAATTTTTATGTATATAATTCAATTAAAATTTATAATTGTTATCTTTTAGAAACAATGGCTCAATGGGTAAAGAATCTGCCTGCAATGCAGGAGACTTGGTATACAGAAGTCTCCATCCCTGAATCAGGAAAATCGCCTGCAAAAGGAAATGGCAATTCATTCTAATATTTTTGCCTGGGAAATCCCATGGACAGAGGAGTCTGGAGGGCTCTTCCATGGGGCTGCAAAGAGTCAGACACAACTAAGTAACTAAGGACACACGCATGCATGCATTATTTTACTTTTTATGATTCATTTACTGGTCTGAAGATGAATTTTTTTTTTTTATCAAACTGATTACTTGGTATCAGGATACAAAACAAGTGTGTGCACATATAAATATATGCATACATAATATAACACATGTTGTAAGANAGTCAGACACAACTAAGTAACTAAGGACACACGCATGCTTGCATTATTTTACTTTTTATGATTCATTTACTGGTCTGAAGATGAATTTTTTTTTTTTATCAAACTGATTACTTGGTATCAGGATACAAAACAAGTGTGTGCACATATAAATATATGCATACATAATATAACACATGTTGTAAGAACATAACTAAGACACAAACTGAATTTTGCAAAATTAGCTTTATGTTAATATATATAGACAGAGCCATAATGGAATTTTCAAAACATTAGTGTACCTTGCTAATAAGATTAGTACGAGTGAGTGTCTGTTATACCTGGAAAGTTATCCTAATACAGCTCAGTTGCCGCATCTTGGGAAGGCTGTATTTGTTCACTAGGAAGATTCAGTGTTGGTACTGTGGGTGCTTCTAACTGGAGATCAGTGCCATGGTGACTTCATGGGTTAGTATTAACAGTGAAGTGAAGTGAACTCGCTCAGTCGTGACCGACTCTTTGCAACCCCGTGGACTGTAGCCCACCAGGGTCCTCCGTCCATGGGATTCTCCAAGCAAGAATACTGGAGTGGGTTGCCATTTCCTTCTCCAAGTATTAACAGTAGTAAGCAGTTTTACAGAACAACTGGAAGAGTTGTTTTAATGTTAGACTCCTTCCATCCAAGGAGAGCACTTCTGAAAATCCTCCTTATAGAGAAAAGTCAGCGCCATGTGAAATCTAACTGAATTGAGGCTCACTTTAAAGAATGTACGGTACACTCTTGTAAAGTATGTTTCTAATCTGGTTGTAGACCTGTAATACAATAACCACCTTCATTTTCTGATGAGAAAACTGAGGCTCAGAGTGGTTGAGGACCCGTAACTCAAGTTCTGATAGACAGGGTGTGGTGGGTGTTAAAGATACAATCTACATCTCTTTTCTCTTAAACCATTGCTTCTTTTTAAAAGCATATTTCTTTCCTTTCTCAATTCTATTAATTGGTATTTTCTAAGTAAACTTTTACTGGTACTTATGTATTTTTAACTTTTCCTGAGAGGCATTTACAAATCAAATGAGAACCTTGTCATATCTCATGTAGAAATTCCCAAGGGACTTCCTTGATGTTATCCATTTGCATCTCCTTTCTAGAGAAGAAAGTGCTGGCAGTCCTTGAAAAACAATGATTGTCCTTTTACAAAATGATCGGAAAAAAAAGTTGCCCTTTTTTGATTGTTCGCTTTTTCAGATCTCTTTGGTGACCACTGTTTCATCCTTTGTTCCTTTCCCAAGTCACTGACACTGATTTAAACAGCTGCCATCCATAGGACTTATTCTGAGAGGGTGTAGGTGAGGCCATTCTACCTTATGCATCCTGAGTTACCAAAGTTTAATTTGAAATAATGAATCATAATCATAAAATCACATTGTGATTTTACATATTTTCTCTTTCCTTTGTTATGGATCTCTTCAGAGATTATCAGGGTCATATCCAGAATGAAATTTCAATTGTGAAATTTTATGACCATCAAAACTGGTTATTGTCCTGTAAATGCCGTTCCTATGATAAATGTACTTTTATTTTAAATGCAGTTAAATATCTTCTACAAGCTAGTCACTATTCTGTGAGGGAGCTCTGTCCCTTAGAAATAGAAAAAAATTGTCACTGAGCTCTCAGTGAAGATGAGGAATCCTACTACTCATCTCATATCTACTTTCTTTTTCATTCCTTACAAGAAGTTTTTTCAGTCCTTCTCAGTTCTCCTGGAATCTCCAATCTTCGCTCTCTCATCCTCTTTCTCTTATAAGATAGCTTCCTCTTCTTCATGGAGAAAATAGAAACTGTCAGAAGAAAACTTGCTCAACTTCCACTGCCAAATCCATTAACATCTTTCATCTTCCTGCTTCTCCTGAATTCCCCATATTATAATGGAAGAAATACCTCCCTCCAATCCAAGGCTCATCCCCCTGACTGTCCTCTGGATCCCAACTCCTCCAGTCTTCTGGGGAGGCTCAGTCTATTGATTATTCCATCTGTTTTCTCTTTTAGTGATATTTCCAACCACTCCTTCTCAACTAGCTCTTTCCCTTTAAGGATTAAATGTACTCAGACCTCTCCTATAGTGGAAAAAAAAATCCCTCAACCCTACTTTCCCTTCCTGTTAATACACTGCTACTCTCTTATCACACTGAAGTTTGTTGCAAGAGTTGTTATACATGTTATTTCTCATTTATCTCCCACTTGATGCTCAATCCAATTACATCTAGCTTTCTCCCCCCTCCACTCTGAAATTACTTCTGTACATTTATCAATCATTTGTTAATGAGATAGATAAACATTTAGTGATGAGAAAAGATGTTTTGATACAGTATTGAGTGAAAAAGGTAGCTTGCAAAGCATAATATAGCATAATCTATTGCCTTTATTTGGAGTATAGTGCAATGAATTTTAACTTATCTATAAATTCATGTAATCATATTGTATACAGAAAAGTTCAGTCACTCCAGAGAACTCCTTCATTCTACTCCCCCTGCTTTTCAACTGATAACCTAATAATCATTGATCTAGTTTTTTTCTTTTCAGTATTAGTTTTTGCTTTTCAAGAATGTTCTATAAATGGACTTTCTGCGATTGTCTTCCTTTCCTCAGCCTAATGCCTTTAAGAGTAATCCAAATTGTTTTGCAGATCAATAATTCATTTTTTTAAATTGATGAGCGATGTTTCATTGTATGGATGTATCAGTTTGCTTTCCATTCATCAATCGAAGGACATATGAGTTGATTCCACTTTATATGGTCGCTAGGAGTCAGACACGACTGAGTGACTTCACTATGACTTTTCACTTTCGTGCATTGGAGAAGGAAATGGCAACCCACTCCAGTGTTCTTGCCTGGAGAATCCCAGGGATGGGGAAGCCTGGTGGTCTGCCATCTATGGGGTCGCACAGAGTCGGACACGACTGAAGCGACTTAGCAGCAGCAGCAGCAGCAGCATATGCAATTATGCATAGAGTTGCTGCAAAAGTTTATTTACTATCTGAGTCTTGTTAGTATTTTTCATTTTAGCAATTCTAAGAGGTATGTAGTGTTATCACAGTTTTAATATGCATTTCATTACTGGGGTAATATTCGTGTGCCTCTTTGCCATTCATGTATCTTTGACTTTGTGTCTGTTCAAATCTTTAGCCTAGTTTTAAATTGGTTTGTTTTGTTTTCCTATTGTTAAATTTCTTGAGTTCTTTATTTTTTTTTATTACAAGTCCCTTGTTGGATATATGATTTTGCAATTATTTTTTGCCACTCTTTAGCTTGCTGTTTCATTCTCTTAACAGTGTCTTAAAGAGAGCAAAAGTTTTTCTGTTGCAATCCAGTCCAATTGATCAATTCTTTTTCTCTTATGGATTGTAATTTTGGTGACATCTCCAAGAATTTTCTACCTAACCCTAAAAATTTTCTCCTGTATCTTCTTCTAGAAGTTTTATAGTTGTACATTATATTTAGATCTGTGATCTTTATTAAGTTCATTTCTATGAAGTTTGTATAGAGATTTATTTTGTTACAAATGGATGTCCAATTGTTCCAATATGATTTTGAAAAAAACTATCCTTTATTGTTTTTACATCTTTATAAAAAAAAAAATCAAATGGTGACATTTTCTCTGGATCTGTTTTAATTAATTAATTAATTTTAATTGGAGACTAATTACTTTACACTATTGTGGTGGTTTTTGCCATGCATCAATGTGTTTTTGAACTCTATTTTGTCTCATTGATTTATCTACCTCTTTCTTTGCTAATACTCCACTATATTGATTACTGTAGCTTTATCTTAAGTCCTAGAATTGGACAGTAGTATCCTGTCACCTTTATTCTTCATTTAAAATTGCTTATTCTACTTTAGAATCAATCTATTATATGTGTAGAGTTTTGCTTGAATTTTTATTGTTGTTGGGGATAATTAAATCTTCATTATATAAAGCCTTCCAGTTCATGAACACAGTATGTCTATTCAGTTCTTCTTGTTTTACTTTCTCAGCGTTTTGTAGTTTTCAGTTTATATATCCTGTACATATTTTGTTAGAATTATACCTAAGTATTTTATTTTCTGTAACTCTTGTAAATATTTTTTACAATTCAGTTTTCAGTTGTACATTGCTAGCTTATAGAAATGCCATTGATTTCATAGGTTAATATTACAGTCTATTCACTTGCTAAACTCACCTGTGGTATCAAAATTTTGATGAGTTCCTTAGGATTTTATAGACAGACAATCATCCTTTCCACAAGTAGAACAATTTTATTTTTTCTTCTCCTATGTGTGCCTTTTACTTCTTTTCTTTGTTTACTGGCAATAAATAGGACTTTCATTCAGTATAGTGTTGTATGGAAGTGATGAGTGCCATTGTCTCATTCTCTATTCTTAAGAGAGGGAAGGAAAACCCATTGTTAGCTGTGAGTTTTTGTGTAGGTGTCTTTTACAAGTTCAAAGAAGTTCCCTTCTATTTCTGGTTTGCTTATTTTTTTTCACTATAAGTTGATATGAATTTTGTCAAATGCTCTTTCTGCATCAGTTGATATGATAATATGATTTTCCTTCATTAGACTGTCAATATGATGGATTAGGTTGATTGCTTTTTAAATATTAAAGCAGCCTTACATTCCCAGGATAAGCCTTACTTGGTTATGTATTATCTTTTATATTTCTTCATTCAATTTGCTAATATGCTATTGAGGATTTTTACATATATATTCATGAGCAATATTTAGTCTTTAGTTTTCTTTTTTAGTAGGGTCTTTTTCTGATTTTGTTATCAGAGTAATTTTGGCCTCATAAGGTGCTTTGAGAAGTGTTCCTTTTCTATTTTCTGCGAGAGGTTATATATAAATGAAGTTAATTTTTTCTTTAAGTGTTTCAGCTTGCCAGTGAAACCATTTGATCTTGAAGATTTCTTTTTCATAAGAAAAAAGTAGGAACTAAATTTCTTTTATAATTTTAGGACAATTTAGGTAACATATTTCATCTTGGGTGAGTTCCATTATTTTCAAGGGTTTGAATTGGTCATTTCATCTAAGTTGTTAAATATGGATGCAAAGAGTTGTACACATTTATTTTCTCATTATCCTTTTCATGTCTACTGGGTATGTAGTGATATTCTTTCTTTCATCTGGTGTTAGCAATCTGTGTCTTCTCTATGTGTCAGTCTTGCTAGAGCTTTACTAATTTATTGATGTTTTCAAAGAATAAACTTTTGTTTTATTGATTTTCTTTATTGCTTCCTATTTTCAGTATAATTATTTCTCATTTTAACTTCTTAATTTCTTTTCCTCTGCATACTTTACATTTAGTTTGCTCTTTTGTTTCTGGTTCCCTAAAGTAGAGGCTTCGATTATTGATTTGAGACCTCTTTTTTTTTTTCTAATACAAACATTTATGCTGTAAGCTTTCCTCTAAGCACTGCTTTGACTGTGTCTCACAAATTACGGTGTTGTATTTTCTCCTGGAGCTATCCTTGTCTATACTCTGGTGTACACTGTGGGTTGGCTAGAGAATACTGGAGGCAGGGAGAGATGGTAAACTAACTCCTGGTGTGCAATTTTGAATTCTTCATCCCTAATCGCTCTGCTACCGTTTACTTCCCAGAGTCCTCAGAAAGCTGTTTTATGCATTTTGTTTAGATTTTATAGCTCTGTTTATTATAGTTAACAAGGCAGAGTGTGTTTGCTCCATCTTACCCAGACTCAGAATCTTCCTTAACCTTTTAAGTCCTTAAAAATTACTTTATTATTTTGCAAAGATTCAACAGTGAAGAATGCTAAGGATGCTAAGGATGCTAAAGATGCTTAGCTTTGTATTTCTAATGCTATACCCAGAGCTTTTCCATGTTGAGTCTGGTGCTCTGAATATGCAGGGTCAGCTGTCCATTGATGAATTTTAGGTCAGTAAATCCTATGCAAGTGTTCAGAGTTGTTTCAACTCTCAGACTGTCAGTGACACTGGACACTGCCAATCACAGACTCCTTGGTACACTCTTTCCACAACTTCCATACTTCCACAATCTCTAATTTTTCTTCTTCTCCCGCCAAACATTCCTTTAATGTGGCTTCTTCTGGATCTTTGCTGTAGATTCATAGTTTTTCTCATTCCACAAGGTAGCCTCATCATTCTGGCACTCACTTTTCCTTGAGTATGCTTATGGTTTTTCAGTATTTATCTTTAGTCCAGCACTTTCTCCTGGGTTCCATATAAATGTAATTTCTTTCTAGATGTTTCTGTTTCTATATACTGTAGGCACTACAGAATCACATTTCCCTGTCTCAGTAAAGGACACCCTTATATGTTGAATTGCCAACTGGAAATAGAATTATTCTTAAATATCCACTGTTAGTTCCTTCCTACAACATTAACTCAATTACTGAATTTATTCCTTTTTATTTTGGCATCAATTCCTATATCTTAAGGCTTCTGAAATTCACCTCTGCTTTGTCTTCCTGCTGCCTGCCACCTTGACTGGGCTATTCTATTGTCATCTAAAATATTTTACCCAGTACATTTGCACTTACTTTTGCTTCCTCCCAGTCCATTTTATTGTACAGCCAGAGTGATCTCTGAGAAATATAAATTTTACATTATCACTTCCCTCTTTAAATTTTATAAAATGTTCAATTTCCTAATGTTTCATTTCTTAAATGTTATTAAAGTTATTTTGCAATGTACCATATTATCCTCAAAAATCACTCAGTGTCTTGGCATTAGTTTCCTATCACCGCATAACAAATTGTTATAAAATTTAGCCAATTAAAACAACACATATTTAGTATTTCTCAGTTTCTGTGAGGCAGAAATTTGACCATGGCTTACCAGAGACTTCTGCTTCAAGGTCTCTCATTAGGCTTCAGTTAAAGTGTTGGCCTGAGCTATGCTCCTAGGTGAAGGCTCACCTGAGGACAGATTTGCTTCCAAGCTTATGGCACCCTACTCCAGTGCTCTTGCCTGGAAAATCCCATGGACGGAGGAGCGTGGTAGGCTACAGTCCATGGGGTCGCAGAGTCGGACACAACTGAGCGACTTCACTTCACTCACTTTATTTGCATGATTGCTGACAGGATTCAGTTCCTTAATCATTGTTACAACTGAGAGGCTCAGTTCTTCCTCGGATTTTGGCTAGAAGCCTCCTTCTTCACTTGCACCTCTCCAACAACTTGCTTCATCAAAGTCAAAAGGAGTCTCCTAGCAGCACAGAAGTCATCTTTTTTTAGCCGAATCACAGAAAGGACATTCCATCACAAGCAAGGTCTCACTCACTCTTAATGAGCAGTAATGCCAGTAGGTATGGGTCTTAGAGTCCAAAAGGAACCTTCTTTTTCTTATTTCCTCTCAATTTCTCTGTGCTGCTTTCTGAATTATTACCTAAACTTTTCCAACTTACCAATTCTCTATTCAGTGGTGTCTAGTCTACTGTTTAACCCATGTATTGCATTTCTTCAGTTACGATATTTTTCATTTTTATGATTTTCGCTTGAATTGAAACATGCCAGTTCTCTTTCCCTCAAATCCCTTATTCTTCTTTTCTTTTCTATTTGGATGTTTTAACAAACTTATTTTGAAGCCCCCTTCAATTTTCTCTTTCATTTTTTCTTTCTTAGTTAAGAATCTACCCACTTATCCATCTTCTGACCTTCTCTCATGGCGGTAATCCCTATGTGCTTTGTAATTTTTTTAAGTCGATAAGTATGTCTTCAGTGGGACTTACCTTACTTGGAAACACATGGAAATTCCATTTATATTCAAGTTTCTAGAGACATCACTATAAGATTGATTTTTCAGTTGCTGCTAAGACCTTATAATACATACAGGTTCTAAAACATTTTCTTTCTTAATCTTCTAGGAATTACTCTTCCTTGGTTTTCCTCCTTCTTTACTACCATTCCTTCTCATTTGTCATTGTTGGCTCTATTTCATTCAGCTTCTTGACTCTAAATATTGTAATTCTACCATGAACTCTGTCCTATATACTCTTCTTTTTTCAAGGAATCTCCAGTCACTTGGCTTTAAATTTTATCCATACTGGATGACTCACAAATATGTCTCTCTCCAACCATGAAGCATATACTTATTAAATTTCCTTTTTATTTATTTATTTATTTATTTTTTTGAAAACTGATTAGTTTCCTTTTATTAGAATGAAGAAAAAATTATAATGAATTCTGGTTTGGATATAAATAAAACATATAAATTTCTAATTCAACATCTCCACTTTGATCTTTAATAAACATCTGAATCTTAAAATTTCCAAAATGTTTACCTGAATATATTCATAATGTTGAAGTGAAGGAGGTGATAGAGAGGTAACATTTGAAGACAAAAAAATAAAACTTATCCCAAATACTAACTCAGTGGTCCTCAATTTCAGAGTTGGAATGTGAGAAAATTTTGATTAGAAGTCCAGATTTGTAAGCTACCTTTCCAAAGAGTCTGCTATGGTAGTTCTCGGCTAAGATATGGGGATCTGAGTCTTAATATCCCAGGTAATTTTGATGCAGGGATCTAAGCACAACACTTTAAAAAACTTTTTCTTTCCTAATGTCTTTGGTGGGGTTTCTAATAGTGATGCCAGCTTGGTTCTCATTACTCAGCGACAAGGCAGGACTGAGTCTTTTCACATATACAACTGGAAAGGGCTGGGAGATTCTAGTTGTGTTTCAACTGCCCTTAAAATTGGATTTGTTTCATCTTTCTCTGTAGGCGTATTTTCGTACAAGAGACCTTATTAGTCGGACTCACCTATTCTATTTTGGGGGGATTGATATCACATATTGTGTGTTTAGCCACTCAGTTGTGTCCAACTCTTTGCGACCCTTTGGACCATAGCCTGCCAGGCTCCTCTGTCCATGTGATTTTTCAGGCAAGAATGCTGGACTGAGTTGCCATTTCCTTCTCAGGAATGAACCTCCATCTCCTGTGTCTTGTGCATTGCAGGTGGATTCTTTACCCACTGAGTCATCAGGGAAGCCTGATATCATATAAAAAAGAAAGATTGAAAATAAATTTCTCAGCTCTTCATAAATTTTTCCCCTTCTCATAAATCTGTGTTTTCTGGTCTGAATGACTTCTTTTTCTTAGTGAAACTCTTTGCCATCCCTTACCATGTTTTTTTTTTTCTTTTTTTTTCTCTTCCCAAATCTTGCAAGGACTTCCAATCTTTTTTTGCATGTTAATTTTTTAATTAACATGCCTATTTCTATAGAACTATCTTGTTAGATAGGGTTATAATCCCTCTTTTTGGTAGGAGAATCAATCCCTCAGGTGAGAAACCTAAATTCATTCAAGTGTGCAATATGCCTTTTCTGAAACAAGGGACCATTTTTAAGTGAAGCATGTTTACAAAGTCAGCTAAGATAAAAATAGTATCTCCATTCTGTTTCTTAGCCTTAAGGTGACCACTCCATTGTTGCTCTTTACAATGTCAGACTCAGTTCTCTAAGAGGGGAGGGAGGAAACTTCACCTGTAGTATGGAAGCACTGTAGGACAGTGGCCCCCAGCCTTTCTGGCACCAGGGATCAGTTTCGTGGAAGAGAGTTTTTTCATGGACGGGCCTGGTGGGGGATGGTTTGGGGATGATTCAAGTGCATTACATTTATTATGTACTTTATTTCTGTTATTGTTACATCAGCTCTACTTTATATCATCAGGTATTAGATTCTGGAGGCTGGGGACCCCTACTGTAGGACACTACAATATAATTTATTAAATCACTTTTAGTAAAATTTAAACAAACATTTGTGGTCAGAAAGTTAATATATCTCTAAAACATTTTATCACCGTTCTCCATTAATAAAACACAGCAAGAATATTAACAGTGAAGGACCATATTCATTTATATATGTTCCTAATGACAGTGTCATTTCCAAATCTGAGGAATTCCTACTTCATTCAGAGAAACAAAGTTTATCGTTATTTCAAGGTCCTACTGTCTAATCATCATTGTTGTTGAATTGTAGTAAATTGATTTCTTTTTCTAAAAAGTTACAGTCTATTCAGCATGCTGAGGATTGAAGACATGAGGATTAGTTTCTATACTGTCTCAGAATTCACATGGAATTTAATTGTGATTGGAATGATCTAAAAGCCTAAAGGCACTGGGACCCAGTGGTTTCCAAACAATTACATCATGGTGAATGCAGTTGAGCTTACTGAAAAAATTAACCTGTCTTCTTATCCCTAAGTGAGAGTTGAGAGCGTAATGGTAAAATAACATTACTGAAAGTGCTGTAAATACATGCTGGTCACAGAGGCTGGATGGGGAAGAAAACTATAAAACTAGCAATTTCTCTACTATAAATATTTGGTAAGAATTCAAGACACCCCAGAATTCTTATAAAAAGAGGGATGTCATCTTCTGGGGAGAGCATTTTTATAGCTTATTGTTGCCATAGGCATCCTGAGGGAAAATCTGTGGTGCCTAGGTTGCTAGGTACAACGTGGATGGCATTATTATGTTGTGATCTGTTCAATCTGCTTGTTGTCTTATATAGAAGATCTTAAGTTTGCTTTTCTAACTGGCGTGTGACCTAATGATACTCTTTAGACTTACATGTATATGTTATCTGTTTCTTTCTGTGGCTGATGATAAAAAGAACAAAAGGGCTATTCAAGTCAATGGATATTTACATAACAGACGAAATAAAAGAGAATGTATTACTTTATCGGGATGGCCATATTACTAAGTAAGAAGGGAAGAATGGATATTATTATACAACTGGGAGTTGCTACCACAGTGAGTATACTCAGACTTCTGCCCTTAGTCAGCTTCAAATAGTCTACAAGTATTAAAAATTACACATAGTTGATTATAAAATATCAGCAGGATAAAGGAAGTATGAAATAAGAATTGTATGAAATGCTATTGATTAAAGGGAGGAAAGCTTGAATATGATATAAAGGGTTGTCATTTGAGGAATAGGTAGGACATCCAGGAAGAGTTGCTCAACAAGGTGTTAGAGACATGCATGTAGATAAAGGAGGAAATTCCTGACTAAAAGATGCATTAGAATATCTGAAATATAGGACTTTTCAAACTATACCCACTTCTGTGTACCCAAAACCTCTGACATGCCTCCATACCACCAAGTGTGTTCTCTTTATTGGGGATAATGGAGTAGGGATGAAAATGAAGAGTAACTGATCTAACACCTTCACAAGTCTTAAACATGTTAATTCTCTTTATCAGATAATTTATTCAGCTCAGTGAAGAAGGTCTTTGATTTTTGCTTCTGCTTCTTCCCCCTTTCAGGATGCCTTGCAAGAAATAATGATCACTTTTGGGCGATTCGTCAGAAGAAGAATGGGAAGCCAGCATTCATTTATCACCACTCACAAGACATTGAGAAGAGCCTGGATATAGCTCCACAAAAGATACACAAATATAACTACCATTCCTCTTCTGAAGCTCAAATAGGCAAACACCACCAAATTGTCAATTCAGCATTTCCTAAACCCGCATATGACCCATCTCTCAATCTGTTGGCCATGGCTGGTCAAGACCTTGAAGTGGAAAACCGCCCAGTCCCAGCAGCAAATGTGATCGTGGTGGTAAGTATTGTATTTAACTGATGCTGATGTTTCCCTCTGTGGTTGATGCCTTCAAACAAATGAAACTTAATGGTGACGAGTTGTCACTGGATCTCAATAACTATTTACCATAGCATTTCTTATTCTCTGGTGTTTCCTTTTTGTTAATTGATTATTATCTGTTGGCTTCCTCTTGAATGTAGGCCCATAAAATAAGAAACTGTCTGTATCTTCTCTGCACAGCCCAATGCAAGGTGCACAGTAGGTACTTAATAATTTGAACAAAAAATTGAATTAGGAAGTCTTATGTTGGTTCATATCCTGCAGTTTTGGATCATATCCTGCACTAAGCCTCCTGCCTTCTGTGATAATTTGTTCTAAGTAGATTGGCTTGAATCTCAGTTTATATGTATCAATTGTTGTTGTTGCTTAGTCGTTAAGTCATTTTCGACTCTTTTGCGACCCCATGGACTGTAGCCCACCATGCTCCTCTGTCCATGGGATTTTCAGGCAATACTGGAGTGGGTTGCTGTTTCCTTCTCCAGGGGGTCTTTCCAACTTAGGGATCAAATCTGCATCTCATGCATTGGCAGGTGGATTCCACCACTGAGCCACCAGGAAAGCCCATAGTATTTATTAAAGATCTTCTGGTCACTTTACTAAAATGGTAAGAAATGAAGGGACCCTGAAAGGGAAGAAGTGATGATGAAGGTGGGGGGAGTTTTCTAACTGGAATAGATAAAGTGGTTGGGAAGTATTTGGTAGATAATATTCCTAATATCACTGAACAAGCATCACCTTTTATTAATCAAGGTGATGTAGCAGGTCCATTGTTTGCATTCTTAAGATTTGTAACCTAGACCAGAGGTTCCCAATTTCTGGAAGTATCATAAACTTGCGCTAAGGTTGGCAGAGCATTTGGACTACAGTCCCTCTCAAGTTTAAAATTATGATAGGAGGATTCACATTAAAACTACAAAGTAGTAGCTAAATACGGAGAAGGCAATAGCACCCCACTCCAGTACTCTTGCCTGGAAAATCCCATGGACAGAGGAGCCTGGTGGGCTGCAGTCCATGGGGTCGCTAAGGGTTGGACACAACTGAGCGACTTCACTTTCACTTTTCCTTTCATGCATTGGAGTAGGAAATGGCAACCCACTCCAGTGTTCTTCCCTGGAGAATCCCAGGGACGGGGGAGCCTGGTGGGCTGCCATCTATGGGGTCGCACAGAGTCGGACACGACTGAAGTGACTTCACAGCAGCAGCAGTAGCTAAATGAGTGTTGATTGCATTTCTATCTCCAAACATAACCAAATATGTTGACTTTTAAGGCAAGATGATTCAATGAAACCATGTTTGCATTTGGCAACCTCTCTATAAGCCTAATGTAATGAAAATTCATAAGCTTTTTTTCCTTTTCTTTACTTTTTTATCTACCACATATATGACAACTAAGTATGGAGGATCAAAGATCCATTCATTGATGTTTTCAACTAGCATGCACTTAATATTTATTATGATCCAGCCATCATTTCAAGCATCTAGAAATACCCGTCATTTGAGGTATCTACAGGTGAAATGGAGTCTATTGTTTTGGTTGGGAAATGTCAGGGAAGAATGTTGGTAACCAAAAAAAAAATCATAAATTGAGAACATGAGCTTTTGTTAAGAAAAAAATGTGGGTCATTTTGCTGCTTGAAAAATTCCGACAAGTTTTCTGCATTTACATGAGTAACAGATGTTCTGAAGGCAAAAACCATGCACTCTGTCTACTGAGTGAAGACAAATGATGTTAACGATGTTGCTGTATCTCTATATGCCTGTGCTAATGCTCGGACTCAGGAGAGATATTTCCTCTAGTGACCATCATACACTCATCGTTATCAACTCTTAAGTCACTATGAATTACAGATCAAGAGGTTTGTTCTATCTTCTGATGTCATGTACTGTCGAGTTAATTTAATATTATGGAGGATAAAAGGCATCAATGAGGAATTCTGGCAGGTCATTTCACTTCTAGTCCATCTGTGGTTTAGAGATCCATGAAGAAGCTGTGCTTTTTCTTTGGGGTGATGATGACATGGAGGCAATAGGCAATTTTGCTGCATTAGCCTTCACTAATCTCTTTTGGTCTAGGCTCTAACCATGCTGTGGCTCTGGTAGCTGGCAACAACAATTGCTAGTGCTAATGTTTCCTGTAATCCACTTCCGTTACTTATGCACATGGTGATTTACTAGGAAAACCAGGGAAGTAAGGTAATTTTTAAATAAATCAATAATTTTCAGCTTGCTCAAAAAGCAGAGTGTCAACATTTAATCAACTATCAGCTGGTTTGATGGTTCATTCTATACAGAAAGGAGAGTTAGGAATGGAACATATGTAGTGAAAGGGAGATATTTCAGCTGCTGAATGACTTTGGTGGAGTAATTGGTATATGTTTGCACACATGTGTGTGTGTGCATGCATATATATATAGATAGATAGACACACATATATATATGTATATATATATATAAAATATTGCAGTGATACCAAAGAATTATTTTGTGGCTTAATTTATACCAAAATGAGTAGTATCAATGAGCATTCATTTTCTGAATTTGGGAAAATTATTGCAGCTTTTTTTGGCCAGGGTAAAAGCCTACTCCCAACTTCCAAAATATACATGTAGATAACTTTTAAAACTTCCTAGCTCAGAGGAGAGATCACTTGTTTCTTTCTCTCTCACTTATTCCTGATGCCTTTAAGACCATGAATTTTAAAATAAAAAATTTAACAAGGACTCGAAAGTTGCATGTATCCTTCTTATTTTCCTTATTCCCGATTGTTGGCACAAAACATTTCAGAAAACATTTGTCCCCAAATGATTTTTTTTTCCTTTTTTTCTTTCTTTTATAATCAGGAAAATCTGTAGTTTATTTATTCCAGGGAGAGGACAGCACAATTAGAATGTCTATCCTAAAGCATGCTATGTTCCAGAAGCTCAATTAAGAAGCTGTTCAGATTTTTGCACAAAGAGGAAATATGAATATCCTCAAGGTCAAGGCTGTGATAGGAGTAAAAAAAAAAAAAAAGGGTCTAGCCAAACATGTGCTGAGAATTCCATCAATATACATCAGGTCACAAGGCTACCACATTAAGAAAGAGGGAAGTCAGGGTGTGAGGGGAAATGGAAGCGTAGAAGATGCAGGCTTTTCCAGTTCAGCAAGTTCAGCGTAGATTGCTGTGTGAAGAAGGTTTTAGCTTGGGCAAAGTATGAGAAGACTGGGGAATAGGAAGGTTTTGGAATAAAATGGATGGGGATTACTTAGTAAGATTATGGCTTACTCCACAAAATGGATTTGAGGGAAGGAAAAGGGATAGGAGGAGGAGGAAAAGAAGGGGATGAAGAAGGAAAGGGGAGGAGAGAGGACAGGAGAGGAAGGAACCGAGAGTAACAAGAAAGAAAGGAGGGGAGAAAAGGAGGGAGAAAGGAGGGGAGGGAGGGAGAGGAGAAGGAGAAGATATAGTGGCAGTTCTTGGGGCAGTGGGAATACTTTTGTGAGCACATAAGATGATGGAGGGTCTCCAGGAGCCCAAGATGGTCTCTATGGGATTCCTAGAATCCCGAAGCTTCTTGTCTCACTCACCCCTCACCCAGACCACTACCCAGACTATCGATTAAATTAAGTTACTTACTTACTTCATCCCTGAACAGTTTGTGGCCAGCTAATGAAATAAGGCATATTATCTCAAACTAAAACCATATGCCTCACCTGTAGAGCATCCCTAAAAACCCACCATCTGTTTACAAGAGGGGAGGTTACCTGAATGAAAATTGGGACACTATTAACAAATAAAGGCAGAATAGATGCCAGAGAGCAGCTAAATGTATGTGGAAGCAGAAGATCTGGACTTCAGTTTTTATTAAGACATGATAGTGCCATCAATAAATAATGAGGACATGATAGCTTACCACTTGTCCTCAAGAATGTGATTCTTGTACCAAAAAATATATGACTAAAGACACACTGACAGTAGCCCAAACAAGCAGCAAATACACTGATGTAGGATAAAATTAAATAAAGGGGCTTGGGCTATGTCCTAACACTCAGATTTTTTGCCTGTGAGGACTATGATTTAGTGCAATCTTTTGGACCCAGGATGTTTTATCCCAAGAAGGTTCTGAACTTATGAAAACCACTCTAGCCTGTATACTTCTTGATGCGTGTATGCATGCTCGGTTCCTCAGTAGTGTCCAAGTCTTTTGCGACCCCATGAACTGTAGCCTGTCAGGCTCCTCTCTCCATGGAATTCTCCAAGCAAGAATACTGGAGTGGGTTGCCATTTCCTCCGCCAGGGGATCTTCTTAACCCAGGGATTGAACCCGTGTCTCTTGTGTCTCTTGGATTGGCAGTTAGATTCCTTACCACTAGCACCATCTGAGAAGCCCATACTTCTTGATGCTGCTGCTGCTGCTGCTAAGTCACTTCAGTCGTGTCCGACTCTGTGCAACCCCACAGACGGCACCCCACCAGGCTCCTCTGTCCCTGGGATTCTCCAGGCAAGAATACTGGAGTGGGTTGCCATTTCCATCTCCAATGAATGCATGCGACCCCATAGATGGAAGCCCACCAGGCTCCTCCATCCCTGGGATTCTCCAGGCAAGAATACTGGAGTGGGTTGCCATTTCCTTCTCCATACTTCTTGATAGTGACTGCTTATATGGTGGGGACCAAGATGGCTGCGTTCATGCGTAGGCTAAGTGATTGCACACAGTGGAGTGATGGTCATGGTGGGCAAGCTCACAGAAGGTGGGAAGCAAATGCAGGCTTTGGGAAAATTATGAATTATTGTGTGTCAAGCATATTCAGGGTCTGATAGTAAGTTCCAAGTACAAAATATTAAATAGATGCAAGACATAAGCCTAATGCAATGTAATGTCTTCTAATGCAGTCCTGAGAACTAGTCCCAAGTTCCTAAAGAAAGTGAATATAAAAAAACTCAAAGAAAAATCTCTACAATGTGTTTTTTTTTAATGTTGAGCTTTTTTTTACTTTATTTTTAATTGAGGGATAATTGGTTTACAATATTATGTTGGTTTCTGCCATACATCAACATGAATCAGCCATAGATATACATATGTCCCCTCCATCTTAGCCTCCCTCCCACCTCCCACCCCATCCCACTCCTCTAGTTTGTTACAGAGCCCTGGTCTGAGTTCTTTGAGTCATACAGCATATTTTTACTGACTATTTTATTTATGGCAGTGCTGTGTTGTGCTGTGTGTGCTCAGTGGTGTCCAGCTCTTTGCAACCCCATGGACTGTAGCTCACCAGGCTCCTTTGTCCATGGAATTTTCCAGGCAAGAATACTGGAGTGGGTTGCCATTTCCCTCTCCAGGTGATCTTCCCAGACAAGGGATCGAACCCATGTCTCCTACATTTCCTGCATTAGCAGGCAGATTCTTTACCAATAAGCCACTGGGAAGTCCAAAATGTGGACTTCATATGGTTAATATAGTATGTTTTATATTATGTGACTTTTAATGAAATAAAAAATCGGTTGCTAGATCTTATCCTCCTTTTCATGGATGAAACTGCAGAGGGCTTGAAATCACTGGGACTGTCTTGGAGCCTGGGTGCCACAATCTTCAAAGCAAAATTGGAGAATCTTTTTATTACACTATTGTTTATTATGTACTTCTACCTGTAAACTTCCAGGAACATGACATATAAACTTCAGGAAAGGTAGCCGTGTGCTAAAACCATATTACTGCAGAAATTGCATCATATATCATAAAAGGGGAAGAAACTGTGTCAATAAAGAATCTTTGAGCCTTAAAAAAAAGCCCTCATGATTGGTGGCAATTTACAGGCAAAAAAATCAAAACCCTAAATCAATATTTCTCCAACTTATACAATTAACAAAAGGTGCTAGAGGCAAAACTCAAATTTGTCTGACTTTAAAACTCAAACATTTTCATTTTTAACAGAAGTTACTTGGTTTGCTTTGGGAAAGTACTGTAAATTTTCCTAATAGAGAGTGTGACTTTATTACATTTTATTTAAGTTAATGATAATGTTAATTTTTATACTCTGAAAATACATTCATTGATACCTAGATGTTCATGTTGGAGCCAGAGGTTAAAAGATAAAAGATCCACTCCACAGATAATAATATAAAATGAATTATAATGTAATATTGGATTTTAAGAAAGTCTAGTAAAAGAAATTCTGCAGTCTACTTCAGATATCTAGTTAACTTTTTACTCTTTTCTGAAACAAAAGCCTTCATATTAAACTATAAGATCTTCTTACATAATCGCCTTTCTTTTAAAATCCCAAACATTTGCATTTTGGAAAGCTTTTTGCCTAGATTCTCCAGATATTATTGTACCCCTGCAAAATCATCTTGAAGTAGAAATTCCATTCTCGAGGTTGGCACCCTGACAGTCACAGCTGTCACCATCTGTTGCTTTTCTCCATTTCTAGCTGCTAAAGCAGCAAGGAGAATGCTGGAACACATTTTGGAAATGATAGAGGTCAAGCTTAGGCAATGTCTATGTGAAGTTTCAACACTGGGCCACTCAGTACATCTGTTTGTTTTGGATCATTTAGACTCAACATTAGAATGATGGGAAGTCTTACAAGAACTGATTTAATTATCATACTAATTGGACATTGGATTTTTAGTAATGTTTTTGTTTTAACTCCAGAAGTAATATATGTTCATAGCGTTTCAGAATATTTAGAAATATAAAGAAGGGAAAAAGAGGAAGTAAAAATAATCCTTAGCAGATAACAGTGTTGTCTTGATATATGTATCTATCTATATGATCTTTTCAATATATATGGATATAGATCTTTTTTACCAAATATACAGTCAGGATATGTAAGATTTTGTCAAATTTTTTTGCTTAGTTTATATTGCAGAAACTATGAAATTCCATCATATATCTTCATATTGACTATACAGCATTATTTTTGTTGTTGTTGTTCAGTCCCTCAGTTATCTCTGACTGTTTGCAACTCCATGGACTGCAGCATGCCAGGCTTCCCTGTCCTTCACTATCTCCCAGAGCTTACTCAACCTCTTGTCCATTGAGTTGATTATGCCATCCAATCATCTCATCCTCTATCATCTCCTTCTCCTCCTGCCCTCAATCTTTCCCAGCATCAGGGCCTGCTAAAAATTCCATTGTGTACTAGATGTCACAGTTTTTATGTATTGATGTATATCCCCAAAACATTCAGTAAGTTAAGACAAAAGGAGAAATAAATGTTGAGTATATCAAATATAGTACTTGTTTCCATTGCAACTGCCTCCTTAATAATCTTGAGAGAATTTTGAGAGTTTATCTTAAGGGAAACTGCTTTCTTTATGAACTCTATATATAATCGTAATATAAGATTGATTTTTTTCCACTTGGCCAAATTATGTCTTCCACAGACCTTAAATCTTAAGCAAGGGAAATATTTAAAGCAGTCAATGAAGTTAGCAGGACAAAAAAAAAGGATGTCCTGTTAAGAGCATGTTAAAAAAATATTCTGTTTCAGGACTTTGCATTGAGGAAGATGGAAAGTGCTGTGTTTCATTGTGTTGAAACCTAAAATCTCTTTTCATCAGTCCAAAATTTTCAGTAATGTAAAAGCAAATAGAATCTGCAGATTAACAAAGAGATTTATATTTTCTTTTGAGCAAATATTTACTTGTCAGGTCTCTCTCTAAGAATTGCCCTTCGGTTTACCAATTGTTAAGAATTGTGCCTTGCACTCTCTGGGAGCGACTTAGTCCCTTTTTCTTTCTTTGTTTGTTTCTCTCTAATTATAAATACCTATATAGCATGTTTATTTGTGTGTTTGTTTTGTTTGTTTTACTGTACAATGCTTTATTTAAAATCTAACTGCTGATAGATAATTTAACTGGGCTTTCTGGGCATCTGGCCTTGCCAGTGAATAATGAGATTGGCCCCATTTAGCAAATGAGTTAGTTCTTTCACCATGATCCCTGTAACTCAGAGGATAGAAGCAATTTGTTCCTTTCTCTTGGTTAAGAAAACATAAGAGTTAAAAGTCTCTGGAAGGTTGTCTCCTTGAGCAACGTTATGAAGCTTACTCATTGGTAACTTTTATCTTTAGCAGCTGAGCCCAGCACAGCTGCTGCTTCATTCTGTGGGTGACCACATGGCCACCAGGGAATCAATGCTCATTGCCCCCTGCCCTTTGATCCATTCCCCCCACCCACCCACAAACCACATGTTTCTGCAAACCAGAACTGAAATGAAAAATCCCACTTTTTTTTTAGATTTCTTTTTTTTAATGTGGACCATTTCCAAAGTTTTTATTAAATTTGTTACAGTATTGCTTCTGTTGCTTATGTTCTGGTTTTTTTGGTCAAGAGGATGTGTAATCCTAGCTCCCCAACCAAGGATTGAACCCCCCCAACACACATACCTCACACTGGAAGGCAAACAAAGTCTTAACCACTAGACCGCCAGGAAAGTCTCATAAATCCCACTTTTAACATCAAAATGTAAAGGAAAAAACCCTCCTCTGTTATTCCTCTACTCTTCACATTCTCAGTCCTCTGGTTATGACATTTCTGGCCACCATATCTGAGGAGAGGGCAGGTTTTCCACACCAAGCAATTCTGCAACACCAGCTGGGTGTCCTCCAATTTAATTCAGTTCAGACACTCTACTTGGAGAGAGCATCAGATCCCATAGGCTAAGGGCTTAGTCTTATAAAAGTTCAGGTGCCAATCACAAATCCAGGTTGTTACCTGTGCTTTTGATCAACTGTCTGTGAAGTGGAGTTCCTTTGAACCCTTTATTGGGTTTGATCAGTTTGCTGGAGTGGCTCACAGAGCTCAGTATGACATTTTACTTAGCAGATTACCAGTTTATTATAAAAAGATATAACTTGCGAAAAGGCAACTAGAAAGATGCAAAGGGCAAGGTATGTGGGAAGAAATGCAGATCTTCCCTGCCTCTCTGGGTGCACTGTTCTCCAAGCACCAATCTCTCTGAACCCTTTTCTTTGGGGTTTCTATAGAGGCGTCATTATGTAAGCATAATTGACTAATTCATTGGTCATGGATAATTGATTGAACCTCCTAGCCCCTCTCCCTGCCCCAGAGGTTTGGGGATTGGACTGAAAGTTCTATCCATCACTCCCTGAAGTTATTTCTTCTGGCAACCTGCCTTCATCTTTGGAGAGATGAGTGGTCCAAAAGTCACCTCACTAATGTAAACCCAGGTGTGGTTTATATGAATAACAAAATATACCCATTTCACATTTATAACTTGAGTTAGTTCAGGAACTGGAGACAAAACTAAATAGGATCCTTGGGGCTGGTGCACTGGGATGACCCGGAGGGATGGTACAGGGAGGGAGGTTGGAGCGGGGTTCAGGATGGGGAACACGTGTACGCCTGTGGCTGCGGATTCCTGTTGTTGTGTGGCAGAACCAATACAATATTGTAAAGTAATTAGCCTCCAATTAAAATAAATTTAAATTAAAAAAAAAACTAAATAGTGTAACAAAAGATGTTTCTGCTGCTGTTATATAGGAAACTGTAAGGATGCCAGGAACTGTGGATGAAGACAAAAATACTTTTTCTTATTATAAATCACAATATCACATCACCTTAGCCATTTATCATTGTGTTTTCATCTTGTACTTTATACATTTTTCCAAATTTTCTTTTTGAAGAGTGAAAGTACAACCCAGCCAGTATTCATTTCCCAAGTTGCTCTTTCCTTACCTATCTGCTGTACTTGGGCCATATGAATCCAGAAAAATAAACCAAGAGGAAATCATCAACTTTACATCTTTCAATTTAGCCTGTGGTTTCATATGATTTAGTCATTTAACTGAAACAGTAAGTTAGCAACAGAAACTTCAATGAAATAAGAAGAAAAGACCCAGTGTTGAGGGCTAGGACAGATGTTCACAGTTCCTAAGACTGCAGGAAAGACGTGTTTCTGAGATTTGTCTCCCCTTTTCTTTCTGGAAATTGCAGTGACACGATACAAATTCCAAGAGAGCTGGAGAGAACACTGAGATATACATCAAGATAATCATGGCTAAGAGTCTTAATCCCAGATTTCCTGGATTGCATTTATGAATGTCATTCAATTATTTTGAATATCTTGGGGTTTTGTATGTTTGTGTGTCTATAGTTCAAAAAAGCCTCTGATTTTCTCATGCTTTCATTATTGACCTAGTGAAGCTGCACAGTTTAAGAATTTGTCTATTTTTCATGCCTGAAAGCATGGCAACTAGAATTAGATCTTTAACCAGAACAAGTTATTTTAGCATGTTGGTTTATTGTGCTTTAAGTCATCAAGTTGCTTAGAGCTGGTCTGTATTTTAAATAGAAAGTTTTGAGCAACAAATGGCAAAATTTGTATGAAATGGGCCTCTGTGCAAATTCTTTGAATTTAGACTTTTGGAAATCAGCAGTCTTCTTTTTATGGGCAAATAAATTTTTCAAATTTTCTTCATGTATGACAGGTGATGGTATCATCTTTATACTTAATTGTAATTTTTAAAATTGCAAGATCAAATTAATTAAATCAAATCTATGATAAGCTGGATTATGAAAAACAGCCAGTTACAGAAAGCAATATATTTCTCATAACTATTATAGTATAGGTAAGTCATGGAGACAAGAGAAGAGTATGCGGTATCTGGAAGGAAATAAGAATAAGTAGGGATAACTGGATCCTCAGACATGCAAAAGGTTTGAATGAACACCTAATGCTTGCTCCTTGAAATAATCATTCATTCAAAAAAAATCACTGAGTACCTCCTATGTCCTAGGCAGTAAAGTAGGCTCTAGAAATGCAAGAGTTGACAAGGTAAACAATATCATTACAGCTGTGCAGCTCGCATTCTGATAGGAGAAAAACAATAAAAACAAGTGAGCAACTGAACATATTTCAGATGGTGATAAATGCAGTGAATAAAACAAAATGAAGTTATGTGGCAGGGAGAGAGTGCTGGGACTAGACTGGGCTGTATATTCATGGATTCTATTGTATATCCAGAAATACTTAGGGATTGGATCAAAGTGTAGCTCCCAAATGGAAGCTACAACGAAGCATAGTTTGGAGTCAATAGAATGGGGTTGGAATCCCAAATTACGTACTTATTAATTGTATTTCCTTTGGTGACTTAACATCTCTGTATTTCACTTTCCTCATCTGTAAAAAATCGATACTAGCAATACCCACCTTATGGAATTCATGTGGGAATTGAATGAGATAAAACATTCAAAGCACTTTACATCATGTCTGACACATAGTTAGATGCTTCATTCACCTAGAGCCAGACTTCTTGGAGTGTGAAGTCACGTGGGCCTTAGGAAGCATCACTACAAAGCTAGTATAAGTGATGGAATTCCAGCTAAGCTATTTCAAATCCTAAAAGATGATCCCGTTAAGGTGCTGCACTCAATATGCCAGCAAATATGTAAAACTCAGCAGTGGACACAAGACTGGAAAAGGTCTTTGGGATTTCATTCCAATCCCAAAGAAGGGCAATGCCAAAGAATGTTCAAACTACCACACAATTGCACTCATTTCACATGCTAGCAGAGTAATGTTCAAAATTCTCCAAGCGAGGCTTGAACAGTACGTGTGAACTGAGAACTTCCAGATGTTCAAACCGGATTTAGAAAAGGCAGAGGAATCAGAGAGCAATTGCCAAAATCTGTTGAATCATAGAAAAAGCAAGAGAATTCCAGAAAAACACCTACTTCTGTTTCATTGACTACACCAAAGCCTTGACTGTGTGGATTACAAGAAACTGTAGAAAATTCTTAGAGAGATGGGAAGACCAGACCACCTTACCTGTCTGCTGCAAAACCTGTATGCAGGTCAAGAAGCAATAGTTAATACTGGACACGGAACAACAGAATGGTTCCAAATTTGGGAAAGGAATACGTCAAGGCTGTATATTGTCACCCTGCTTATTTAACTGATATGTAGAATACATCATGCGAGATGCCAGGCTGGATGAAGCATAAACTAGAATCAAGATTGCCAGGAGAAATACCAGTACTCTCAGATATACAGATGACACAACCCTTATGGCAGAAAGCGAAGAGGAACTGGAGCCTCTTGATGAAGGTGAAAGAGAAGAGTGAAAAAACTGGCTTAAAACTCAACATTCCATGATCATGGCATCTGGTCCCATTACTTCATGGCAAGTAGATGGGGAAACAATAGAAACAGTGAGACATTTTATTTTCTTGGTCTCCAAAATCACTGCAGATGGTGACTATAGCCATGAAGTTAAAAGACGCTTGCTCCTTGGAAGAAAAGCATTGACAAATCTAGACAGCATATTAAAAAGCAGAGACATTACTTTGCCAATAACGGTCCATCTAGTCAAAGCTATGGTTTTTTTCAGTAGTCATGTATGGATGTGAGAGTTGGGCCAAAAAGAAGGCTGAGCACTGAAGAATCGATGCTTTTAACTGTGGTATTAGAGAAGATTCTTGAGAGTGCCTCGGACCTGAAGGAGATCAAACCAGTCAATCCTAAAGGAAATCAACCCTGAATAGTCATTGGAGAGACTGACGCTGAGGCTGAAACCCCAATACTTTGGCCTCCTGATGTGAAAATCTGACTCATTAGAAATGACCCTGATGCTGGGAAAGATTGAAGGCAGGAGGAGAAGGGGATGACAGAGGATGAGATGGTTGGATCATATCACCAACTCAATGGACATGAGTTTGAGCAAGCTCTCGGAGATGAAGGACAGGGAAGTCTGGCGTTCTGCAGTCCATGGGGTTGCAAAGAGTCAGACATGACTGAGTGACTGAGCAGCAACAACACAGCAAATTGTTAGCGTTGCACTTCTCAGGTGGTGCTAGGGGTAAAGAACCCACCTGCCAATGAAGGAGACATGAGACATAAGGGATCACAGGTTCAGTCCCTTGTCTGGGAAGATAACCTTGGAGGAGGGCATGGCAAGCCACTCCAGTATTCTTGCCTGGAGAATCCAAGGGCAGAGGAGGCTAGCAGGCTACAGTCCATAGGGTCACAAAGAGTCAGACATGACTGAAGTGACTTAACATACACACGTTATTAGCATCATATGACAGTGGAAAAATACAACTTTCTAGTCAGTACCAAGAATACTTGTATTGCTCCCGAGCCCTTAGTTGGCTTTTATCATTTAAATACTGTGAATCATATTTTCCTCTTTCTCTTGACAGCTGGAAAGCTGAGAGCCAAATTTGTGGTCCACCTCTAGCAAATAGAACTTCATTGAGTGCCTTATTCATTTTGTGAACTAACCTCATTCTTGGCTGGATGTTTACTTTTCTTCACTCGTTTTCTAATTCAATTTCCTCATTTCCTTAGTTTTTATTCAATTTTGTTTTGTGTTATTTGTGTTTTTGTAAGCTGCCACAAATCCTTTGTGTAATATATTCTCTCTAAACAAATAGTCACTACAAGGAAATAGTCAATCAGTATGGACAAGTTGAGTCTGAATGTTACATGTTCTCCCTTAGAGGGAGAATTTGTTTAACTCTTGGGTTTGAAAATATAAGGAAATATAATTTATGTTTAAAATTACAATGTGCATAATGCTCTGTTTGGTTCGCTGCTCAGCAGACCCTTAGCCTCAGCCCAATCCAATGTCATGGGCCAATATTCATTCTTATCATGAGTGGTTTGAGCCAGTAGGAACACAATGGTTTTCTTTCTTATTTTTTTAACTTTTCATTTTATACTAGAATGTAGTTAATTAACAATGTTGTGTTTATTTTTAAGATGTCCAACTGAGTGATTCAGTTATATATATACATGTATCTAGTCTTTTTCACATTCTTTCCCCATTTAGGTTGTTACATAATACTGAGCAGAGTTCCCTGAGCTATACTGTATGTCCTTGTTGGTTATCCATTTTAAATATAGCATGACATGTGTACATGTCAATCCCAAACTCCCTAACTCTCCCTTCCTCCCTTAGAAGGAGATGTCCTATGTTCACATGACTGTTCTGCCACTGACTGCCATTGAGATCTTGGGCAAGTCAATGAACATTTCTGAGTCTTTGATTTTTCATTTTAATGGCAATTTTAATATGTGACCTGGCTACCTTCTTCGACTCTTTTCCAGGACCAGTGAATGTATTGTGTAAAGCATAACACACTGTCATAATGTCTCCTGTTGCAATCGTGGTGATGATAGTGATGGGATGATGATAATCAGTAGGTTGTCAGTTTTGTTGCTGATCTACTCTGATCTTGGGGTAAAACCCCAGTACTGTAATGGGCTTCTTGCCTTGCTATACAAACCTAGAAGGCATCCCTCACACGGTAGTTTAAGCCAACAGCATCACCCAAAGCTGCGCATCACACAGCCCACCCAGCCACATGTGGCCACCCTGACTAAAGCCCTCCTTCACTTCCATTGCTAATTGCCTAAGTTCGTAACATCATCTTCCTTCCCTGAGTGTCTGCTTTGTTCAGTCAACCGGTACTTCAGTTCCTCTGAGCCTGGAAACCTGTCGTATTACTAGGTTTGTCTTTCAACTCCAGTCTCACAGCCAGCCCACACCTCTTTCCTGCTGGTAGCTTTTCATGTTGCCGTGGGCCATGTCTTATGAAACTCCCACCTTCTATTCTTATCTACAGAAAGCCTAACCATCTTTTCCATCAGCCAGAATGTGCTAACACCTGCTCCACGTTCACCTCTCATCACCTGCTCCCAGAGGCAGTGACTTCTTTTTGCCTAGAATTTTTTGAAGAAAGTAATGTTTTAATTGTCTTCAGGATCTTAACATTTGCTGTATTGTCAGTAGTTTCTGTTACAGAAAGGATTTTTTTAAGGTGTTATTAATCCAAATGCAGAATGATTTATTGACAAATTAATGATTTATTAATAACCTCATAATTTATTCCTAACTTATTAGGGAAGATCAGGTAATAAGGACTCCATACATATAAACACATACTCTAGGTAATTGAAAGTTACCTTTATAATTATTAAGGTTGTGAATTTTTAAAATTTAAATTATGCATTTCTCTATTTTTAATGGGTATAAGATGTGTATAAGAGACAGCCTAGAGCCAGACTTCTTGGAGTGTGAAGTCAAATGGGCCTTAGGAAGCATCACTACGAACAAAGCTAGCGGAGGTGATGGAATTCCAACTAAGCTATTTCAAATCTTAAACTATTATGCTGTTAAAGTGATGCACTCAATATGCCAGTAAATTTGGAAAGTTCAAAAGATGCCACAGGACTGGAAAAGGTCAGTTTTCATTTCAATCCCAAAGAAAAGCAATGCTGAAGAATGTTCAAACTACCACACAATTGCACTCATCTTACACGCTAGCAAGGGAAGGGGAAGAGAAGGTAAAGTCACTCAGTTGTGTCCGACTCTTTGCGACCCCATGGACTGTAACCCACTGTAGCCCACCAGGCTCCTCCGTCCATGGGATTTTTCAGGCGAGAGTACTGGAGTGGGTTGCCATTTCCTTCTCCAGGGGATCTTCCCCATCCAGGAATCGAACCAGGGTCTCCTGCATCATAGGCAGATGCTTTACCGTATGAGCCACAAAGGAAGTCTAACAAAGTAATGCTCAAATTCGAGACTTCAACAGTAGGTGAACCAAGAACTTTGTTATGTTCAAGCTGAATTTATAAAAGGCAGAGGAGCCAGAGATCAAATTGCCAACATCCAATGGATCATAGGAAAAGCAAGAGAATTCCAGAAGAACATCCACTTCTGCTTCATTGATTATGCTAAAGCCTTTGACTGTGTGGATCATAACAAACTGTGGAAAATTCTTAAAGAGGTGAGAATACCAGACTACCTTACCTGCCTCCTAAGTAATCTGTATGCAAGTCAAGAAGAAACAGAATCAAACATAAAACAATGGACTAGCTCCAAATTGGGAAAGGAGTACATTAAGGCTGAATATTATCACTCTGTTTATTTAACTTATTTGCAGAGTACATCATGTGAAATGCCAGGCTGGATGAAGCACAAGCTAGAATCACGATTTCTGGGAGATATATCAATAATCCTGTCAGATATAGCAGATGACACCATCCTTATGGCAGAAAGCAATGAAGAACTAAAAGTTTCTTGATGAAGGTGAAAAAGGAGAGTGAAAAAGCTGACTTAAAACTCTAAATTCAGAAAACTATGATCATGGCAACTGGTCCCATAACTTCATGACAAATAGAAGGGGGAAAAGGGAAAGCAGTGGCAGACTTTCTTTTTGGATTCCAAAATCACTGTGGATGATGACTACAGCCATCAAATTAAAAGACGCCTGCTCCTTGGAAGGAAAACTATGACAAACCTAAAAAATATATTAAAAAGCAGAAATATTATTTTGTGGACAAAGGTCTATCAAGTCAAAACAATGGTTTTTCCAGTAGTCATGTATGGAAGTGAGAGGTGGACAATAAAGAAGGTTGAGCACTGAAGAATTAATTGATGTTTTTGAACTGTGNTTTTTTTTTAATTTTTGCTGACCAGTAGGGGAATGAATTGCACCTCATGGTTGCTTTGCTTACTTTAGCATTTCCATGACAGTGTAAAATATTGAGCGTCTCTCATGTGTATTGATTATTTGGATTGCCTCTCATGCAATTGCTTATTTGTAACTTGTGTATCAAGTTAATTATCTTTTTCTTAACAATTTGTAGAAGCTCTGTTTATTGGGATATAATCCCCTTGTCTGCCATATGGGTTGCACAGATTTCCTTCTAGACTCTCATTTCTCTTTTTTATGATGTCTTTTGCTGTACAAATCTTTAATTGTTTTGCATTCAAACATTTATGTTGGCCTTCTTTAAAAAGTAACTTCCTTGTGGCTTTTTCTTTTCCATTTAACAGTATATCATGGTCATTTTTACAAGGCAGGTTTAATTTGTTCATTTATCTTTCTCTAGTTTCTTTGTATGGGATAAGCTTATGCATGCATAGTTCTGTTTAAATGAGAAATCATTTCATTTTTTATTGTAATAATTCTTATTTAGTATTTTTTCTGTCTTCTTTCCCCTCTCCTCCTTCTTTTTTCTCACTTCATCTCCTGTTGAGCCCTCTTATTCTCCTGGTCATTCATACTAAGAACTTAGTGGGTGTCCTCTTATTTATTTTTTATACTCATAGAATTCACACACACATACATTTGAATGCACATACACAGTCACACACATATATGTACATATAGACATATACCTATGTTGAAATTTTTGTCATTTTATGTTCCACAAAAATGGTATAATGTTATAAATATTTCTTTGCTCTTTTTTCCCTTCTTTCCCACTGATAACTCATGAAAAACTCTTCTACTCCATGGTCATACCACTTCATGATGTGGCTATACCATAATTTATTCAGTGCTTCCTCTATTCATAGTAATTCACATTGTTCCACCTTTATTTTTGGCCCTATGAATAATGTTATAAAAAGAACTTTGTACATATGCTTCTACACGCTCAGTTCAGTTCAGTTCAGTCGCTCAGTCGTGTCCGACTCTTTGCGACCCCATGAATCGTAGCACGCCAGGCCTCCCTGTTCATCACCATCTCTCGGAGTTCACTCAGACTCACATCCATCGAGTCAGTGATGCCATCCAGCCATCTCATCCTCGGTCGTCCCCTTCTCCTCCTGCCCCCAATCCCTCCCAGCATCAGAGTCTTTTCCAATGAGTCAACTCTTCGCATGAGGTGGCCAAAGTACTGGATAGAAGGCTTTCTTATCTCTTCTTGCTATTCTTTGGAACTCTGCATTCAGGTGCTTATATCTTTCCTTTTCTCCTTTGCTTTTCGCCTCTCTTCTTTTCACAGCTATTTGTAAGGCCTCCCCAGACAGCCATTTTGCTTTTTTGCATTTCTTTTCCATGGGGATGGTCTTGATCCCTGTCTCCCGTACAATGTCACGAACCTCATTCCATAGTTCTTCAGGCACTCTATCTATCAGATCTAGGCCCTTAAATCTATTCCTCACTTCCACTGTATAATCATAAGGGATTTGATTTAGGTCATACCTGAATAGTCTAGTGGTTTTCCCTACTTTCTTCAATTTGAGTCTGAATTTGGCAATAAGGAGTTCATGATCTGAGCCACAGTCAGCTCCCGGCCTTGTTTTTGTTGACTGTATAGAGCTTCTCCATCTTTGGCTGCATAGAATATAATCAATCTGATTTCTACACGCTAGCCCTTTTATTTCTACAGACTAGATTCCCAAAAGCGATATTGCCAGGCTGAAGTAATATATAGCAAGATTTGTTTCCCAAAAGACAATAGTAATTTGCATTTCTGCCCATAAGTACACAAATACCACCTTTCATCCTTATCAACAACAATGTTATCAGTCTTAATTATTGTGATTGACAGGTATAAATTTTTATCTCATTATTACTTCTGGTTTCTTAAAGAAGCTCTCAGGTATAACCCGCCCTTTCTGGATGACTCCAGATCCTTCGACTTCCTTTATTACCTGGTGTGGTGTGTTAGCTTTGTGAGTTTCCCGATTCCTCTCTGAGTGTCTCAGAGTCACTGTCTGTGCCTGCTTCTAGGGGTCATGCCTCCACCCCACCTACAGGGTTGTCTCTGATATGTTTGAAAAGTTTGATTTAAAACCAGAAGACAGTATTTGCCCATAATATTTAAACATCAGTCAATAAACTCTCAGCGAAGACCCAAAGAATACCACTTATGAATTTAGTTTGATACTTCATAATCATTCAGTTCTTAAGAAAAATTTATTTTCCAAAAAGTTAGTTAATGATGGTCAGTTAAAAAGCTTGGATCCCATGATTTCAAATTGTTGGACACCATTGTCAGTCTGCTTAGAGTATTAATAAACTCAGAACTGCTTATCACATAGCAAGAAAAATGTATAACCTCAGGTCACCAGCTTAGAAAAGAGTGATCACCTCCATCATGGCATACTGACAGCTACTTTACTGACAAATTCTGTTTGTCACTCACTCTTCCTGCATCCTGCCACTGCATCGCTGAAATTTATAGACTCTGGTCTTTATATGTTCTGAATGTTCCTGTCTGGGAACATTTATTTTCTTTCCTATCATGTCCCTGGGATAGTCTCATGGTAAAATTGGAGCCAGATAAATGACCCCAGTGGAAGATAGCAAAGATGGCTCACAATAGGAGAGAGAAGGCATGCTGGGTGTGGTCCTGTACACCCAATAGTCTCCCACAGAATGGAGTCTTTGTCAAAAGATTCCAAATATTTTGGTTCCATAGTTAGAAAATCCTTCAGCTATCTTAAAGACCTTTCTTGTTTTCATTGATCATTTCAATTCTTTTTGCTTTGATTTTAGAGTCAACAAAACTGACTTCTGTTCAAGACTAGGCCTCTCATCCAGCTTAACTACAGCATGAGATTACTCCAAAGAAAATGGTTTTAAGAATTCTAGTTCCCAAGAAATTTATTTAAAAAAGTAAAAGGATTCTGATTCCTATGCAATCAGTAATCATTTCTCTTTGTAAATGAAATCACTAGACACCCAGCTGTCCCAGGCTTCTTGATTGGCATGCGTTCGCTCATGGTTCCATCACATCTAGGCACTTAGCAAGAGGGAGTAAAATCTCAAAACTCCACAAGTTGGCAGCCTGATCAGTTTACCACCCAGTGAAGTCTGAGTTGTTTCAACCACTTGATCTTGAAATTTACACAAGTATTAGTAGAGGAAGTAGTCTTACACACCACTTACCTAACATAGTTATTTTGCTTATAGGCCAGAAATATGAGATATCTTGCTGGAGACTTAAAGCTCATCAAGGACTAAAGCATTTTGAACCAGATCATCTGAATCTCAGTTTCTTTCATGAAAAATTATGATATTAATGTCTGTTCTGTTTCCTTCACAAGGATTTTGGTGATGAGCAAATGAATCAATGCATATGAAAACACTTTGAAATAATTGTGTTATGCACAAATGTCAGATATCAAAATTTGTTTTATTTTTATTTTTAATTGATTTATTTTTTGTCCACATCATGTGGCATGTGGGATCTTCATTTCTTGACCAGGGATCAAACTTGCATCTCCTCCAGTGAAAGCAGAGTCTTAACCATTGGATTGCGAGGAAGATTCCCACAAAATTGATTTAAAGATGAGTGCTGAATTCCTTGTGGTAGGAATTTCTGGATGGATTATAATAGCCACCATTTATTGAGATGCTATCTATGAACGGGCCCTCTACCAAACTTACTTCGAGATTTTTCTTGTCACACCTCTAGGGCTCCCCAGGTTGTACTAGCAGTAGAGAATCTGCCTACCAATGTAGGACAAGCAAGAGACACAGGGTTAGTCCTAGGTTGGGACGATCCCCTGGAGTAGCAGTATACTTGCCTGGAAAATTCCAAAGGCAGAGGAGCCTGGCATGCTCCAGTTCATTGGGCTGCAAAGAATTGGACACGAATGAAACCCCCTTCCCCCCCACACACACACATTGTCACACCGCTACCCTTGCCCAGAAGGAATGGGATAGTGGTTTGTTAAACATCAGGATGTTTCTGCCATCATTTTTTTCTGAAAGACATTTAAGATGGGCAATATATTGTGGAGAAAAGAGTCAGATTCAGGCAGATCTTTTCCAGTGTCTATGCACTGAACCCACCTGTCTTCCTGAAGCCTATTTTATGTGTCACTATATGACCTTCTATAGAAATAAGAGTAAATATTTTACAAACATGAAATAAAAATGTTTATGTCTGAATGTAAAGTTTTCTTATACCCACATTTTAAATAACCTTAAAAAATAAATCTAACTTAAAAAAGTTTAAATATCACTCCACTCAATTCTGTTTATGGTCCTTATGAAACAGCTGCTGCTGCTGCTGCTGCTAAGTCGCTTCAGTCGTGTCCAACTCTGTGCGACCCCATAGACAGCCCACCAGGCTCCCCCGTCCCTGGGATTCTCCAGGCAAGAACACTGGAGTGGGTTGTCATTTCCTTCTCCAATACATGAAAGTGAAAAGTGGAACTGAAGTCGCTCAGTCATGTCCGACTCCTAGTGACCCCATGGACTGCAGCCTACCAGGCTCCTGCGTCCATGGGGTTTTCCAAGCAAGAGTACTGGAGAGGGTTGCAGCTATATGAATTCAAATTTTTAAAAATCAGATTATTCAATTTATATCCACTGATTTTTGTTCAGAAAGATGAAGTCTATGTTTTGAAAAATAAGTTCAAAAGTACCACTCTGAAAGCTCTGTTGTTACCTCTCTGAACTCTGTCAGGCTTCTCTACTGACCATTATTATTGTCTTTATGAAAATGAAGCCACGGTGGTGATAGAAGGTGATAAAATAATCTCTGCTCCAAAATATATACACTAGCATCTACACAGTCTACACTTCCACCAGTAGAAACAAATTTTCTCAAATAATGGCACTGAATTCCCAGGATATCTGGGGTGAATAAAGTCTTGATCTTTTAGCAATACCTAGGTACTGAGATATTCCCCATATGCATTTTCTAGACAGCACCACCAAATAATGTATTTATGCAGCATGCCTTATTGATCCTGACTTGATGTATACTGTTGTACATGTGGGGCTGTGGATTCCCAGCCTTGTCCTCAAGGAATACATGAGGCTTCAGATGCATAATCTTGTCCACAAGAGAGTGGCCTAGGCTTGGCATATTCTTTTGCTGTTGTTCGTCACTCACTCATGTCTGACTCTTTGTGACTCCACGGACTGCAGCGTGGTTAGGCTAAAATGGGCCTTGGGTTGGGAAGGTCTGAGGAATCAGAATGGGAAGTTCAGGGTATGGACACCTCAGAGAAGTGATGGTGATTTGTTGTAGGGGTGGCTCTGAAAACAAATAGCTTCCATAGCCTTCTTTTCCTTTAGACTGAGTTTGTTACTGTTGACTTTTTCAGCAAACATCCCTTAGCCACAGGGGTCACATGCTCCAAGTCTGTGGACTGAAGCCAGCCTACAGAGGAGTCTGTTGGTTCCAGGGTTTTGATGGAAACCCCAGGGCAGAGCTTTCAAGCAGGACTTGCTGCTCAGTCTGCACCGAATCCTACAGCTGGCAGGTCCCTCATCCTTAACACCTTGGGTTTCCTGCTTGACTTCTAAAATCTTTTGGGTTTGTAACATTGATTTTAGATTTTCAGATCCACTGAACCTCTGTATCCCAAGTGTCGGTTGTATTATTTTTAATCTGTTCCAAAATTTGTTCACGTCCTTTACCTGTTTTTTTTTCAACATCAAATTTGTGAGTGTACCCTGCTTTACATATCCCTCTGCTCAATTAATGCAATAAAACTGAAAACCTTGCTGGCAACTGTGAATCTTTGCAAAGCCTGAAGGCTGCTGAATGCCATAAGCTCCCATAGACAGCCCACCAGGCTCCCCCGTCCCTGGGATTCTCCAGGCAAGAACACTGGAGTGGGTTGTCATTTCCTTCTCCAATACATGAAAGTGAAAAGTGGAACTGAAGTCGCTCAGTCATGTCCGACTCCTAGTGACCCCATGGACTGCAGCCTACCAGGCTCCTGCGTCCATGGGGTTTTCCAAGCAAGAGTACTGGAGAGGGTTGCAGCTATATGAATTCAAATTTTTAAAAATCAGATTATTCAATTTATATCCACTGATTTTTGTTCAGAAAGATGAAGTCTATGTTTTGAAAAATAAGTTCAAAAGTACCACTCTGAAAGCTCTGTTGTTACCTCTCTGAACTCTGTCAGGCTTCTCTACTGACCATTATTATTGTCTTTATGAAAATGAAGCCACGGTGGTGATAGAAGGTGATAAAATAATCTCTGCTCCAAAATATATACACTAGCATCTACACAGTCTACACTTCCACCAGTAGAAACAAATTTTCTCAAATAATGGCACTGAATTCCCAGGATATCTGGGGTGAATAAAGTCTTGATCTTTTAGCAATACCTAGGTACTGAGATATTCCCCATATGCATTTTCTAGACAGCACCACCAAATAATGTATTTATGCAGCATGCCTTATTGATCCTGACTTGATGTATACTGTTGTACATGTGGGGCTGTGGATTCCCAGCCTTGTCCTCAAGGAATACATGAGGCTTCAGATGCATAATCTTGTCCACAAGAGAGTGGCCTAGGCTTGGCATATTCTTTTGCTGTTGTTCGTCACTCACTCATGTCTGACTCTTTGTGACTCCACGGACTGCAGCGTGGTTAGGCTAAAATGGGCCTTGGGTTGGGAAGGTCTGAGGAATCAGAATGGGAAGTTCAGGGTATGGACACCTCAGAGAAGTGATGGTGATTTGTTGTAGGGGTGGCTCTGAAAACAAATAGCTTCCATAGCCTTCTTTTCCTTTAGACTGAGTTTGTTACTGTTGACTTTTTCAGCAAACATCCCTTAGCCACAGGGGTCACATGCTCCAAGTCTGTGGACTGAAGCCAGCCTACAGAGGAGTCTGTTGGTTCCAGGGTTTTGATGGAAACCCCAGGGCAGAGCTTTCAAGCAGGACTTGCTGCTCAGTCTGCACCGAATCCTACAGCTGGCAGGTCCCTCATCCTTAACACCTTGGGTTTCCTGCTTGACTTCTAAAATCTTTTGGGTTTGTAACATTGATTTTAGATTTTCAGATCCACTGAACCTCTGTATCCCAAGTGTCGGTTGTATTATTTTTAATCTGTTCCAAAATTTGTTCACGTCCTTTACCTGTTTTTTTTTCAACATCAAATTTGTGAGTGTACCCTGCTTTACATATCCCTCTGCTCAATTAATGCAATAAAACTGAAAACCTTGCTGGCAACTGTGAATCTTTGCAAAGCCTGAAGGCTGCTGAATGCCATAAGCATGTAGTCTGAAGCTGCAATAATTAAATCCTTCTTTAACAGGTGCTAGTAACACACTGTGGAGAAGGCAATGGCACCCCACTCTAGTACTCTTGCCTGGAAAATCCCATGGATGGAGGAGCCTGGTGGGCTGCAGTCCACGGGGTCACCAAGAGTTGGACACGACTGAGTAACTTCAGTTTCACTTTTCTCTTTCATGCATTGGAGAAGGAAATGGCAACCCACTCCAGTGTTTTTGCCTGGAGAATCCCAGGGACGGGGGAGCCTGGTGGGCTGCCATCTATAGTGTCGCACAGAGTCGGACACAACTGAAGCGACTTAGCAGCAGCAGCAGCAGTAACACACTGTGTGTATTGGACATGATGGTTGTCAGGATGGCTTAAGGACAGTGGCCTTTTCTAGAAGCCTCTCATGCTTCTAATATTCTAGTGACAGGAGGTTGTACTAAATGTACTACGTTCACAGTGATGGCAGTATCTGTTATCCCTGTCTTTGAGGGAATAGAGTATGAAGACCAGAATTAAAGATTTTTTTGTTGTTTCTAGTGAGCTGCTAGTTGACTAAGTATATGTAGAAAACTCAGCGTTGTGATCATGGTGAATCTAGAGAATATAGGGTAACAATAAAGGAATAACCGTGTATTGGGCTCCCACTATTCATAAGGCCGTGGTAGAGGCTTTTCATCCCTCTAGTTCCTAATTCTGGGTCATATTATTATTCTCATTTTACAGATAATGACATCGAGGCTCACAGAAGTTGTCACACAGAACGTATCTCGTTTGACTTTTAAAGACAGTGTTCTTTCCACCATGTGGCTCTGGGTTTCCTCTCATCTGTGGGCTTTGGGAAAGGTCTGATCAGGATTGGAGATGACTGGTAACTATCTTCCTTGGGCTCTAGCAAGAGAATTATTTGTGCAAGGAAAATCAAGGGCTTTCTAATAGATAGTAGGTTCCGTAGGAAGCTCTGAAATTTATGGCCTGGATCTGTGAAAAATTCTGTCTCTAACTCTCCCACAGCATTCTCTTCGGTCCAGAAGAAAATGCCTGACTCCTTGGGAAGTTCCATGTTGTTGTATTAGCTGCCTATGGGTGCTGCAATAAATCACCAAAAACATAGTGGCTTAGAACAACACTCTTGTATTATCATATAATTCTGGAGGTCAGAAGTCTAAAATCAGTCTTACTGGGGTAAAGTCAAGGAGCCTACAGGGCTGGTTCCTTCTAGAGGAGGCTCTCTGGGAGAAATAGTTCCTTGCCTTTTCCAGCTTCTAGTGGCCTCTTGCATTCCTTGACTGATGACCTTCTTCTAGCAATGGCATCTTTCTGACCCATCCATCCTTCACTTTCCTGCCTGTCTCTCATAGAGCTCTTGTGATTACACTGATCTCATCTGGAAAATCCAGAATAATTTCCCACCTCAAAATATTCAACTTAATCATATCTGCAAATAACCTTTTGCTCTGTAAAGTCACATTCTTAGGATGAAGATGTTGGCATCACCGGGGGTCATTATTCAGCATACCACAGCTGCTGTACCTGGTGATTGCTCCACTGGTAATGATATCCCACTGTGGACAGCTCAGGACTGCCCCAGCAACTTGCAAGACACAGAATTCAGAGTTGCCCTCGTGCATACCTCCTCAAGGCAAGAGTGTGAGTGGCGAAGCCAATTTGGGCTTCTTGCTGTCAAACAGGACTTTGGTATCCTCAATCTGGATGCAGCTCGTAGATAAATTTTGAATGTGCATTTTTTTCTTAAGTTGGGTGTTCTATACAAAAAATAGCATTTTGAGTATTTAAAAATTGGGAGATCTGGCATCACAGTGCCATGTTTTCAAATGGCTGCATAATGGCTTCCACTTTTCCACTTTAGACAGAGTATGTCTCTCCCATTCATCTTAGTCCCTGTCACTGTCTGATCATGAATTACACTGGCCTTTTCATTCATTTATTTTAACCACTTGGACTGTGCAGTTTGAGTATCTGAATGTACAATAACGATTCTCAAACCACAGCATTAACATGCATATCAGAGAACTTCTGTTTAGTCATTTAAGGCAGGGAAGTAACTTTATTTGTACTAGAACACTTTGTGTTAATCCCTGGGTATCCATGCCAGGTAGAGAATGATCCTTGTCCTACAACAGCATCCTGACATTTGCAGATTGGTTGGATCCTCCCTTTGGATGTTTATTTTTTCAGCCTAACATGAACACCTGGGCCAAGCATTCCTAATCATCAGTTTAATATTTCCATTTCACTGGAGGCAAAATTTTGTACCTGTTACTGGGAAAAGTGACCCTCCCTTTCTTCTTCCTAAGACTGTCTCACAAGTATATCAGTTTCTTAAAATTTAGAATCTAGCTTATTCCACAAAAAGACAGTCATTCTCTTTATGTCCACAGTCTCAGAGAGTGGCTGGTGTATAATGAGTGATTTATAAATATTTACTGAATGGATGAATAAATGATGATAATGAGTGACATTGGTAATGATAGCTAACGTTTATGTGAACTTAGTTATGAATGAATGTTGCATCTTTAAATGAGTTAGCAATTGCAGTCCTGATAGAGACAAGTTCATGCCCTCCCACAAGCCCTGGAAAAGCTACCTTATTGATCATATGATGCTCTGTTCCTGGCTACAGATGATGGGACCACAGAATGATTTCTAAGCCAAGGATTTCCTATCCTTAACCTGACCAGGAACCTATGACATGGCCAATTGCAAAGAGCATTCCCAAGAAATCAACCTAGCCCTCTAGGGTGTTTTTGTTTTGAGAACTCAAATCAAGAGAAACAGTCTCTCTACAGTTGGCAGCAGATGCTGGAGCACATGGATCATACTGGGATTAGGGACAAACTCCCAGTCAGGCTACATGCAAGATGATCAGGCAGAAATAATGCAGCCACTGAGAGATGGAGGAGAATCTCAGTGCCTGATTTTCCAGCTCCCAGTTAACATTTTACTGAGGCTTGGCTATTTTGGGAAGGCTCTGAAATTACCTGTTGTACCCTTACAACTTTGCTTCATCTGTCTTGAACTCAGAGAGACTATCATTAAAACACTTGCCCAGAGCGTTGCCTTAGTCTGGGATCCTAGCATGACAGCAGAATTTAATGAAGAAGGGATTGTCGAATAGCAGTGTGGCCAAAGTGAAGATCAAAGGACACCAAGAATTCTGCCAGCTTCAGGTGCTACAAACCCCAGCGAACAGAACTGGGACTCAACAGTTTTTAGTGTTGAGTGTTTTTCAATATGTGAATGTGCCTGAATCCTTCCATTCTAAATGGGAAAAAAAGTAATAAAAACACCCGGAGGTACTTCACCCTATTATAAAGCAAAAAGAAATGATAGCAATTGGTTCATTAGATTCATTGGACTGAAAAGGATGTCAAATAAAAAGAAACTGTTAATATTTAATTGGGCATTTTAGGAATCAGTGTGCTAAATTTGTAAAGATTGCATTCTTGGTTTTTAAATATGCTTCCTGGAATAACTACCTTCAAAGTGGGTATAATCTTTATGCAGTTGCCTTGGCATTAAATTTTTATGAATTAAAAAGTATGCTAGGGGATTAAAGTAGAATAATAGATGTAACATTACATTAAAGTAGGACACTCATAAATCATTTATGACTTCCTTGCTCATCAGGACTTGACTTTTTGAATCGTAATTGAAAACTGGCATGGATTTATTGTTGAAAAAAAAGTAAATTGGTAATTCTGATAGCAGACAACTTTGATTAGGGAGTTAATTAATTTTAGGAGGCTGAGAGCCTGGTTTTTTAAACATACACAGTCATGTTGAGTCGTGGGGCTTTATTTAATTATAGTCATCTTCTGGTCAATGCACATTGTTTATCTTTTATTTTCATTCTGATCAATGCTAGTAAGATACAGTATAAGCTATGGTGAGCTATAATTGTATAGCAAAACAAAAAAAAATAGTGTTAGGCCCCAAGTAGTCTTAGATGTGCACATGTGCTCAGTTGTGTCCAACTCTTTGTGACCCCATGGACTGTAGCCTGCCAGCTCCCCTTTTCATGGAGTTTTCTAGGCAAGAATACTGGAGTGGGTTGCCATTTCATGCCCCAGGGGATCTTCCCGCCCCAAGGGTTGAACCCATGTCTCTTGCATCTCCTACATTGGCAGGCAGATTCTTTACCCTTCGTGCCACCTGGGAAACCCAGACCCCAAGTAGGGCATAGGTCAATTGGTTGACAAAAAGACATATTCTGTAGCAGTCTTAACACTAGACCAGTCCTCAGGCCATCATATTGCTAGCTTCCTTTTATGTTTACTTACTCATCAATTACTGCGATAAAGTTGAACATTTCTTAGATTCCAAATGAGATACTATTATAAAAGATCAATTAATTGATTTTTTTAGAAAGACAGGATCAATTAATTGCTCTTTTAATTAATTAATTAAAATTAATTTTATTAAGAAATAATAAAATTCTTTGATAAATAAAGCAACAGATAGACTGGCTGGTATATTTTATTGTTCTGAAGTTAATTATATAATTTCTTTAGCTTTTACCCTTTGAATTCCCTAACCATCTTAGTTCCCATCTTTAATACAAATGACTATTCTACTAGTTATTGCACACTGAACAACACTGGTTGTAATACCTATACATCTGTAAAACAGGCATCACTCTCTTCATTTTATAGATGAAGAAACTGAGGCTCATGTATGTCACCAAAACTTAACTTTTCCAGGGCTGCGAAGTTCTGAAAAAGACTGCTTTTTAAGTAAGCCCTGGAGAGTTTTCAAGCACTTATAAATTTTTGCACACTGCTTCACCTCTCCCACAGGGACTGTGGACAATCGTCCTACTTTCTCTATCACTAATCATGAACTTTGTCATGCTTACTGGATTGGTGTCGGAAAGAAAGCTCTGATCATGAGCAATCCTGATTTATTTGCCTTGTGCCCCCACCCTCTGGCCAGATGTCATTCTGTTTAAAATTCTTCCTTAAAAGAGCATGACAGTCTGAGGATTACCCTATTCTGAATTTAAGTTTACAGCTTGGTTTTCAAATCCAAATTTTATTCCTCAAGAACTAGATTTGGAAGGCAGTAGCCAATTAAAGCCACCTGTTTATGGGCACAGTGATGTGTTTGGAGGAGTTCTTATACAATGAAAGAGATCGATGGCCCTTCAACAGGATTGTAACTCCTGTAGGCAGAGGACCATAATTTGCTTACCCAACCCCAGACTAAACAAAGTTCTCTGTGTGACCTAAAGGGGTTCAGTGTAACCCAGAATACAGGCCAGACTGAGATTAATCCCAGTCATTCCACAAGGCCTTGGGAGATCTGCATGGATGCCATTGGAATTCAATATCCACAAGGATATTTGGAGCAGAGCAGCCCAGCCTTATGGTTTCATAGATTTCACAACGTGACTGATGACCTCTATTAAAGCTTATCCTATTTTCCATTTGCCAGGCAGTTTCTCAATCTCAACTTTAAAGACACCATATGAAAACATTTGGGAATTTCAAAATTAAATACTTATCAATTCTAGGAATGGGAAAGAGCACATGTGAAAATAATTGTACAGAAACCCATGGCAAGGAAATGGTTTAAAAGTAATGTTAACAAATGCCCTTAGAAACTCTGCTGTGAGATCTTTCAGTCTTTCTTTCTAGCTGGCATTTTCTCCTCATGCGGATATCTCACCTTTCATTTCCTACTAGGCCAAGAGGAGCTTCTCGTATGGAACTTTCTTAGTTTGCTATAGTCTTGTCCTAAATCCTACCACATCAGAGTCTCGTTTATTCGATGAATATTTATAAAACATTTTTATGTGCCAAGATGAATATACTCACCCTCTCCTGTCTGGTCCCCCTGAAAATAGGAAATAAATCTCTCCTGTGAAAGGTACTCTTCCTCACCAGGAGATAGAAATACATTCTTATCACCAGACAGATAGAGAGTTCAAGGTCCAGAAGGCTGTGTGAATGAACTTCACTTAGACTCTTCATTAATGAGTACCCAAGCCTAAGTTTCTTTATCTTGTCAGTTTTTGACAAATGTATTATTTCTTTGTCTTAAAGGTATAAAAGCTGCCTGCTTTGGCCATTTCTCTGTGTCTCATATTTCTACATATGAAATTAAAGTGTGATTTTTCTCCTTCTAATCTGCCTTATGGCAATTTAATCACTAGACTAGCCAGAAGAACCTAGAGGGGTAGAGGAAACATTTTTCCCAACAAGGTTCTAATACAGAAAGGAAAGCTTCTAATACAGAAAGGAAAGCAATCATGAGAGATGAAGAGATTAAGACTGACTCAAGAGAAAGGGGCTAGTGCAGCATTTCTGAGAAGCCAGCGCTCTTGGCAGAGGGTTTGTTCCTCTATGGAAGAAAGAACCAGAGAAGGCAATGGCACCCCACTCCAGTGCTCTTGCCTGGAAAATCCCATGGACGGAGGAGCCTGGTGGGCTGCAGTCCACGGGGTCTCGAAGGTTGGACATGACTGAACGACTTCACTTTCACTTTTCACTTTCATGCACGGGAGAAGGAAATGGCAACCCACTCCAGTGTTCTTGCCTGGAGAATCCCAGGGACGGTGGAACCTGGTGGGCTGCTGTCTATGGGGTCGCACAGAGTCAGACACGACTGAAGCGACTTAACAGCATCAGCAGAAGAAAGAACATGATTTTAATTAGAACCACTATAAAAGACCAAGGGGAGCTCACAATGGATGATAGGGCACCAGTGTGGTAGGATAGTGGGATTCTAGTATCACTGATAAGAAGAGAACTTTTGAGAACAATAAAAGAATTCTAGAAATAGCCTTTGTGGAAAATTGGAGTGAGAATTAACTAGGAAACTAGAGTAAAAGAACAGAGCAGTTTGTAGGACCACTCCTGTGAAATGAGAGAGGGCAATAAGGCAGGGTTGGCTAAGAAGAGCCTCAGACTGAAGTGCAGCTCTGAGAAAGGCTCAGCCAGGCTGATGGGGAATGAGCACCCATACAGAAGATCGTCTAGAGAGTCCTGTGTCGAGCAGGAAGGGCCTGGCTTTTTTTGCTCCTGCTGAGCCCAGTGGTTGACTGGAGTGGTAAGGCGAGAAAATAACCTCATCATGAACCTCTGGTGAAAGCACAGCAGCTGGAGACGGTCAGCACAGGTTTTCTCTTGAAGGGAGATCTGAGCAGCACGCCCCGCAGCTGCC
>SJYT01034105.1:19338-110943 GCA_006410635.1 Cephalophus harveyi | reverse complement strand
TTTTTTGCTCCTGCTGAGCCCAGTGGTTGACTGGAGTGGTAAGGCGAGAAAATAACCTCATCATGAACCTCTGGTGAAAGCACAGCAGCTGGAGACGGTCAGCACAGGTTTTCTCTTGAAGGGAGATCTGAGCAGCACGCCCCGCAGCTGCCGGGAGGTCAGTAAATGCCACCAACCCCCGGCTCCTCCTGGCTCCTCTTCTGTGCCCTACAGGCTTTTGTGTAGCAGCCTATTGTCAAAAACCAGTGGTCTTGCTTTCCAGGTTTTGCGTAGATTTTTTCCCTGTCTCCCTAATTTAAGTCTTATCCACTTAACTAGACTTTTATGTGTTCCCAAACTTCTGGTGACTCAGACGGAGAAGAATCTGCCTGCAATGCGGGAGACATGGGCTCGATCCCTGGGTTGGGAAATCCCCTGGAGGAGGGCATGCAACCCACTCCAGTATTCTTGCCAGGAGAATCCAGTGGACAGAGAATCCTGGTGGGCTATCGTCCATAGGATTGCAAAGAGTCAGATACGACTGAGGCAACTTAATACACATGCATATCTCTCTATTCAATATCATTTTCACTCAAGATGTATGGGTGTGTATGTGTGCGTTCAGTCACTCAGTCAGGATAGAGTTTCAGTAGGAAGGTGAAAAATCTGGGAGATGGATGATAGTGAGTTGCTCGACAATATATCTGTACATAGAGCCACTGGAAATGTACAGTTTGTTTAGTTGCTGAGTTATGTCTGATTCTTTTGTGACCCCATGGACTGCAGCCCACCAGGCTCCTTTGTCCATGGGATTTCCAGTGCAAGAATACTGGAGTGGGTTGCCATTTCCTTCTCCAGGGGATCTGCCTGACCCAGAGATCAAACCTGCAACTCCTGTGTTGGCAGGCAAATTCTTTACCACTGTGCCACCTAGGGAAAGCCAAAATATCAAATACCTATTTGCTAATGGCTCTCCAAATGTGTTTCCACAACAGATTCTTCTCTACAGCCCCAGAATGAACCACCACTTACAATTATTTGATCATTTGACTCCTTCATCGAAATCTCCCTTCAAATGTTACACAAGTACCTCAAAGGTAGTCAATCCCATGTATTTCTAAATTCATATCCCTTGTATTTCTCCCATTTTCCTGATTATTATCCGCTGTTTTGGTAAAAAAAAAAAAAAAAAATCCACTCAGTTGCCCAAAACATAACTACAGAATGACAGTAGATTTTTTCTCTCTCCTCCCCACCTTGCTTGCCAACTCCATCTCACATTGAACACCAGCCCTAAGTAATTCTAATACATATACGCTTTGCCATCCTAACTGCAATTTTAATGGTTAAGGACTTATAATTTCCTGCTCATTTAGAGCTATAACCTTCAAACTGGCATTCCTGACTTCAGATGTGATCTCTGTTATTGCTGAAGAGATTATTCTCATGGGCAATCTGTTCATATTACTCAAAAGTCTTCAGTAGTTCATCATTAAATACTGCTTACATACCACATGTAGTCTTCCACCATTTCAGCTCTGAAAATGTATCCAATTCTGTCCCATCTAAGTCTCACGTTCCTGTGCTCTACTTGAACTTAATTACTCCTGGGGAGAAGCCACCACGCTCCTTCTTACCTGCCCTTTTGTATGTATGGCTGCATCTACCAGCCTGGAAAATGTCTTCTCACCCTTCACACCCCAGGATGTCCTTTCTCTGTGCTCCTGTTCTTTCTTTCATGCACCTTCACTGTAGCATTTGCAACTGGCCTGTCTCCTCACCATAAATGACACCAATTACATGCAAAGGTTATATCTTTTAATCAATATATTCCCAGAGCCTGGGCTTTTAAGTGACTCATGATACTTGAGTTTCAATGAGCACATGAATATGAATGAATTCAAAGAATTGAGTCTTGAAAATAATTTTTTAAAAGCATGTCCTTTCCTCAATTGTTTTAAAATAGTTGCCTGAAGAGAAAAAATATTGGGAGTGAAAAATACTGTGGGTTATGGATGAAAATTTTCCTCTTTTTACTAAGGTACACAGACTTCATTTTATTACAAGCAACTTCAGAGGATTATCTCCAACTGCCTGTCATAGCTTCAGTTGTATCAAAGTATTTCCAGTGCAAATAGGACATGGCAGTGTCTTAAAACATATTGTTATATGACAGTTTCCACAGGCAGTGCTTTCTTGTTGTTTAAATGGAATTTGGCCTGAAATCCTTAAAAAAAAAAAAAAAAAAACTATATTCATCCAGTACTTAACAGTTGCCAAACCATTTTCACACCCTGATTTTACTTGATATTTAAAGTATCTCAATGAAGTAGTCAGGACAAAACTGATCATCTTTTTATAGATAACAGAAGCTCCGAGAGGCAATGAGGCTTACTCAAGACTGACCGTTACTAGAGCTGGAATGCGTGACTTCTGGTTGCTAAAGCCATGTTCCTCCTCTCCAGCCTTGCAGCCTTCTTCGTGGTTTCTGTCTGCAGAGCCGATAGAGCTGTGGGCTGTTAGTCACTCCCCAGATCAGTTTGCATTCCTAAAGTGTTTCTCATGGCCCCAAGTTTACCGGTCACTGTCGACTGTGGATGTTATAGAAGTTACTTCATTTCAAAAGTGCTTTTCCTCAACAGCTTCCCCCGCTGCCCTGGTTAAGGTTGGCACTGCCAGTTCGAGTTACACTAGCAGACCCCTTTACTGATATTACATAATGATTATTGCTCTTGGGTTGGTGTCTAAACTGCAATCCTACATTTGGTGGTTTTATAGTTTCATCTTTCCAAATGTAAAAACAATCATCACAACAATTTTTTTTTTTAAGTTTAAACTGAAATTCTTTAATTCTACAGAGGGCTAGAGTATTTTTTGTAGCCTTCGTGGAAGAATTTCTTAGCCCAATTTCTCTACACAAGGCTAAGTTTAACAGCAGATGTGTTTTGTTTGGATTTTACAGTGCTTTAAAACACAGTTAGAATTTGGAAGATTTTAGGTAGAGTATGTACCCTTCAGTTTTTCCCTGGGCCCCCATCCTAAGTCCTTTATTTTAAGTTTCTGGCCCCAGAACTAGTCTGAGTTTGCACCCCATCTGTATTAGTATATGTCATGGTTTTAAAATAACAGCTAATATTTATGTACTGTATATATATGTACTGCTTTTTTCAGTATTTTACAAATATTAGTTTGTTTAATTTTCACAACAGACTCTTGTAGTTGTAGGTGCTCGCTCGCCATCTGCATTTTATAAATAAGAGGATAGAGACACCGAGAGTTGAGTTAAGTAACTTGCCCAGTCATATAGTCATCAAGTGGCAGGGCTGAAATTCAGACCAGGCACTCTGGATCCAGAGGCGAGCTCTACACTCAAGTGCCCAGATACAATGTCAGATTTTGTATGATTCATAAAAGGAAACAGAAAACAAAGCATCGGTTGGTAGTCCTTACCAAAGAAATGTGAGCTAAGGAGCTTGAGTAAATGAGCTGAGAGTGCTTTGTCTGCATACGCAGCAGTGAGCATATGCTTGCTTCTGTGGACATTGAAGACTCTGAGGATCTCGTGAAGATGCATCTACTACTTCAGTCAAAAAGATGTAAAGGGCACTTGGCACAGAGTGGACCCATGAAATTGAAATGCACTGTGTGTCCTTGTGCTACTCTGATTTTGTATAAATGTAGATTGCTAGATTACATTGGTAGGAGCAGCTGGTTTTGCTCTGCATTTTCCTTGTTAGTAATTCCACTTCTCTTTGCAAGCTTGTAATATCACTCAGTATCACACAGAGGTTGAATGAGATTCCTAAGAAATCCTTACCAGTCAAGCTGGGGAACTGTATGTAATCAAGGCAAGGGAAGGGGAGGGTAAGTAATTCTGTCCCAATATATGGCTACAAAATAATTACCACTAATCACCAGTATGCAGTTTTATTAATTGAATGGAAAAGAACAGAAACGATTCAGATGTTTCCAAGTTTTAAGATTTGCTAAAACTCTAACTCCAATAGTGATAGTAATGACATTTTAGCTTTTGGAATTTTAGAGGTTTATTGTTGAAATCACTCTGAAAAGACAGAGATGGAGAGAGAGCGAGCACTATATTTTACTTTCTGATATACAAAAGTGAAGGATAGAAACACTTGTAAACTTGGAATGTTATGCTTGTTATCATTCCCCCTTGTTGGTCTATAGTAAATTTTGCTCATAAGCCTATGTGATCAATACGTTTCATATTTGGTAAGGGCATTGCTGGCTGACTTGACTCAAGGCAATATTGCTTAATAGAATTGCTTAAAAGTCTATGTTTTGGAGTCAATCTGAATTCCTACTTTTCTTATCGTGTGTGTTAGTTGCTCAGTTGTGTCCAACTCTTTGGACCCCATAGACTGTAGCCCGCCAGGCTCCTCTGTGCATGAGACTCTCCAGGCAAGAATACTGGAATGGGTTGTCATTTCCTTCTCCAAGGGATCTTTCCAACCCAGGGATCAAACCCAGGTCTCCCACACTGCAGGCAGATTCTCTACCCTCTGAGCCACAGGATTCCCTGCTTTTCTTATTCATTGTCTGCCTATTTGTAAGCAGAATGTGCAGTGAGTGGGTACTAGATTCTGCAGTTGTATTGCTGAAGGTTGAATCTTGTTTCTTTACTACCAACCATGTAACATTGTTACCAACCCAGGTTCCTGGACTCTTTATGCAGCAGTAATTGTTAAGAGGCCAGATGAGAAATTCAGGCAAGGCTTTACCAGGACTTATGCTATAGCACGAGGGAGGAGAATCAAGTAACAGGTGCCCTCACTCACTCCCTGACAGGGGGCAAACAAGACCCTTAAAGGGGGTGAGGGTAGGGGTGATAGGCAGTCAGACAGAGGGTTGGCTTAAGTGGTCTGCCCACCACCTTCCTGGTACTGTGTGCAGCGATCACACATGGTACCAGACTTTTGCTCCTGGCACCTGAGAAGAAGCAGGTGGATTCTGGCCTTTTTGTATCTTATTGTTCATACATGCAAGCAGTTGTTTTCAGTCCCTTATAATTTCTTTGTATTTTGTTGCTCCAAGAGATGTTTGTGCAGGCTCCAGAGATTCAGTAAAGGGTGCCAGGTCCCAGGACCCAGCCTGTCTCAAATGAGTAGGTTATTTAATCACTGGATGTTTCAGCTGTGAATCTGGGAATTAGAGAAGACCCTTCTTCTTCAGAGGCTTCTCTGGTGGCTCAGACTAAAGAGTCTGCCTGCAATGCAGGAGACCTGGGTTCGATCCCTGAGTCGGGAAGATCCCCTGGAGAAGGAAATGGCAACCTACTCCAGTATCCTTGCCTGGAAAACCCCATGGACGGAGGAGCCTAGCAGGCTACAGTCCATGGGGTCACAAAGAGTCAGACGTGACTGGGTGACTTCAGTTTTCTTCCTCATAAGGTGGGTGTAAGCATTGGGTGAGTTAATATACAAATAATCTTTAGGGCAGTCATTGCAGATAGTAAGCACAAATAACTGTTACTATCATTATTAATAATCTTTTTGTGTTTCTGCATCTCCTTTATAAAAATGAAAGTCATAACACACACCGCAGAGGGCTGTAGCAAGGAATAAATGAGATGAGGTGTGGAGGCAGTGGGCTCCAGAACAGTGGTCAGGAATTGTTATCAGGTCCATAGAGGATGTGTTTGCCAAGGTAATATCCCATGAGGACAGACCTTCTTTTAAGAGCCCTAAGATCCTACCAATAAATCAGATAAATCATAAAGCATGTACTCCAAGCCTAGCATCTGACAGCAGCCACTTTCCTGCCTCTCTCATCCTGTAAAACAATATCAGAAAATTGAAGAGTGCGAGATGGAAGGGAATTTAAAGTCCTAAATTCAGTCTGTGCTTTGTATGAACAAAGGGACAGAAGCCCAGAAAAATAAGGTAATTTGCAGTGACACACAACTAGCTTGTTGTAAAGCTGCTCCTTGAATTTACTTATAACACTTAGACTCCTAGTCTGATATCTATTCCACTCCGCCACGCTGACTCTGCCTCTTATCAGTTCTCACAACCTAACTGACGCCTCCTCTGGGGCTGACTTGAGTTCCATGAAGGACCTTAGCTTAACTTCAATATGGAGTGAGCCTCTCCTGAGGAGGTCCCCAAATTCTGCTTGATGAGTGCTAAGTATTTCTGATAGTAATCACAGTATAAAAGGAAATAATATGCTATTAATCAGGAAAGCATTATGCTAGCAACAGGAAAGCTATGTTATGGTCACAGTTATCTATGTTATTTTTAAACACACTTTTAATTTAAAATTTCTCTTAGGTATTTTTTCTTCCTGTAATTGATAATGCCTTATTTGTTTGTTTGTTCTTTTTATATCCTGCACATAGCACATAAAACATCTTAAGTTCACATTGGTTAACAATATCTGTTGAATGAATAATTTGATTAATGGGTTTGTCTTAAGTCTGACAACTCATTTTGATACCTGATTGAATTTTTCAACTCCTTACATTTTTCTGATTCTCATATTTGCCAGGTAGTTTTGGATACTGATTTGAAAGACCTAAGTATCCGCACACTCTTCAACTCTTTACCCCTTCACCTTTGCACACTCGGACATTGTCTATGGTCCTTCTAGAGCCTTCTATCTTTCTTCAGAGGATTGAGTACAGCAAGTAATTTTGGCGGGAGGTGGGGAGGTAGTGGGGCTCACCACAAAGCATGGAGGATCTTACTTCCCAGGCCAGGGATTGAACCTGTGCCCCCTGCAGTGTAAGCGCGAAGTCTTAACCACTGGACCAGCAACTAACCTTTAAATCTAAACAAAAGTAGTGTTCCCACAATGAGACTAAAAGCTGATGATCAGGCACAAAATATTTGAAAAAATAATGAAGAGAAAGTAAAAATTAGTAATAAAAAAAGAAAAATGTTAATATATGCAAACATTTAATTCTCTCAAATGACTTCTTTTTTCCTCTCTATTCTGTCTATAATAATAAAATGGTGTTTCATCAACTTTAAGACATACTTTTTTAAAAAACATTTCAACATCTCTAACATGATGATGTGTTTCCAACGTGATGGCACCTTGCATTTTATAATAAGCACTTTTTCTATCAGGTTACACAAAAAATATGTCATTGCATGATGGAGGGTGTTTTCAACGTGATGAAATACAGCAATAACAGTATCAGTGCCATTTTGTGCTGGTCGTCTTCTGAGTATTTGATACACATTAACTTTCATTTAATTCTCTCAAATGGCTTCTTTTTTCTTCTCTATTCTGTCTATAATAATAAAATGGTGTTTCATCAATTTTAAGACATACTTTTTTAAAAAACATTTCAACATCTCTAACATGATGTGTTTCCAATGTGATGGCATCTTGCATTTTATAATAAGCACTTTTTCTATCAGGTTACACAAAAAATATGTCATTGTATGATGGAGGGTGTTTTCAACATGATGAAATACAGGAATAACAGTATCAGTGCCATTTTGTGCTGGTCGTCTTCTGAGTATTTGATACACATTAACTTCTTTAATCCTCACAAATACTTCCAGAGTGGGTTCTGTTATCCTTCCTCTTTTCAGATTAGAGAAACAAGGGCAGATTGGCAGTTAAGTAGTTGCCTATAAAGTTCCGCATTTAGTCAGTAATGGATCTGGGATGTGCACCCAGACTCCTTCCCAAGGCTGCATTCTTAACCTCTACCTGCTACATTTTTCTGGCTTTTCTTATAGGACTTTGAATGCTCTTCTTGTTTCCATCTCCTGGATTGTCTTTTAGAACACTTACATATTTTTGTAAAATAACTATGCTATCCATTTTCATTCTCACTGGTATTTAAAATTAGTTAATTAATTTGTAGTTTTGTATCTATGTATTTTTCCAAAGGGTCATTAATAGAGTTATGATAGATGCAGTAGTTAAAAGAGCCATTTCTGGGACTGGAAACTACCTGAGTTCAGACACTGGCTTGGTTACCTACCAGCTTGCTTACCTTGGACAAATTACCTAACCTCCGTTTCCTCATTTAAAAAAATAAGTATTTAATGTTTTTAGAAATTCTGCTTTATAAGGTTATTTTGAGTATTAAATCAAATGACTTATATGTATTTAGGACAGTGACTGACCATAATGAATGCCCAACAAATGTTGAATGATTTTTATAACATTTATGAAGTCAGTATATGAGACTGAAGTAAAAGGGGAGGGAATGAGGTTAAAATATGTTAGGAAGAAATGCTCAGAAAAGTTAGTAATTTACTAACTTATTCATGTATTCTACCAGAGAAGACAATGGCACCCCACTCCAGTACTCTTGCCTAGAAAATCCCATGGACGGAGGAGCCTGGTAGGCTGCAGTCCATGGGGTCACTAGGAGTCGGACACGAATGAGTGACTTCACTTTCACTTTTCACTTTCATGCACTGGAGAAGGAAATGGCAACCCACTCCAGTGGTCTTGCCTGGAGAATCCCAGGGACGGGGGAGCCTGGTGGGCTTCTGTCTATGGGGTCGCACAGAGTCGGACACGACTGAAGCGACTTAGCAGCAGCAGCAGCAGCATGTATTCTACAAAATACATTTGAGGTAGTATTTTGTCCAAAGCAACAGAGGGACAGTATCTTCCTTCTTATACCTGAAGATCTATAGAAGGAAGATACCTTGTAAAATACATTTTTGTTTTGCACAGAGCCTGGCACTGAAAGTGAATGAATGAATGAGTGAGTGAATGTGGGAAGGACAGGTACATCAATTCTTATTCCCCAAAAAAGTATACAGTCATAGAGCTCTGAGTGCTCAGGGAAGGGTGAAATCACTCCCATCTAAGATGGATGTGAAGAGATTCAGTCACCATATATTTAAGTGGCTTCAGTATTCTCTCTTGTGGATACAGAGAATAGAATGTCAGGGGCTTCCCAGGTGTGCTAGTGGTAAAGAACCTGCCTGCCACTGCAGGAGACATAAGAGACAGGGGTTCGATCCCTAGGTCAGGAAGATCCCCTGGAGGAGGGCATGGCAACCCACTCCAGTATTCTTGCCTGGAGAATCCCATGGACAGAGGAGTCTGGTAGGCTATAGTCCATGGGGTCACAAAGATCCAGACAACTTAGCACATAGCACACCGCTCTCAAGAGTGATGCTCCTAGCACTTCCTTACTCATGTGCAGATATTAATGATGAAAAATATCACTAAGGAATTGGGTAGTCACTTTAGTCAATAGAATTGGATTCATTTATTAATTCAGGCAAGCTGCCTCTAAATTGCTGCTATCTTGTTCTTTCTTTCATGGATACAAAATTACCTTATTCCCATAGAGAAATGTATTACTCTATTTGAATATTTAAATTAATTTCAAATTTATGAGAGCCAAAAAAATCACATGAATATCTCTGTAAAGACAAATAAAACAGTTGTATTTATAGTTTAGACAATTGGGTATTTTCTGTTTGTGTGTATGCCATTTCTTCTGCTGAATGACTGAGCTTAAAAAAAAAAATCTTAATTGGTAGCCAAGAAGATTACATGCTTATGTTTTACAAGAACAAGCAAACTTATCTTCAAAGAGCCTAATTTGAATTGATGAAAGAAAAATGACTAAAAAGGCATTAATTTGATAAATATTAAAGGACTAGATGAAACAATTATCTTACCCAAATCACCTGATTGTAAATAGTTATTGCTACAAAGGAAATCAGCCCTGAATATTCATTGGAAGGACTGATGTTGGAGCTGAAACTCCAATACTTTGGCCACCTGATGCTAAGAACTGACTCATTTGAAAAGACCCTGATGCTGGGAAAGATTGAAGGCGGGAGGAGAAGGGGACGACAGAGGATGAGATGGTTAGATGGCATTACCGACTCAATGGACATGAGTTTGAATAAACTCCAGGGGTTGGTGATGGACAGGGAGGCCTGGCATGCTACAGTCCACGAAGATATGACTGAGAGACTGAACTGAACTGAACTTGCCAACTATATATTTATATAGATAGATTGATAATTTTTCCATGGAAAAAATCAGTGGAAATGTCAAAAATGGTTAAAATATGAATATAAAATTAAAACCCCTCTTCTTTTGCTTATTTTATCCACCAGATGTCCCTCTTCTCAATGTGGTGTTGTGTTACCACACAAATAAGTGTCAATGCTATGTTAATGAAAATAGCTAGTAGTTGAGCTGAATAAAATCCACAGACAATCCCAAAGACTTATTCTGGCAACTGCAAAATGACAAAGCCTTAGCAACTAAGTCTCAATGCTCTTTCCAGACAGAGTTTCTCTCTATACTGTCATTGCAAAGAGGCTATCTGACCTGTTCTTAAGAATCTACTTCAATGGGAGAGCCACTCCTATCCAAAGCAGTGGGTCTAACTGGTCAGCTCTGCCTGTTGGGAAATTTTTTTCTTACTTTGACAAAAAATTTCCTTCTTATACCTATCAACTACTGTTTGAATTTCTACCTTTGGAAATTTTTAAAGTCATAACTAATACTTGTATTCCAATAACATGCATCTAAATAATTAAGTAGCTATTAAATAATATCTGTGTATTCTTTTCTTCAGGCTAAGTATGTTATGTCCTCAAAATTCACTGATGAGTCAGTTGTTTAGAATTAAAGGTATATTTTCATATAAGCACAAAATTATGGATGGCGATTAAGGTTGTGGACTAGGTCACAAAATTTTATTTAAATTATACCAAGATGAAATAGCCAGAGGTGAGGTGAGGTGAGGTGAAGTCGCTCAGTCGTGTCCGACTCTTTGCGACCCCATGGACTGTAACCTGCTAGGCTTCTCCGTCCATGGGATTCTCCAGGCAAGAACACTGGAGTGGATTGCCATTTCCTTCTCCAGGGGATCTTCCCGACCCAGGGATCGAACCCAGGTCTCCCACATTGGAGGCAGACGCTTTAACCTCTGAGCCACCAGGGAATTTTATTTAAATTATACCAAGATGAAATAGCCAGAAGTTGCCTTTATTCAGTAAATATTTGTGAAATACCTAATTAAGAATTCGCCATGAGTGTTGCTGCTGCTGCTGCTGCTAAGTCACTTCAGTCGTGTCCGACTCTGTGCGACCCCATAGACAGCAGCCCACCAGGCTCCCCTGTCCCCGGGATTCTCCAGGCAAGAACATTGGAGTGGGTTGCCATTTCCTTCTCCAATGCATGAAAGTGAAAAGTCAAAGTGAAGTTGCTCAGTCATGTCCAACTCTTAGTAACCCCATGGACTACAGCCCACCAGGCTCCTCCATCCGTGGGATTTTCCAGGCAAGAGTACTGGAGTGGGGTGCCATTGTCTTCTCCAATGAGGGTTATTTAATGTTAATTATATTTGGTTGAATGGACACTACACAGAAATTTATTTGAAAATTATTTTCTCAGATTCAAATCATAATTCTAAGCATCTATCACATATTCTGCCCTAGTGTTTGATGTAGCTGTAAATAATCTGAATTGTAAATGTTTATTTTACATTATTCAAACTCTAAGAGTAACTAAATAGCATTCAAAGTACATTTCCATTCCTAAATTATCAGACAAATCTCTAATCTGATCATTACAATTTAATATCCATTAATCTGCATGAACACAGATGAGCATATCAATATCCAGAGGGAATAGTACTGAGAGAAGGAAATTTGATCACAGAACCGGGTAATTATTGCAAATGGAGATTACTCAGCGCCAGTACAGCTGTCTGCACACTAAATCATTATATTTTATTTTTAAGAGTTGTTTGATGGTTGTTCTAGTCAACATCTGAACTCTGTTAATTTTAAAGACATTTTTTCCCATTATATGTAATATGAGTGGGCATTTCTTGTAACTCATTGTAATGACCCCATGACACATATACATTTTTAGTTCTAGGTAATAATAGTTTATGATCACACTCATTTGAAATAATTTTCTCTTCAGAATCTCAGTGAAAGGATGGAGTACTCCAAAAATCAACTGACTGCAAATTATCTTCACTGAAAATCATTATGTTTATGCAAATCAAGTAACACAAATTACATGTTCCGACCATTTCTAAACTGTTCTTGGGGAAAAAAAAAAAATAGAACAAATACTTCTTAAAATGAAAATCCAGCCAAATTTCCAAGTTCTGCTGAGTCTTTCTAGGCTCTCAAGATGTCCATCCGATACTTGAAGCCACAGAGTTTAAAATTCAGAAATTCTCTGCTTCCAAGCATTATGGTTGTGGGAGGATTAGATCTAAAGCCCATTATTGACAAATCCTGTTAACTGGTGTTTCATCTCTTGGTGAGGCAGGAACAGGGAGGCAGATTCATAAGCTTATTCTAGAAAATCATAGAAAAGATAGGCCACCAGACAGTTCATCAGTGATGTTGACTCCACAGGGCAAGATGCCAAGATTAAGTGAATTGCTTTCTTTTCTTTCTCTACTTTCCATTTTTCTCTTAGCTCCCTAGGCTCTATTCATGTGGTCATTTATAGAACTACTAGGCACAAAGCACAGCACTGGATTTCAAACTTTTCTTGGGCATTTTAGCCAGTGAAGGCCTAAGATTCATGGTGTGGTTGTGGTAGTCCTTAAAGGAAATAGTGAACTTTAAAGGTTAATGGAAAAATATTAGCTTTATGTGTGTGGGTGTGTGTGTTAAAGATAATTAAAGAAGAACACAGGTCATCTTCAAGGGATACAGAAAAGCCTGCTAAATGTCATTGCTCTAAGCCTATAGACGAATCCTTTCTAAATTGTCCTGCTGTGATTCTGACTTTTCAGTCTCCTCTCTTAGATGATGTATTATAAATATATATATTCAGATTCTGTCCAATGCAATCCCTATGACTCAGTTTTGTTTCTTTCCTTTTTTTTCCCCTTTGACTTGTTTTTCTAACCCAGATAAGTGCTTCCAATATTTCCACTCATTTTTATTGAGCTTTGTGTTTTGGGGGAAATTTCCTGTGCACACCTACAAGTTGCTTTCTCTCTGCACTTTTCTATTCCTTCAACTCTCACCTCCCAGTGAAATCTTCCTAGAAGAAGGAAATGAGCTTCATGAGCTTTCATGATCTGCTTTCATGATTTTCAGAACTTTAATGACAGCCTGAACCAAATGCACTCATTCAAGCTAGCCCCTTACTGCTCTTTCATATACTATCCTCACTTTTATGGGGGGCCGCGCCATGCAGCACGTGGGGTCTCAGTTCCCCGACCAGGGATTGAACCTGTACTCCCTGCATTGGAAGTGTGTAGTCTTAGCCACTGGACCACCAGGGAAGTCTCTAATATCCTCACTTTTACCTCTTGACCTTTGCTTTTCCAATTCCCTCCAGCTGTCTTCCCTAACTTCCCCAGTCTTCCTTCTTCACTGTCCAATTAAGATCCAATCTCCTTTTTGAAACTTTGTCTGATTCCAGTAGCCCACAAAGTCTTCTATTTTTTTTTCTTTTTATTATGCTTGAAAAAATGTAACTCAGACTTTTGTCCTCTATGTATTGATTGTTGTTCTTTTTTATGTTATTGTTGTGGTCTTACCTGCAACTAAATTCTACTTCCCTAAAAGTGTACAGCGTGATTTATACTTATCTGGTATTTTCCTACCATAGCTAGTAGGAAACATAGGTATATATTGTACATATAAACTGTATTTATTTTGCATAAATATTTGTCTACTAGTTACTCTTTCCACAGGATTTGAATGAAAAACTTATAAATCAATTAAAATTATCATGTAATTCAAGTCCAAATCTAGTATGAACCTTCTTATATAATGTAATCAAAACTGATAATTTGTTAACTAATTTAATTCAATTGCAGTAAGTGAAGTCAAGTGAAGTCACTCAGTCGTGTCCGACTCTTTGTGACCCAATGGTCTATAGCCTACCAGGCTCCTCAGTCCATGGGATTTTCCAGGCAAGAATACTGAAGTGGGTTGCCATTTCCTTCTCCAGTAAGTAATGATAAAAATGATGATAAAAATGATGCACCTTTTAGCTTTATTTTATTTTATTTAGTTTCAGCTATATAACCTTAGACCATTTTTTATTATGAATGCACTGATTAGGGTATGATGTTATCTTATAAAAACCATGCTCAGATTTTATATCTAATTTCCAATTTTAGTGTTTTTAAAAATGGAATGAAGACCCCATTTGCAAAAATAAACTCAAAATGGATTAAACACCTACCTAAATGTAAGACTGGATACTATAATAAAACTTACTAGAGAAAAACATAGGCAGAATACACTTTGACATAAATCACAACAATACTTTTTTGGCTCCATCTCCTAGAGTAGTGTAACTAAAAGCAAAAATAAACAAATGGGACTGAATTAAAGTTAAAAGCTTTTGCACAGCAAAGGAAACCATAAACAAAATGAGAAGACAACCTACAGAGTGAGAGAAAATATTTGTAAATTATGTGACCAACAAGGGCTTAATTTCCAAAATACAAATAGCTTATACAGCTTAATATCAGAAAAACAAATAACCCCCCAAATGGGCAGAAGACCTAAATAGCCATTTCTCAAAAAAAAGACACATGGATAGCCAATAGGAACATGAAAAGATGCTCAACAACACTGATTAGAGAGATGCAAATCAGAGCAACAGTGAGGTACCTTCACATTGGTCAGAATGGCCATCATCACAAGGTCTACAAATAATTAATGCTGGAGTGGGTGTGGAGAAAAGGAAACTCTCATACTGTTGGTGGCAATGTAAACTGGTGCAACTACTATGCAAAAGAGTATTGAGATTCCTTAAAAAAAATTTTTTTATTTACCATATGATCCAGCAACCTCATTCCTGGGCATATATCCAGAAAAGAAGAAAACTTTAATTCAGAAGGATACATGTATTTCTATGCTCATAGCAGCACTATTTACAATAGCCAAGATGTGGAGCAACCTAAATGTCCATCACCAGATGAATGGGTAAAGAAGATGTGGTACATATATTCAGTGGGATATTACTCAGCCACTGAGAAAAAGAAATCATGCCATTTGCAGCAACATGGATGGACCTAGAGATTATCATACTAAATAAAGTAAGGCAGAGAAAGACAAATACTGTATGATATCATTTATATATGTAAATAATTTATATATATATATAATTTACATATATATAACAAATTATATAAATGAACTTTTTTACAAAACAGAAATAGATTCACAGACTCACAGACAACAAAGTTGTGGTTACTAAAGGGGAAAGAAAGCGAAGGGATAAATTGAAAACTTGAGGTTAAGGATACACACTACTGGATTTACTATTATATATAAAATAGATAAACAAAGACCTACTGTATAGTACAGGGGACTCTATTCAATATCTTGTAAAAGCCTATAATGGAAAATAATCTAAAAAAGATCATATCTCTCTATCTACCTAGTAACTATCTGTGACTGAATCACTTTGCTGTATGCCTGAAACATTGTAAATCAATTGTGCTTCAAATAAAAAGGAGTGAGAACCTGAAAGATATAATGTGAGTACAGAATCCTTCTAGAATTATATAATTTTTCCTAGCCTAGTACAATTGTCTAACCTAAACCTAATTTGACAGGGATTCTTTTTAGCAACCTAAGTGTCCTGAACCTTTCAAAGATTTCAGCGTAGTTTTCATAGAAATAACAGCTATCTGAGTTTCAGTACTCATTTTAACCATCCTACATAAGAGTTCCTAAATTACAGCAGTAACAATAATAAATGCATTTGGCATATACAGGTTTGGAAACACACCCGACTGACTTTTAGTGAGCAGACAATGAGTTGGTGCAGAATCACACAGATCTGCTGGAACTGAGTCCACTTATCACCAGCAGCTAGCAGACCTTGAGATTTGCTCCATATATTTTACAAAGCAATTGGGGAGTTCCTTGAAGAGCATTTAATTATGGAGATAATGTTTGAGAGCTTTTGTGAACACATAATATCCACATTGCCTTTTTAGACATTCATGTTCACCTCCAGAGAGTTCTAGCACTCAATTAACGTTCAATGAATATTAGCCATGCCATGTTTCATGAGAAAGTTAAATAGTTTTAAATGTTTTAAATCAATAAAAACTTTTATAGACTGTTTCAATTCAGTTCAGTTGCTCAGTCATGTCCGACTCCTTGCAACCCCTGGACTACAGCACTCCAAGCTTCCCTGTCCATCACAAACTCCCAAAGCTTGTTCAAACTCATGTCCATCGAGTCAGTGATGCCACCCAACCATCTCATCCTCTGTCATCCCCTTTTTCTCCCGCCTTCAGTCTTTCCCGGCATCAGGGTGTTTTCCAATGAGTCAGTTCTTTACATCAGGTGGCCAAAGTATTGGAGTTTCAGCTTCAGCATCAGTCCTTCCAATGAATATTCAGGACTGATTTCCTTTAGGATGGACTGGTTGGATCGCCTTGCAGTCCAAGGGACTCTCAAGAGTCTTCCTGTACACCATGGTACAAAAGCATCAATTCTTCAGCATTCAGTTTTCTTTATATTCCAACTCTTACGTCCATACATGGCCACTGGAAAAACCATAGCTTTGACTATATGGACCTTTGCCAGTAAAGTAATGTCTCTGCTTTTTAATATGCTGTCTAGGTTTGTTATAGCTTTTCTTCCAAGGAGCAAATGTCATGGCTGCAGTCACCATCGACAGTGATTTTGGAGCCCAAGAAAATAGACTGTTTAGCTTGCAATGTACATTTCTGGGGTAAGATAACCATAACTGAAGAGCATTAAGACTAGCAGTAGTGAGACTGCAGAACACATAAAGGCCTAGTTCATTCAACAATCAAGACAGTATTTTTTTAAAATAACTCAAACACATTCATTTTTTTTTTGCCAGCCTCTGCCCTCAGTATAACGGTCAATTATACAAAGACAGAGAATTGTCATATTTTAGGACAAGTATTTCATCTTTTTCATTAATTTTGTGAGTGATTTCTTTTAACTCTTGGAGTAAAATATGCTTTCCAAACTTAATTGAACAAATTTCTTTAAATATTTAAGTAGAGTATATATACAAAACTTTTTCTTAAATTAGTTCTAGTTCTTTAAACAAACTGAAAGAACAGTAGAATTATAAGGCAGAAGAATTAGAATATTTCAAGCAAAAAAGTTTTAAATATCTGCCATCAAAGGCTAAATAATAGCCCCCCAAAAGATATCTACACCAAATCTCTGAAATCTGTGAATGCTAACTTATTTAGAAAAGTGGTCTTTTCCGATGTGATTAAGTTAAGAATCTCAACTTGAGATAATCCTGGACTACCCTGATAGGTCTAAATCCAATGATAAGTGTCCTTGTAAGAGAAAGACAGGTAGATTTGAGCCAGACAGAAGAGAAGACACAGAGAAAAGAAAGCAATGTGACCACAGAGGCAAAGATAAGAGTGATCCGGCTTACAGTCAAGGAATGCATGCAACTGCCAGTAGCTGGAGGAGACAAAGAATAGACCACTTCATAGAATTTTTAGAGGGAGTGCAGTCAGACCAACACCTTAATTTCAGAATGCTGAACTCCAAAACTGTGTGAGAATACATTTCTGTTGTTTTAAGCTACCAAGCTTGTGGTTCCTTGTTACAATAGCCACAGGAAATTAATATTCATAAAATAAATCCAGTAAGCATGTCATCTAATCCAATACTGGAAACAACTCAAGATTAGACGAAGATTTCCCAAAGAATGGTATTTGAGCAATTCAATGATTTTATGGATCTGGTTATGTTCATTATAATCTGTTGTGCTCCTTACAGAGAATTATGGGGAAAAAGTAAAATATATTCATATAAAAAAGCAAAATTCAGAAGTGTTACATAAAAAGTGGTAGCAGTTGTTTACAAATACAACATATTTTCATTTCTGTAGGAATTTCTTTATTGTGCTTTTAAAGAGGAAATTTGGTTCTAAGTTCCTTCAGGGGAAATATTAACATTGTACTTTGTTTTTGAAAACTTATAAAATTAAATTTGAAGCTATGAGACTTGAGTATTGATAAAAGAAAATTGCAATGCTAATACTAATAGAGCACTGGGGGAATGTTAACAGAAAGGCTTATCTTCAGAGTACTAGTAAATTGTTTTATAATTATTATGTGCCCATACACATACTCTCGTTAATAAAATGTTAATTGGATTTTGAATTTATGGTGAAAACTAATGCCATGAGCAATTAAATAAGTAGTAATCTGGTATCAGAAATTTTTATTAAATTGGGAGGAAAGTTGTCTTTACTTTTATTCAGCTTACATGAAACATTTGCAATGTGAATATTTTACATTTAAATATTTTAAGATATTGTGTTGTGTAAAAATCAGAATTATTGTACACTTTCAATCCTTACCTTATTTTCAATAGGCTTTCAACTCCATGACAAAGGTTTTCTTACTTTACCCAGTCTTAAGCATCACATCTTGCAATTATGTCCTAGTTTTCAGCTTTTCCTATGGACTCTGGTACTCAGAATCAGAGTCATGTTGCAAGAGTTACCTTGTAGAGATACTAATAATTTGGGGTAGATCACCCAAGTCATGGTTGAGAGAATCAGCCAAGGGATGAGGGATATTCAGTTTATGATGCAAGTGGAGATAAGTCTACGGCCAAAATGGCAACCCACTGCAGTATTCTTGCCTGGAGAATATCGTGGTCAGAGGAACCTGGTGGGCTGCTGTCCATGGGGTTGCACAGAGTTGGACACGACTGAAGTGACTTAGCATGCATGCATGCATTGGAGAAGGAAATGGCAACCCACTGCAGTATTTTTGCCTGGAGAATCTCAGGGACGGAGGAGCCTGGTGGGCTGCCATCTGTGGGGTCGCACAGAGTCGGACTCAACTGAAGTGACTTAGCAGCAGCAGCAGACCACCCTGAACACTCCCCATTTCATCTGATCTCGGAAGCTAAGCAGGGTTGGGCCTGGTTAGTACTTGGATGGGAGACCGCCTGGGAATACCGGGTGCTGTAGGCTTATGGAGAAGGAAATGGTAACCCACTCCAGTATTCTTGCCTGGAAAATCCCATGGACAGAGGAGCCTGGTGGGCTATAGTCCATGGATAGTGTTCCGCTACCTTCTGCCATTTTGGAGGGCTTCCCTGATAGCTCAGAGGGTAAAGCATCTGCCTGCAATGTGGGAGACCTGGGTTCGATCCCTGGGTTGGGAAGATCCCTGGAGAAGGAAATGGCAACCCACTCCAGTATTCTTGCCTGGAAATTCCCATAGACAGAGGAGCCTGGTGGGCTACAATCCACAGGGTAGCAAAGAGTCGGACATGCCTGAGCAACTTCACTTTCTTTCTTCTAAGAAATATGGAAAACTATGTGATACCTCTATAGGAAATTGAATTACCCGTATCATATTAATAAGTTTAAGATTAGATCTTCTGGTCATCTAGCATATTGAGGCACTGCATCTTAACTCTACTGCTGATTCACGGGTGGTTCAGATGAAGGCTGGCTGTAGCTGTTTATGCATTATGATATTTTGTTGGTACATTGCAGTCTGAGTCCAACTGAGCTGAGATAGAATTTCCACTGAATGGCTCTTCTGTGGCAGAGAAAAGGCTCAGTACAGGGATTTCTCTAAAACCAACCAAAGAAGGCTTAGTTACTGAAAGCACAAAAGAAGTTGATTGTAAGGGTCTCTTATCTCTGAGGTAAAGCCAATCAAAAAAACAAAGCTTTGTAAAAATTCAAGATAAGAAGATAATCTGACCATACTGATCATAGTATATTTGTATGCATAGTGGCTTGGTATCTCTGTTAAATCTAACCCCTGTTCTGATAATTCTGGTGGAGGAATTATGCTGGAATTTGATTAACCTTAATCTCCTGCTATGTAGCAGAAGTGAAAAGTGAAGATCCATCAGGCTCTTTTGTTCATGGAATTCTTCAGGCAAGGATACTGGGGTAGCCATTCCTTTCTCCAGGGGATCTTCCCAACCAGGGATCAAACCCGTTCTCTACATTGCAGGCAGATTCTTTACCATCTGAGCCACCAGGGAAGATATGTGGTGAAGGATATTCAAATGGAGACACAAGGACAACGCCTGCCTCCTCCACGAGGCCTCAAACATTCTTAAAGGGGGAGGAATTTGCAGTGGGTTCTCCCCACAGTTTTCAACAATGATCCATGTTTCACTGTCCCATGTGCTGTCACACCAATTGTTCAGAATGATGTAAATCTCTATCCCGTGTTGGAAAGACTCTAGTGGAAGAAGCAGCTGGCTACAATCAAAGACTCAGAAATTAATCCATTTAACTCAGAAATGCTTATGGTAGACAGAATAGTACCTCAAAAATGTCCATGTCCTAATTCCTAGAACCTATGTGTGTATTACTTTACGTGGCAAAGGGGAAATAAAGTTGCAGATGGAATCAAGTTTGCTACTAAACTGACCCCAAGATGAGGAGACTATCCTGGCCAATGAAATCACAAGGGTCCTTAAAAGTGGAGGAGAAGCAATGTGAGAGTGTTACAGTGTGAGGAGGACTCAGTGTGCCATTGGCAGCTTTGAAAATGAAAGGAGGAAACCACAAGACAAGGAACACAACGTCCTCTAGAAATGGGGAAAGGCAAAAGAAATGAATTCACCCCAGCCTTAGCACCTGCAGAAAAGAATGTGGTCTGGTAGACACATTTTAGCCCAGTGAAACCCATGTCAGATCTCTGACCTACAAAGCTATACTATAAATTCGTATTATTTCAGGCATTAAATTTCAGTAATTTGTTATGGCAACAGTATTAAATGAATACAGTGGCATTCAGGAACAAACAGAAAATCAAAATCCAGTGACTGTAGTTACTTAATTCACGTTTCAGAATCCACAGACTTGATCACTTTTTATGGGACAACAGGCAAGCCAATAAGAGGGCATTAATATTGCAGGATGGCATAGGCACGTTGGTTTTGAACTGATAGTGGTTTATATCTGCTTCTAGGAAAGATATTTTAAGTACCAATAAGAGTACCAACCAGTGTCCCAGTGGAGGGAAGCCAAACTCTATACCTTGCTCACATGTGGGCACAATCAATCATGTCATCAAGTGGGTAAGCTCAGAACCATATCATAACCAGGTTCTTTCTACCTATCACAAGGCTGATAATTCAATAATCACTTATTTTACTCGCTAACTGTCTGTGGTACTCTAATATCATTAAAAGAAAGGAGTTTGCAGACCATAAAATGGTATCTCATGGAATGTTTTATCCCCCTGATTTAGATACCCCAAATCAATATCAATACAGTTACACTAGGTGAGAAACGCTGGGCTGGAAGAAGCGCAAGCTGGAATCAATATCCCAACACAAGCTGGGAGAAATATCAATAACCTCAGATATACAGATGACACCACCCTTATGGCACAAAGTGAAGAGGAACTAAAAAGCCTTTTGATGAAAGTGAAAGAGCAGAGTGAAAAAGTTGGATTAAAGCTCAACATTCAGAAAACTGAGATCATGGCATCTGGTCCCATCACTTCATGGGATATAGATGGGGAAACAGTGGAAACAGTGTCAGACTTTATTTTTCTGGGCTCCAAAATCACTGCAGATGGTGATTGCAGCCATGAAATTAAAAGACACTTACTCCTTGGAAGGAAAGTTATGACCAACCTAGATAGTATGTTGAAAAGCAGAGACATTACTTTGCCAACAAAGGTCCGTCTAGTCAAGGCTATAGTTTTTCCAGTGGTCATGTATTGGAGATGGTGAAGGACAGGGAAGCCTGGCATGCTGCAGTCCATGGGGTCCCAAAAGAGTTGGACACGACTTAGCGACTGAACAACAACAAATGAGCTTATCTGAGACCCATGTTGTGTCTTTCTTGCCATCCCACCCTACTTTAGGAGATAATTCTATACATTCACATCACAGTGTCACAGCATCTTCAGCATCACAATATCCACATTCTGGTCCATAAGTGGGGAATGAAGCAGAGGACAGACAGCTTCTGTTCAAACGTATGCAGAAAGATGCACACTCTACTACTGACTTCTCATTAGCTAGAGTTGAGTCACATAGCAAAGCTGCAAGAGAGGCTGGGAAATGTATTCTGTAGACAGGTGGCTACATGTTCAGCTAAAATTTGGAGGATCCTATTAGTTAAGGCAAATGGAGAATCTGGATATTGGGGGAGTAATCAGTAGTCTCAGTGCAGAGAGCTAGAATAATCCCTACCAGTCAAACCAGATTTGGCCCAGACCTTTGTATGTGTATCTTCACCTTATTCCTATGGTAATATGCCTGGTTTTGATCTATTTCTGGTTGCCTCTTTCTCCCCTTGTATTCCTTTATGTATTTCTGTTTGCGGGTTGTCACTTCACTTGCCTTTGCTAGCAGTTTACAGCATTTTTCCCCTGTACTCTCGGGATATCATTTTTGGTTTATGGTTGCCTGTCACTCCTACATCCTGTCTTTAAGTGGTCACTTTCCTGGCCAACCAAATAATCTGGGATATCAAAATAGCCCAGAGTTCTTCTCTTTCACTCCCAGATAATCTCAACCAATAATGTGTGACATAAATCACTTTTATGGAGACAGCATCCACGAGCTTTATCCTTTGCCAAAATGCATTAAGAAAGAATGACGTCAACAGGTTTTATGTTTTATTGACTTCTAGAGTACATAAAACTTGTGCTAAATAGTTAGTAGCTCTACTTAAACAGATTAGATTGATTTGAGACCAAATCTACGTTAGGTAGTCAATATGGAACCTCATTTACAATAGCACATCAATCATAATGTAGGATTAGCAGTCATGTGGATGAACCTCTGAAGCTACCACCTTCCATGGATTACTTATTCTTGATATTTTTAAGATGTTTTGTTGGCACCTTATAATTTTTTGTTTCTTTTTTAAAGGAATTTTGAGAAAATGAGGCCCAGACTCTAGGAACATAGTGAAAAAGAGGCATTTCCAAGTCAATAGCTTTCTTTGTAATAGTCAGCAAAAGAAATATATAAATTGAACTTATAATAGAGAAATCATAATATTCCATCAAATTAAGGCATATAAAGTAACTGATCAGTGCTTAAAGACATCTAAAGTAACTGATCATGAAGGCAGCCAATGACTTCAGCAATGTAAAAGATAAAAAATAGAACACTCAGAGATTACATGGCCCAGCATCTTTTGTCTTACTGATTGAAAGACATAACCAAGTGGGGGGATTTTCACTTGAGAAAGCCAGAACTGGAACCAGGTATAAATGCTTGGGCAAAATACAGTGTCTTGGATTTCTGACTGACCTACATTTAGAGCTACATCTCTTTTTATCTCTTCTTACCTTTTTCTTTCTTTCTTTTCTTTTTTTTTTTTATTTTTTTTTACTAACAAAGTTGCTTTACTTTGGAAAATGCTGAAGGAAATAAATTAAATACTCTGGTCATTTGGCTAACCAGTTCCACAAATTCCACATACGAGATGAGTTTGTACCAAGTCAGAGGAAACAAAAATACATGCATATTCATATACAAGAGTGGGCTTCTCTGATCACTCATAATCTGCCTACAATGCAGGAGACCTGGGTTCAATCCCTGGCTCAGGAAGATCTCCTGTAGAAGGGAATAGCAACCCACTCCAGTATTTTTGCCTGGAGAATTCCATAGACAGAGGAGCCTCACGGGCTGCAGTCCATTGGGATTGCAAAGACTCAGACACGACTGAGTGACTAACACACAATACGAGAGTAGAAAGAGAATTTTTAAACTTTTAAGACTTTCAGAAGTTCACAGATTGAAAGTCCTTTAGTAGTACAAAATTAAATGAACACCAAAATGTTTTTTAAAGATAGTGAAAAAAATGGTTCCAAGTCAATCTATTGACCTTAGGTTGTGGTGAAGGAAAATGCAGTGTTTATTACAGGGCACCATGCAAGGAATTTGGGCCTATTAAGCACTAGTTACCCAGACTCCTTGCTTGGTGTGCTGCAATGAATGCTGTACTTTTCTTCACCATAACCCAGTGTCGGTAGACTGGGTTTACTGCATGCAGGCAAGCAGACTCAAGTTTGGTGTGGTAACAGTATCACTAGCTTTTGTTCTAGCTTTGATCAAACTTACATATGAGCTTTTAGAAAGTGAATTGGATCTAATTCTTGGAAAATTTACTTTTCTGAATGAAAGAGGCTTGAAAGCAATAGGATTTCCTAAGTGAGTGGAGAAAAGTAGGGGAAAGAGGCCCCACATATCTTCACTCAGGGTCCTCCTCTCTGTCTCCAGCTTCACAGTGGGCAGAGCTCCCAGTTTCTGGCTTGTTTACCCAGGAGCAGTTAGCAAGACTCGTAGGCTACTTCAGCCAAGGGTCTGTGGCCAGCTTCTCCAGGATGGTGCACAGTTCAGGGACAGCCTTGTCTTTGACTACAAGCCAATGCTGTTTTCTCCAAGTCATCCCTTCAACTAATTATTGACATATGTTTGACTGTAAATTAACTTTTAGCATCAATCACTTCCAGTAAGAGATGCTAAAGAAATATTTTCTAGCCAGGAAGCAAGTAATCAGGATAGATACCTTGTATGCAGAATGACAAATGTAATTTTCCTCCTTTAAAAATGTTCTTTTTCTATGGTTTACTTTTAAGGATTACCTGGGAGTAAATTCATTCTATTAGTTAACAACTGTACATCAAGGACCTGCTGGATCCTAGGCATGATTCTAACCATTAAAGGAGCAGCAATGAATAAAAGATAGGAAAACCCTGCCCTGGTCAGTCTTACATTCCCATCACTTGAGTTCTAATGGTTTGAATCACTCAAATAGTTTCTCTACTAGGTGCCAACATCAAACTAATTTGAGAAAATGAGCTAATTCTGCACTTTACATTACCCATGTGATTTTGTCAGTTGAAAAGACTGAACAAAGATCTTCATGTATCAAAACTTTTAGTTAGGTGGCCCGAGAGATTTGAGGATATGCAGAGAGAGATGGCTCAGAACATCGTCATTCAGTGGAGCTTTGCTACATACATATATAAGCTTGCCATGATAAAAATGGGGCAAAAGCCACAGCCCTACAAAACATTAAAACATTTTTTTAATAAAACAAAATTTTAAAAATTGTAAAAGATAATATCAGTAAATGTAAATATATTTTTTAAGAAATACATTTCAAAAATACTTACCATATTCTAAAGGCCACCAAAGTGCTGTGGAGCTACTGGAGTCCCACAATAATAGCACGGGTATGTCTGGTGCCCCATTGTCTGATATTTTGCAGTTAACTTTAGCTCACGCTCCATGAGGCTGACATCTGTGGCAGAAGACAAGGTTTCTGTTCCCCACAATGTGCCCACAATTTCTGAATGCAGATTCAAAAGTCAATAACTGCCTGAGTCTCTAGAAAGCCTGCTGATGGAGTCAAAGCCAAAATCATTGTACATCCTTTTCCCAGTGTGATAACATTTGTAGCTGCAGTGACTGTTTGAAGAAGAAATGCATGGGAGGGACTGAGCAGTCCCAGGAAAGCTTCTTCCATGTATTGAGTCTGTCCTGTCTGGGGCCTTTACAGGGACCATTCTACATGTCACATTTGTTCCATCAGGGGTTTTCCATTGGATTGCTACATGCAAGGTGAGCTCACCACTTGTCAGCTTAGATATCCAAACCACTGCAATGTGTAGGGGCAGGGAAACATTGCTTTCTCCTGCCTACTGAGGCCTTTTGCTTGTAGGATCCAAGTTTCCAAGGGTAAATGTGATGGAAATAAGAGTATTGTCTTCATTGATTGTCTTCCTTAAACCCCTAAGACATCATCCTCGACTCCCCACCTTAAAGGCTGTCGTGCTCCAGCTTCCGATCCCAAGGTATTTCCTGTCTCACCCTCCACTCCCAGGACTTCAAGCAGTTTTTACAGTGATGTCTTCTCAGAAATTGTCTCCAGCCCACCTGAATACCTCATAGCATATCATACAGAACTTGTCAAAACCTGAACTTGTCACCTCCTCTTCCCCACACCATGAATGCACCATGCCTACTCTTGTCCCCATATTTCCAGCCTCAGGGAATGACAGAAGTCACTCCCCACTCATTTTTCCAACCTAGAAACTTGACTGGCAGCCTGTGTCCTTGCTTCTCCCTCGTTACCACTCTGACCCCATCACCACTTCCCGCTGCTTCTCTTCCTACGAATTCTTAAGTCCATATGTCCTCTGCAGCCCTGTGTATGTTAGATCCTCGACATGTTCCCCAGAAATGGTGTGGCATCCTCCTGACTTCTCCTCCAACCCCAGTTTTCTCCTCAACTCATCCTCTTAACCACTCAATTATAAAGGTGAGTCTGCACCATATAACCACTAACATCCTTCCACATACTCTCATCACCTGCAGGATAAAATCCACATGACTTTCCAGCCCACTTTCCATTATTGCCTAGCATGCACTACACCCTAGTACATGAAATTGCTTTAATTTCAGACGTACCACATTCTCTCAAATTCTCTCTGCCTGTAAAGTCCTTTCCCCATGATATTTTTCAACTTTAGGTAATACTGAAAAATCAGAGGCTTTGCAGACTCACAGAATGAACTTATGGTTACCATCAGAGTGGGGATAGTTAAAGAGTTTGGGATGGACATGTACATACTGCTATTTTAAAATGCATAACCAACGAGATCCTACTGTATAGCACAGGAAACTTGGCTCAATGTTATGTGGCAGACTGGATGGGAGGGAAGTTTAGGGGAGAATGGATACATGTATTTGTATGGCTAGGTCACTCTGCTCTTCACCTGAAACTATCACTACACTGTTAATTGGCTATAATATAAAATTAAAACTTTAACAACAAAAAAAAAATAGAAAAAAATTAAAAATAAAAATCAGAGATTTTCACAGTTTTAAAAATCTGAGTTTTAAACTTCTCTAGAAAAATCATCTCTGGCGGCATGGAGTCTGCTTTTGCACACAGCAACAGTTGGCCAGAGCTCCAAGCTGCTCGCCCTGTAGCTAGAACCTCAAGTCTGTTTCTGACTACTACTTTCCAGCCCTGCTCACTTTGTTCATTGTTTTTACTTGTCTGCTCACTGTTGGCATTTGAATTTGCAACCCCTGATCTACAGAAATGCAAAAGCTTACGAATTCATTTACCAATGAATCATAAAGCTTCTAGCATATGGGACAGTTGCATTGCCATGACTTAAATAAACAGTGTTGCTGTAGTGAACAAGACATTCTGCCCTCTTATTCTATTCCAGGCATTGAGAATAGAAAATTTGGTAAGATAAGGTTATACTGGCATGCCTATTACATTTTGTTTTATTATACTTTGCAGGGACTCAGTTTTTGTTTTTGTTTTTGTTTTTTACAAATTGAAAGTTTGTCGCAACCCAGCATTAAGCAAGACTGTCAGTGCCAGTTTTCCAACAGCATTGACTCATTTTGTGTCTCTGTGTTACATTTTGGTAATTTTCACAATACTTCAAGCCCTCCACCAGCAAAATGATTGTGACTTGTTGAAGGTTCAGATGATGGTTAGCATTTTTTAGCAATAAAGTATTTTATTCATTGAGGTAGGCACATTGTTTTTTTAAAACATAATGCTATTGCACACTTAATAGGCTACAGTATAACATAAATACAACTTTTATATGCACTGGGAAACCAAAAAATCCATGGGACTCACTGCATTTCAATGCTTATTTTATCGTGGTGGCCTCAAACCAAACCCAGAATATCTCTGAGATCTGCCTGTATCTATTTAGGTCTTGGAGGAGATGCTAAATTTGGGCAAGAAAGATTTTGTTTCAGAATGTGAGCATTAAAACTAAACATGTTGGTGAGCAAGAGCAGGCAGAATCAGGTTTGAATGGAATTAGGGTGCTACTAGAAGAAACGTTGTTGGGATTTAAGTGGGAAGATCCATGTTGGAAGACTTCCTGATCGTTAAGACTTTAAGAGATCTAGGAGGAGCAATGAGGTGTCAGGGACTATAAATATGACCTGAGAAAAGAAATGCTTTCTTAAGAAACAGAAAGCTTCATGTGGCTACATGCAGGTGAGCCAAAAAGCAGGCCTGAAATGACAGCTTGCCATCTGTCCTCCGAGAGCCAGCTTTGCAGAACACCAGCCAAAACGAAAATGGTACCACTTGTGTGGGTTGCTCTATTTTGTAGCATTTGTAACAACAGAATTCTTCACCCAGAGTGAAGCCAGAGCATTCCACAGCTGAAGGGAGGGTTGGGAAACCCTCATTTCCTCTGATTCCATGGGTGGGCTCAAAGAACCTCCTTTCACTTTTCTCTCCAGTCTGGCTCCTTGTTACAGAGAATGCCAAAATAATATCTGAAAGAGCTCAATTGAGACTTTACCTAGGCTACTGATTGATGATTATTAGCCCATTAAGTCTGCTGGGTCCAAAAAAGTGAGATAGTGCCTTCTGGTAAATTGCCAACAAAACACTTTTAAACCTACTCCTATCCCCCAATTCACAAATTTAAAATGAAGAATTAATTAATATATTCAACATTTATCATTTTCAGCTTTACACAGTGGGGTTAAAAGTGTGGGCTTTCTTGATTCAAATCACTACTCATTAGGGGAACTCGAGGTTAAAGTTATTTAACCTCTCTGTGCCAGTCACCTTTTCCTTATCTGTAAAGTAGGGATAAAAACAGTAACTTTTTCTGAGAGTTGTGAGGATTTAAAAAAGCTAAAACAGGTAAAGTCTTTAAAAAGAGGCTAAGTGTGGATTAGCTATTATCAACACTGTATATATTAGACACTGTGCTAGGTACTGAATATCTTTCACAGAGCTTAGCCTAGTGGCTGGCTATGTGTAAGTTTGCGCATTTGGATACAAAAGAGACCTTAGAACCCCTGATGACAGCTTTTTCTCTCTGACAAAGTGATCATATCCTTGCACAAAGACGACCTCTGGCAGAAGCACAGAATGTTGACAGCCTGGTCAGGTGAGAGATCAGTGATTGCCTTTCAGAATCAGAGGTGCTGGTTTGACAAAGTTGCTATCCATAGATGTTACAATTTTAAAAGATAACAAAAGCTGCTCGAGCAGCTGTAGTAGACTTTACTACCTTTCACGAGATTCCTTGCTCTTCCCTGGGAGAGTATTGGTGGCAGACTTGGCCACGTGACTTTCTTTAGGCGATATAATCCACTTCTGCTCTAAAGCTTTAGAGCCTTTGTACTGTAAACTGTGCTCTTTTTCTTGCTTCTGAGACTATGGAAGCATGTCACATGAAGCCTCCTTCAGCCTGGGTCTCTGAAATATTATAATGAGCATCCTTTGTACATGGGGTGCATCTTTTGTACATGAGGTGCATGAGTGAGAATAATTCTTTATCAATAAAGCTCCTGAACATGTGGAGCCCTTTGTTACTGAATCATCACCTATCCTATTTTAACTAATACATCATCCACAGTTACATCCAGTTACTATGATGGCCAGAATGCCCTACTGCATAGATCTTTTAACCTCAGGACCTCATGCTCCTCTCTTTTTCATTTTATGTCTTTGGTGGCTCCATTGGTACTTCCAGTCTTGCTGTTCCCTTGGAGGGAACACAGAGTCAGACAATGAGCACTAGACCCGAACCCAAATTCTGAGACCAAGGTCCAGCCCGTCCCCTGTCTAACTTTGTGATCTTCAGCAAATCAATTCATCAATCTGAGCCTCAATTTTATTTGCTTAAATAGGAGGAGTAAAATATCTGCTAATTGTAACACAACTTTGTTCTCCAGAAGCACATTATAAGTTTTATGATAATATAGAAAATCATTTTTAGTCCTTAAGAAGTCATGGGTGAGACTTCTCTGGCAGTCCAGTGGTTAGGACTTGCCACTTTCACGGCAGGTGACATAGGTTTGATCTCTGATCAGGAAGCAAAATTCCCTCATGCATACGATGCAGCTGGAAAAAAAAAATAATGCTCACACCAATTTTATACAATTTTTTTTAAATTAAAGAAAAGAGATCATGGATAGGCCTGATCACTATCAACCCATGAAACTCTCAGTCAACACCAATTGACTGATAAGGGTGACCACAGAGGGCAGAGCATTTTAGAAGACTGGTTTATGAGTGAGTGGTCAAGGTCCTCATTTGTGTCCTTACTCAAAACGCACTTCTCAGTCCAAAAGTGCCATTCAGAAAGGGGAGACTTGATGACAACTTTTCTTAGTTTTCCAAGACACATTTTCTTATGCCAAATAATATTGCAGTTGTCTTTGAAATGCAATATGTGAGGGAGAAAAGCTTGGACTCAACCATCGATATACACAGAATTCAGATTTAAAGAGAATGTAAATAAATGTGTACATACCCAGTTCAGTTCAGTCGCTCAGTTGTGTCCCACTCTTTGTGACCCCATGAATCACAGCACGCCAGGCCTCCCTGTCCATCACCATCTCCTAAAGCTCACTCAAACTCATGTCTATCGAGTCGGTGATGCCATCCAGCCATCTCATCCTCTATCATCCCGTTTTCCTCCTGCCCCCAATCCCTCCCAGCATCAGAGTCTTTTCCAATGAGTCAACTTTTTGCATGAGGTGGCCAAAGTACTGGAGTTTCAGCTTTAGCATCATTCCTTCCAAAGAACACCCAGGGTTGATCTCCTTTAGGATGGACTGGTCGGATCTCCTTGCAGTCCAAGGGACGCTCAAGAGTCTTCTCCAACACCACAGTTCAAAAGCATCAATTCTTCGGTGCTCAGCTTTCTTCACAGTCCAACTCTCTCATCCATACATGACCACTGGAAAAACCATAGCTTGACTAGACAGACCTTTGTTGGCAAAGTAATGTCTCTGCTTTTCAATATGCTATCTAGGTTGGTCATAACTTTGCTTCCAAGGAGTATGTGTCTTTTAATTTCATGGCTGCAGTCACCATCTGCAGTGATTTTGGAGCCCAGAAAAATAAAGTCTGACACTGTTTCCACTGTTTCCCCATCTATTTCCCATGAAGTGATGGGACCAGATGCCATGATCTTCATTTTCTGAATGATGAGCTTTAAGCCAACTTTTTCACTCTCCTCTTTCACTTATACCCAAGTTGTTCTCATAGATGCTTACGACACCACACACAGTGGTTTGTAATAGCCTGAGGGTTTCCCTCAGCCCTGAATAATTCAGAGCAAAGTAAGAGCAGGGGAAGTTAGAATGTTCTTGCCTATCATTCTTTCTCAAGAAGACTCCTTCTCAATCTTCCTTCTAAGTAATCTTACTTGACTGCACAATTCATTCATTCATTCACTCCTTTATCAAGTTTTTGAGTGACTATAATGTACCAGTTCTAGACGCTATATACAGAATAGACAAGTCCCTGCCTGCATGGAACTTACATGTCTGAGGGGAGCTGACGTTCTGTGTTTCTATAGCTCCTGAACTTGTCTCCATCTGTCTCCTTGTGCGGTAGTCATTGGTTTGGACTACAAGATCCTTGAAGATATGGGGAACACATATCTCATTAGACTTTGTGTCCTCAGGGTCCCCAGCCCTGGTGCCTGGAATACAGAAGGAATCCAAAAATGTTTCTTTCAAATGAGTAAATATCAGGAGTTAGAAGAGCTAGCTTTCAAGTTCCCCAAAAATATGAAAAATAAAGGATTTAGTCACAGTGCACAATCAATAGTTATCCTTAACTGATTCATTTCATGAAAATTTATAACAAGATTAATGTTGCTTTTGGTACCGCTGTGCATTTGTTGACAGACTTAGAGGAGATCAAAGTGAATAAATGCAGAAAGCTAGCTACATTCTTCTAAGTTATAAAAATTGTTATGAAGTACTTTGCAAACAGTAAGGGTCAGAAAGTGCTTCAGTTCAGTTCAATCACTCAGTCGTGTCTGGCTCTCTGTGATTCCATGAACCACAGCACACCAGGCCTCCCTGTCCAACTCCAACTCCCGGAGTCCACCCAAACCCATGTCCATTGAGTCGGTGGTGCCATCCAACTATCTCATCCTCTGTCGTTCCCTTCTCCTCGTGCCCCCAATACCCCCCAGCATCAGGGTCTTTTCCAATGAGTCAGCTCTTCACATCAGGAAGCCAAAGAATTGGAGTTTCAGCTTCAGTATCAGTCCTTCCAATGAACACCCAGGACTGATCTCCTTTAGGATGGACTGGTTGGATCTCCTTGCAGTCCAAGGGACTCTCAGGAGTCTTTTCCAACACCACAGTTGAAAAGCATCAATTCTTTGGTGCCTAGCTTTCTTTATAGTTCAACTCTCACATCCATTCATGACCACTGGGAAAACCATAGCCTTGACTAGACAGATCTTTGTTGGCAAAGTAATGTCTCTGCTTTTTAAAATGCTGTCTAGGTTGATCATAACTTTCCTTCCAAGGAGTAAGCAGCTTTTAATTTCATGGCTGCAATTACCATCTGCAGTGATTTTGGAACCCAAAAAAATAAAGTCAGCCACTGTTTCCCCATCTATTTGCCATGAAATGATGGGACCAGATGCCATGATCTTAGTTTTCTGAATGATGAGCTTTAAGCCAACTTTTTCACTCTCCTCTTTCCCTTTCATCAAGAGGCTCTATAGTTCCTCTTCACTTTGTGCCATAAGGGTGGTGTCATCTGCATATCTGAGGATATTGATATTTTTCCCGGCAATCTTGATTCCAGCTTGTGCTTCCTCCAGCCCAGCATTTCTCATGATGTACTCTGCATATAAGTTAAATAAGCAGGGTGACAAAAAGTACTGCAGACTAAGAAATAATGACAACGTGGTCAAAGCTAAGCATGGGAATGCAACCATGTGAGCAATCTGTCCTGTGTCCAGGCGGTGGTGTATGAGTGTTATGAAAAGAGAAAAAGAAAACCAAAGTGCATATCTGAAAGCATTTTCTTCTCCTGAGAGAGAATCACTTAAAGCTAAGCTTTGAGTACTGTAACAGTTATATAGCAAACACTGTGGGCTTAAAAAATGTTTTCCCAAATGTTTTCTCTATTAGTTCAGAGGCTGAGAAACTGTAAAGACAAGAGGAAAAATGGGAGAAACTTCCCTGATGGTCCAGTGGCTAAGGCTTCCCGGTCCCAATGCAGGGACTGGGGTTTGATCCCTCGTCAGGGATCTAGATCCCACATGCCATAACTAAGAGTTCTCATGCTGCAACTAAAGATCCTACAGGTCACAATTAAGACCCAGCACAGCCAGATACACAAACAATAAATTTTTTTAAAAAGAGTAAGAAAGGGAGAAAAGAATGGGCAAAGGAGGTGGAGACAGAAATGAGCTTGTTAGTCATATGCTAGGCTACTCTTGAAGTGAAGTGAAGTCGCTCAGTTGTGTCCAACTCTTTGCGACCCCACGAACTGTAGCCTACCAGGCTTCCCAGTCCATGGGATTTTCCAGGCAAGAGTACTGGAGTGGGTTGCCATTTCCTTCTCCTCTTCATTTACTTCTATGGCATATTATGTACCTTACGATGTGTTTAATTACCAAAGGAAAAGAGATATACCTTGATTTAGTCATTTATCATGCAAATATTTATTAGTATCTGCTCTTTTATCTTTGTTTCTTAGGTACCTATTTTGAATCAAATACTATCTTAGATGCTGGACAAAAAGGACCCTTGCCCTACTGAATGATTGTAACACTATCCCTTATGTCTATTAGTTGTTGATTGATACATTTGTTCTACTAGTATCCGGCACTATTCCCGGGTTCTTCCACAGACCTCACCCCATCCAATCACGATCAAATCTTTACCGCTGTCTCCTTCTGTAGGATTTCTCGACTGAAACTTAGTTCCAGACTTGGTACTCTTCTTCGAGTGGTACTTTTCGAAGTTTATCGTTTTGTAAGATCGGTCCCCTCTCTTGTTCACGGCTTCGGTGCTCCGTCCTTATTTGAACCGTTCAAGTGTCTTATTTTTCGTCTGGTCATACTGATCTTCCACCACTACTTTCCCATCTCCTCCATCTCTAGTCTAGGATGGACCGGAACTCTCTACACCGTTCCTAAAATTCTAAAAGGAAAACCCGGATTACTCTCAGTAACCTCTCACAAACCGGTTCTTTACTAGTACTAGACCTCGTTTCTTGATCACTTGAGTTTCACAATGTGTTTAGTTTATTGTGATGGCAGTGACGAAATTCCGTCGGGGTCTGGTGAAGAGAGGTAATCGTGATTTGGTTCCGGGTACGTGGGTGTAAAATCTACCAACCACTGACTAAGACTGGGACATCTTAATACTCCGTATATAAACTTTAACCCCCGTTAAAACAATCATTGTTCTATTACGAGTAAAGAAATTCGTAAGTACACTAGTCAGATACAACTGACATAAAAAAGAGTTTAGTTTTAAAAACCGTGTACTTAACTCTTCAAATTTTCATACGAAAAAAAAAAATCAATAGCTGAGTAATATTCCATTGTATATATGTACCACATCTCCTTTATCCATTCATCTGTTGAAGGATATCTAGGTTATTTCCAAGTGCTAGCTATTGTAAATAGTGCTGCCATGAACATTGGGGTGTATATGTCTTTTTCGATTATTATACCCAGTGAAGTAAGTCAGAAAGAGCAAAACAAATATCATACATGAATACGTTTATATGGAATCTAGAAAGATGGTACTGATGAACCTACCTTCAGGGCAGCACAGGAGACACAGACATAAAGAACAGACTTGTGGACACAGTGGGGGAAGGAGAGGGTGGGCCCACTTGAGAGCAGAGCATTGAGACATACATATTACCATGTGTAAAACAGATAGCCGTTGAGAATTGGCTTCATGATGCAGGGAACACAAATCTGGTACTCTCTAACAACCTAGAGGAGTTAGGTGGAGTGGGAGGTGAAAGGGAAGTTCAAGACAGAGGGGACATATGTCTATATATCTATACCTGTTGCTGATTCATGTTGATGTATGGCAGAAACCAGCACAATATTTATTGTAAACTAATTATCCTCCAATTAAAAAAATGATGTAAGTTTTGGAGACATTGCATTGGGAAGAATCCCCAGTGTTCTCTCTACTTGCTACAAGTAAAAATAAAGACTTCCTTCCCCCACAAAAAATAAAAAAATAAAAAAAAAAACGTGCTTTTGAGGTCAAGAGGACAGAATATGTTAAATCGGAATAGTTTGTGGAAAGCTTATTGTGCCTAGCCATATACATCTTGTTATGCGAAATAAAAAGACTGGATTCTTAGCTCTATGTGATTTGTGGAAGGTGTTTCTCAAGTGTTATTAAACAGCGATTTCCAGGAGTTCCCAAGCGGGAGGCAGGAGCAGATGAGACAGCAGGGCTCATTCGTGCCAGTTGCCCTTGGTGTTAGCACCACCCCTATGCTGGTGCGAGAGGAGGGGGTGAGTGCCCAGCCCTTCCCACCCTCTTCTCACCTTCTCCTTTATCACTGCTCCATTTGCACCTCACTCCTTCTCTTCCACACCCTATTAGCACTACTATTCCATTTCCAGATGAACTGATAGAAAGGTGTTACCAAAATTTCAGCCTCTTTCTCAGTAGTAACCTAATATTTTGATACCACTCACAGTTTCTCTCTCCTGCCAATTCCTTCTCTCCTTCATCACCTCCTTCCTCTTCTTTTCACCTCATCTCTCCCACTCCTTCTTTTCTAGTAGGGATTCATCCAGGGCTTCAGAAAGTCCCAGATGAAAAATATTTAAAATCCTTTCTGGGAGAAAAATAATTTCTGAAAAAGAAGATTGATCATTAATATTTTTAAATCAAGGGATATATACTTATAAAAGCTTATTATTTAAGAAAAAGAAATGTATAATATCTTTTCTATATTGAAAAAGAGATGATGAGGGAGATATGCATACACTCCCTGCCCTCCAGAACAAATATCCAACAGGGCAATGGGACTCCACAAGGGACCACAGGGCAAGAGAGGCAGTAACAAGTTCTTTTACCTTGGTTCAGTGCTAATGGAGAGAAGAGGCCTGGCACCGCCTTAAAGCAGTGGTTGGTTTAGTCACTAGGTCATGTCCGACTCTTGCGATCCCATGAACTGTAACCTGCCAGGCTCCTCTGCCCATGGGATTCTCCAGGCAAGAATACTGGAGTGGATGGAGAGGTGTGGTTTTCTACCATAGGACCGAGAATAAATGGGAGGTTTATTCCAATGGAGGCTTGATAGGGAAGTGATTTGATGAAAGACAAAATAACACTACCTTCTACTGCTTTATGGAGAAAAATGACAACCCACTCCAGTATTCTTGCCTGGAGAATCCCATATGCAGAGGAGCCTGGCAGGTTACAGTTCATGGGATCGCAAGAGTTGGACACGACTTAGTGACTAAACCAACCACTGCTTTAAGGCGGTGTCAGGCCTCTTCTCTCCATTAGCACTGAACTAAGGCCCATGCATCCACATTTTAGATGGTCAGTGGCTGATTCTGACTCTGTAGAGTTATGAGGCATATATTTGGTACTGGGTACAATTTTGTTAGCAACAGAATAATACAGTGATTTGTGAGTGAGCACTCTTAAGCCAGGCTGTCTGGAGTGGACTGGCTGTCTGGAGTGGAGTGCTGCCTCATCATTTACTGTCTAGGTACATTTAACCAAGTAACTTAGCCTTTCTGTTCCATTTCCTTGACTGTAAAGTGGAGTAATAATATTGTTCATATTGTGTGCTAAGTCGCTTCCGTTGTGTCTGACTCTTTGCAACCGTATGGATTGCGGCCTGCCAGACTCCTCCGTCCATTGGATCCTCCTGGCAAGAATACTGGAGTGGGCTGCCATGCCCTCCTCCAGGGGATCTTCCAGACCCAGGGATCGAACCTGCATCTCTTATGTCTCCTGCATTGGCAGGCGGGTTCTTTACCATCAGTACCACCTGGGAAGCCCATTGTTCATATAAATTCCATGAAAGGACTTATTGCAATATTTGATACACCATTAGTCCCTGATGGATCTTATATATACGAGAACTCAATGCATGTAATGCACTCAGAATAGTTGAAGAAAACTTAATAAACCCTGAGTGATGCTAATGAGTGTTAGTTCTAGTGGCCTACTGTTAGGGCTTTGAGTGAGAGCCACCTTTGGTCCTGAGGGAGTGGTGCTTTTTCATCTTTACTTGTGCACAGACGCCCCCTTGTGGAGGCAGAGCCAAATATTTGTAGCCAGTTCCTCTCTCCAGTTCTAGGAAGACATGAAAACAGTAAGACTCAGCAGCTGACATCACCAGCCACTCTGCCACCGCGGCCAGGCCACTGCTGAGATCAGGCCTACCTACCCCAGGGGAGAGCAATCCATTTGGGGACCAAGCATTGCGTGGAAACCTGGCTCAATCATATACGTGGGAGAGTACTTAAAACAGTATGATCAGTTTTTGAGATGAAAGAAAGTGAAAGTGTTAGTAGCTTAGTCATGTCTGACTCTGCGACCCCATGGACCATAGCCTGCCAGGCCCCTCTGTCCATGAAATTTTCCAGGCATGAATACTGGTGTGGATAGCCATTCCCTTCTCCAGGGGATCTTCCTGACCCAGGGATTATTTTTTGAGATAATCAAATACAGTTTTACATAATACCCTTCATAGTTGCTTTTAGCCATGAAAGTTTCCCAATGGAAGCATTAAAGTTTATTGTATGATCATCCCTTACCTTTCTTAAAGATTTAAATTACTCCAAGGTATGTATTCCTTCAACTGAAATATATATGCCAGGCACAGGTGAGACCTTGGGGCACCAGAGAAAATAAAATACAGCCCCTGGCTCAAGAGACTCATCATCAGACCGTACAGCAGAGAATGCTGAGCAGTGAGTTAGGACTAAGCTGGAAAATATATTGTAGCTCAGTTGGTAAAGAATCTGCCTGCAATGCAGGAGACCCAGGTTTGATTTCTGGGTTGAGAAGATCCCCTGGAGAAGGAAATGGAAACTCCAGTATTCTTGCCTCGAGAATCCCATGGACAGAGGAGCCTGGCAGGCTACAGTCCATGGGATCGCAAGAGACAGACACGACTTAGTGACTAAACCACCACCAGGGATGCTATGAGGATGCAGGGGAAGGACATGGAATTGAGGAGCTGCTTGCCAAGGGCAGTTCTGTCTGGTACCGGAAGCTCCAGGGATGCTAAGGGTTACCGAGGACACTTGTGGAGGGAAGTGGCGTTAGCTTCTCGCTGGTAGAGGAGTCGCCTGCCCTGCTGTGTTGCCTCCACTGCTTGTCTCTCCACAGAGCCCTGCCCCTCATCCACATGGCCGCCTAGACAGTGGAACTGGGGCCCCCAGAATGAATTCTACATCCAACTGCTGACAGGACAGCAGGGGCAGCCCCTTTCTGGCTAGCCCTGCCCTCACTGGCCCTCTCTCAGGGGTTGCTGGCCTGGCCTCCTAGCCTCTGAGTGGTGCTGTCTGTGCTGGGCAAGGCCCGGGCCCTGGACAGGCAGCCGCCACCTCCCTTAGGTGGGGTCAGGCCTCTCTGGTCCTCTCCTGGAGATCCTGGCCTTCACCGTTGCCAGTGGGAACCAGAGCGAGGGAGATGAAGCTTCAAGCCAAACAGAGCTAGGAGGGAAAAAAAAAATACTACTAACATAAAATAAATATGGGATGCTGTGGGAATATGAGGGGAGGAGCTGATTACTCTGCCACTGGGTCAGAACTAGGTCAGGGCAGTTTTCCTGCAAGTTCCTTTTTTTATTTTCTTTGAGATACTGTGGTCCGTGAGCTGTGCTATGCTCAGTCGCTAAGCCCTGTCCCAACTCTCTGCAACCCCCAGGCTCTTTGAGCCTGACAGGCTCCTCTGTCCTTGGAATTATCCAGAGAAGAATACTGGATTGAGTTGCCATTTCCTCCTCCAGGGGATCTTCCTGACCAGGATCAAACCCTCATCTCCGGCATCTACTGCATCTAAGGTGGATTCTTTATCACTAGTGCCACCTGCCCACTCCAGTATTCTTGCCTAGAGAATCCTGTGAACAAGGAGCCTGGTGGTCTGCTGTCCATAGGGCCGCACAGAGTTGGACACGACTGAAGCGACTTAGCAGCAGCAGTGCCACCTGGGAAAGCTGTGGTCTTATGAGGCTGCAGGCTCTAACTTGAGTGACAAGTGACAGCAAGGTCCAGGTTTCCAGATAGTGGTTTGCATCCCTGATCTGCCCTGTCTGTGGGTCGGTTTTAGAATGTGTTTCAGTACCTCACCATCCTTTTCTTTCATTGTTAAAGCTGCAGAAGTGTCATATGCAATTACAGCATCACCTCTGCTGTTCCATTCTTTTTCTAGCTTAACAAATCATCTTAAACGCTGGGTAATTCTATAGCATCAGCCATGCTATTTCAAAAACAAAACAACACCAACTCTGTGTGTGTGTGTGTGTGTGTGTGTGTGTGTGTTGTTTTGCCAACAAAGAAAGGGTATAGGCAAAGGGAGGGAAAATTAGGGTAAAAAGGAAGTGAGCTCAAAATGTTTTTACTTTATTATTTTTTTGAATTGGGCTTTAGGGGAAATCCTTTAAACCCAAGGATAAACACACACACACACACACACATAAAATTGGTCTAAAGAAGGATCAAGCCCCATGACCTTAATTTTATTGGCATTATGCTCTAATCAGCCAATGAATTAAGAGATAAAAGGACATTTCAGTCAATTACAGTCACATGAAGTCAGTGCCTTTTTTCATGGTGGAGGTTTTCTAAAGGCCAAAAGAGCATTTTTAAAATACTTTTGTTTCAGAGACTATTTATTGACAATCCTGCCTCGGTATTGATGGAGGAAGTCATTAAATTTCCTTCCTCTGTGTTCATTCAGAGGGGTTCTGAAAGGAGGGAAGAGCTATTTATATAAACGTGAACTGGAAGAAAAGAGGCACCACACTTGGCTTCTAATTGCATGCAGAATCCTGGCGTCTCTTGCTTCATCCTCAGTTACATCCCCACCATGTGTCTGATACCAGAGAGATGAAATTATGAATTGGCTCAGCCTTTACAGTGCATGACACATGTTTTTCATGAACATCAAAATTCATTTTTTTTCAACTAGAGAAAATTAAACCTAGGTTCTGACACTAATCTCCACTTGTCTTCTTCCTGGCAGCATGAATTGTTTATTTCTGTGATGTAGAAAAGCATAACTCGTTTGTTTGTTTTCCAAACTCCATGCATTTTCTAGAGAAACATTTGCTGTCTTTACCACTCACTTGTATGGATACCAATGGATAATTCAAGTCTGTTCAAGTTTTATGCCACTTTCTGGGCTCCAGGGTTAAATTGTCACCTTGTCAAAGCAGCCTTACCTTTGTATTTCCTGCAGTGCTCAGCACCATGCCTTGCAGACAGTGATGTTCAATGAATGCTTATTAAATAAGTGAGAGCTTCCTGGAATGTAAATATTGATTTTTCTATCAATTTTTGATACATTAACCACAGAAATCAGATATGTCAATAAATATTTTACTCAATAAATCTATAGATTTTCTCTTACTATTCTCCCCTCATCAAGTAAGCTCCAGCCTCACTAGTATTCATGATCATTCTTCAGTTCAGTTCAGTTCAGTCGCTCAGTCGTGTCCGACTCTTTGCGACCCCATGAATCACAGCACGCCAGGCCTCCCTGTCCATCACCAACTCCTGGAGTTCACTCAGACTCACGTTCATCGAGTCAGTGATGCCATCCAGCCATCTCATCCTCGGTCATCCCCTACTTCTCCTGCCCCCAATCCCTCCTAGCATCAGAGTCTTTTCCAATGAGTCAACTCTTCGCATGAGGTGGCCAAAGTACTGGAGTTTCATCTTTAGCATCATTTCTTCCATAGAAATCCCAGGGTTGATCTCCTTCAGAATGAACTGGTTGGATCTCCTTGCAGTCCAAGGGGCTCTCAAGAGTCTTCTCCAACACCACAGTTCAAAAGCATCAATTCTTCGGCGATCAGCCTTCTTCACAGTCCAACTCTCACATTTTTAAGTATACCAAATTTATTCTGGAGTCAGGATTAAGGCATTGAAAGAAGCAGTGATCTCTTTCAACATATTTTTCATGTATATGAGCAATGTTGACAAATATTGAAATGTCTCTTGAAATATAAAAATCTCCTCCTTTAGGGAAATAGTCTAGTATGGATAATGCCTGGTATCTTGCTTAATCTTTTTGAACTGACATTTTTTTTGGACTGTTAAAGAAAAAATAATATGTATCACAATAAACTGTGGAAAATTCTGAAAGAGATGGGAATTCCAGACTACCTAACGTGCCTCTTGAGAAATCTGTATGCAGGTCAGGAAGCAACAGTTAGAACTGGACATGGAACAACAGACTGGTTCCAAATAGAAAAAGGAATACATCAGGGCTGTATATTGTCACTCTGCTTATTTAACTTCTATGCAGAGTACATCATGAGAAACGCTGGACTGGAAGAAACACAAGCTGGAATCAAGATTGCCGGGAGAAATATCAATAACCTCAGATATTATTGGGGGCAGGAGGAGAAGGGGACGACCGAGGATGAGATGGCTGGATGGCATCACTGACTCGATAGATGTGAGTCTGAGTGAACTCTGAGAGATGGTGATGGACAGGGAGGCCTGGCATGCTGCGATTCATGGGTTCGCAAAGAGTCGGACACGACTGAGCGACTGAACTGAACTGAAAGAAAAAATTCTTCTGACACTTGTTAGAGCAGTTAAGGAAGGCTTTGTTTGGGACTACTGATACATGGCAAGACTATTGCCACAGGGGAGAGAAACCAGGCTCAACTCCACATACAACCAAGACAACTGAGGATTTATGGCCACCGAGCGCAGTGAGGAGTCAGTGGATAGAATGTTACTACTAGGAGACATCGAAGATAGAGGGACTCTTGCTAAACCTATTTAACAGGGTTCTTGCTGAAGACGTTGTTGGGGTGAAAAAATGGATCAGATACTGAGGGTGATGACGTATCACGGGTGGGAATTCTCTCTAAACCAACACAACAGGATTCTCGGTAAAACTGGATGTGGCAGCTAAAGACAGGCGCACAGAGGAGGCCTAGCTGCAAAAACAGCCCAGAGGAGCTATGGTGCAGAAAGTGTACACATTTATGCTCTTGGACTGTTTAATTCTAATGCCACTGTACAATCTGACAGAAAGCAGACTGTGAAGAGGCCGCGTGTACTCTCAACCATCCTTTCCTCTCTGGGTCTCTGAATTCCATTTACTCCAGGACTCCACCCAGTTCTTCCATCCTATTCCCCTAAGTGACCTGCACCTCCCCTATCAAATTGCCTTGGCCTTAAAATTCTCTTCTAAGATCATAAAGAGGAAAAGATTTGAATGTTCTTACCAGGGAATGATGGCTTAAAGGTCTACATGCTATAAAACATTGGCATTGTGTAGTAGAAACCTCGAGCAATGTGAAATAAATTGAAGTGACATTTTTGAACAATTGAAGTTTTCCAGGAACCCCTCTTATCACAGCTCATTGGTGTATCTGCTTGGATGGTGACACTACTTGTGACCTTGAACATAAATACCTCGCAAAAATTACTGAAAATACTTTTCAAAAAGTATTGGCCAATGCTATATTTTTTTCCTGCTTATTCTTTATCCAATTTCATTCTTCCTTTTCTGTGGAAGACTGTGCTCTCCTTGAAGTCAAAGTTCCTGCCTCTTCATTTCTGCATTCACTACATAAAGGAGATCTTGTTCAATATGTGTTTGTACAATTAAATCAAGTTACAAGCTTGGATAAAGCCCTATCACGTCTCATGTTCAAAAGTGGAGAATAGGCAACTAATTTAAAATTGGTCTTTGTTTTACCAATCAGATCAATGAGGTATATATTTTTATTATTTTATTTTATGAAAATGTCTTTAATACACATATATTAAATTCATTTAATATGTTACTTTTAGGGTGGGGCTTCCCAGGTGGCAATAGTGGTAGAGAACCTGCCTACCAATGCAGGAAACAAAAGAGACTCAGATTCGATTTCTGGGTCAGGAAGATCCCCTGGAGGAGGGCATGGCAACCCACTCCAGTATTCTTGCCTGGATAATCCCATGGACAGAGGAACCTAGTGAGCTACAACCCATAGGGTTGCAAAGGGTCGAACACGGTTAAAGCAACTGAGCACACCCACACTTTTGGGGTGACAGCACAGATTCTTGGTAAAGTGTTCCGAAGGCAGGATGAAACAGGCCTTAGGCAGCATGAGGGCTATGAAGCAACTATAACTCCAATCACTGTAAGATGTAAGTAGAGAAACTTCAAAATCTTAAGTCATAGCAACCCCGTTATGTATCAATCCCTCCTAGATGATCAGTTTCAGTCTTCTGTAACTATTCATTTACGAATAATTTCAGATTTCTTGAAAAGTAGGAGAACAGTGCTCTCGTATACCCTTTGCTTAGTTTCCCCCGTTGTTAACATTTACATTGACTTTATCATGCTCTTTCTCCCTTCTCTTTTCTCCCTCTCCCTCTCTCCCTTACCCTCTCCTTTCTCTTTCTAGGTAGATAAACAAAGGTATGTGTGTGATTCAAATATATCCTTTGAATCTATCTCCTTTATTAGAGAATATGGTATTCTATGAACAGCCTGGCCTCCTTTAAATCAGTGCATTTTTTCTTAATCACAGAATTATTATTAAAAGCAGGGAAAATAATGTTAATACTATTACCTAATGTATCATCTTATTCATTGCTAAATAGGTCTGTAATGTTCTTTATAGCAAAGAAAGATGAAAAGAGGGAAGAAAGGGAGGAGAGAAGAAATGAAGGGAGGTGGGAAGGAAGGAAGGAAAAGAAAGAAAAAGAAAGGAAGGAACCTTCAGACTAGTGGGTTTTTTATTGCTTTCCTTGGAAAACTAGGGCAGAGGGTCAACAAATCTTTCATTTTTGCTTTTTTCATATACTTTAAGCTTTTAAAATAAATTTTGAACTATTTTTAAAGCCAGTACATATGCTAAATTTTGGCACTTTGCAGCCCACAATCGCATTAACATGTGCAGCCTGCTGGGCTCTTTTTTGTAGTGTGTAGATGTTAAGTTTTCTCCTGCTAACTCTGTTGAATTAAAGACATCCTGACATTCATTCATTCATTGTTCATCCACCCACTTAGCAGTGCCAGTAGTATTGAGGATCTACCAAAGACCTGTGCTGGATGAGATAAGCTGTTAGTCTGTGACTGTTCATAGCTACTTGTCTACGAGTACTGCAAAATCCATAGAAATAAATCCAGAAGCTGAGACTGGTAAAATGCTACAACTATCCATAATCCTTCACTTCAAATCAAATAGCTCCATCAGTTTCTTGATTGATTTTGTAAAAATCAAATGTTAGAATTTTTAAGTTGGAAAATAAACAGTTTTTATTTTAATGTGTTTAAAAATATTTATGTTATCCTTACCTTTTTATTTGGGGGGGTTAAATGTGCATTTGTATGAAAAAAAAAAAAAAAGGGTAATGTTTCTAATACTATTTAAACATAACTTGTCTAGACCTGAGTTTCCAAATATTTTTTGTCACACACCCATAAGTTTAAGAATTAATATATTCCCTGATTTTTGTTTATTTATATAATAGAGCTGATGACTCAACTGTAAAGAATCCACTTGCAGTGCAGGAGATTTGGGTTCAATCTAGATCGAGAAGACCACCTGGAGGAAGGCATGGCAATCCACTCCAGTATTCTTGCTTGGAGAATCCCATGGACAGAGGAGCCTGGCGGACTATAGTCCATGGGGTCACAAAGTCAGACACGACTGAAGCAACTTTCACACATGCACATTTACATAATAAGTGTATACTAGTGTAGTAGTGTTGTATATATATTATACAACTTACCCAAAAAGAAAACTCTAAAAAAACCCACGTAAAATGAATATAAATAAAATTTATGTATCTTCCTCTTTCCTTGACTCTGTTGGCTCAATTATTGACTCAATTATATAATTATTGGCTCAATTATTGTTGACTCTGTTGGCTCATATTGACCCAATTGACTCCACTGGACTCCTCGCTTGTCCTTGTACTGTCCTTTTGAGGCTGGACTCTTTCCTGCTTTATTATCTATTCTTGACTATCATTTTTATGGTGATGACTAATACTGCACTGTATAAGTCTGTTTAAAGGTCAAATTCATTTTCACATTTGTATATCACCTCTATAAAGGTCATTTTTTTTCGGGTATGCTCATTCATGTCATATTTGCTTGTAAATATTTGTTCTCTCCCACATGACTGTTACATTTTTACTTGTAATAAAATTTTAGATAAGAAGCTTCAGGAAACATTTGTGCTAGAGATAAAGAATCATAAATTAAAGAAGTGACTGAGCAGAAAACTATTTTTACCGCAAGCGTTACCACCCACCTCGTGCGCCTAGAGAATGATTTCACACATTAAGAAGATATAGATAACTCGGGAAGAGAGCGCTTCTTCTAAATTAGCAATAATTCCGTGTTCAATGCAATATGTGATAAGGAAATGAGGAAGAAACAGCTAAAATCAACATGTGTGTCTGTCAAACAATTTTAAAATTGTTTTAGCCATAACACTTGGAAGGAAATCAGATTACTAGGTCTCTGAGGGCAGGGCTAGTGTTCATTTTTATGTGTCCTTAAAGTGCTTTTGCAAAAACAGAGTTCAAATGTTTGTTGAATGAATGTTAGTGGATTAATAAGCGACAACATTTCCCCAGCTTCAGTACCAATAATTTTGGTCAGAATTAGCAACCTGAACTGCTTAGCTCATACAAATTACCAGAAGCTCTATGTTCCCCTTGCAGTCTTAATTTTCATGATGCTAAATCTGTATAAAATATACAGAGAATGGGATTAAAAGCAAATTAGACCAGGCAGAAGAATAGATTAGCAGACTTAAGGCCATAGCAATAGAAACTATCCAAAATGCAACACACAGAGAAAAAATTGAAAAAAAAAAAAGAATAGAGCCTCAGTTAGGTGTGGGACACCTTCAGGTGGTTTGATATTTAATTATTGGTTTGATATTTATTTATTGGAGTCCCTAGGGGGAGTCAGAAAAATATTCAAGGAATACATACATTTCACACCAGACACTGTAATTTTTATCTCTAGAAGTGAGATTTGCCTCTTTTTTATGCCTTCAGTTTCTGTCCTTAGAATGTTCATGCTGTCCTCTACCTCACTGTTGTTGAGTCGCTAAGTCATGTCTGACTCTTTGCAACTCTGTGAACTGTAACTAGCCAAGCTCTTCTGTCCATGGAATTTTCCAGTCAAGGATATTGGAGAGCACCTCCTAAAATCATCCCACTGAGGGCTATGCATTTGGGGAGGAAGGGACAGAAATATTCAGTCCATAACACTGCACACTAAACAGACCTTTCCTCTCAGGCTAGTGTTTTCATCCTAAGAATGTCTCCGTCAGATGGCAATTAGACATAACGCATGCCTACCACATGGGATGGCCCATCTTGGTCAAATAGGGAGTGCAGTGAGGAGTTTTGTCTCTTGTTATGTAAGGATGTACAAAATACATTTGTTTTGCCTCTGTCTATAAAGTCTAAAATATTTACTATGCGAACTTTAATAGGGTAAGTTTGTGGACCTTGATCCAAGACTAATCTTGCCCCACCGCTGAGGTAACACCATTCTGAATACTCTGTCCAGGTCTCAGTGTATTTTAGGTTTTGGTGCTCTAGCTGGTGGAAACAGGAACTATTCCCATCCTGTGTGAGCTCTAAAAACTATTCCTCCCATGTTTTTCCTGGTGTTTTTTCCTTCTGCCTCAGGAAGTTTCATCTTTTCTGAGGTTCCACAAAAAATTAAAAATGGAGCTATCATATGATCCACCAATTCCACTTCTGAATCTGAAAAAAAACAAAAACACTAATTTGCAAAAATATATGCACCCCATGTTTACTGAATCATTATTTGTGATAGCTAAACCATGGAAACAACTTATATGAGTATTAGTAGTTATATGAGTAAAGAAATTGTGTATATGTATATATTATTTGCCATAAACAAGAATGAAATCTTGTCATTTGCAACAACATGGATGGATCTCAAGGGCTTCATGCTAACTGAAATAAGTCAAAGAAAGAAAATATTCTATAATCTCTCATATATGAAACTTAAAAAAAAAAGAAAATAATAAAACACTAAGGTTGTAGATACAGAGAACAGACTGATGGTTGCCAGAGATGAGAGGATGGGGTGGAATAAATGGGAGAATTGAGTGTATATGTGTTTTAGTTTAAATAAATTGAGTAAAAATTTAAGTGCAACAAATTATATCAAAGAATAGGCTGAAATTCTTTCTCCCAGATTCTAAAATTTAAAATTAATTTGTATCCACATAATGATTTTTAGAAAAACATCTAAATAATGAAGCAATTAAACTAGGGGTTGATTTATATGTGTGTAACTGGATTGCTTTGCTATACAGCAGAAATTAACAAAATATTATAAATCAACAATACTCAATAAAATATTTTGTTAAAAAACTAAAGGCTGATTTTATAGATCCAGAAAGTAGGTGGTGTAACTTTTTCATTGCTGACTCTATTCAGTGAATTTTTTAATCTGTCCATGATCTGTGAAAATGCATCTGCAATAATAATGGAGAAACCATTTAGCTCTAGTTTCATCCATGAGAAGGGCACTTTCTGAAAAGTATGCTTTTCTTACCCCTAACATAATATCCTTTGGACATATACACATACCAAACTGCTTCTCATGCTGCCAACTCATTGTGATAGACTGCCAAGAGAAAGCCTATTTTCTTCTTGTCATTAATAGTTAATTGTTAGTGCGGTTTCTCAGATGGGAGATGTGGGTTACAGAAATCATACCCATCCTTTCTAAAAGTGCTGCGATATTATTAGAGGTGATCATGTAGCAGAAAATAAACCTGTTCCTTGGAGGATTAAATGGAGTAGGCTTGCAGATTTTTCTTTCTCCTCTCCTCTGAAGCACTTTAGAGAGTCACTCATTTTCACAAGTAGTCTGCCTGGGATACTAAATCAATGTTAATGTTCCATGAAAGCTCTCCTGTTCCGGAATGATTTGCATTGGTATATATCTAGAGCTTGCCTTTTGAGAGGTAACATGCGTACCCATAGTAATGCTTCATGCATCACTGAAGCATCTCATTTACCCTCTCTGCTGCCAGGGTCTCTTGTACAATTATACTGACATTTGGGACATCATTTTACAATACTGTGAGCCAACTTTTCTAATATATCACCTCTGGGATTTTGTGGCTTCCCTAATTGGGGAAAAGAATAAAAGAAAAAGTGACCCCAAAAGGTCAACCAGTGAAGAGAAGGAGAATTTTAAACTATCCTTAAAACACAGTAGAGAGATCACTTTGACGATCCCTTACTGAGCTGAAAAGCTAAAATGAAATAACGCCTAAAATAGGAAAATCTTGATGTAAATATTAGTCAATGCTAAATGAACCCATTAAAATTTTGCTATACTTTCTGCTTTGCAATGAGGCAAATACAGGTTGTTGTTTTTTTTTTAATCAGTTAAAATCTCTATAGAGCAATTTAATGGTTAATGTTCTAGGAGCAGAGTCTGGCCCTATGTCCACTACTTATAGCTATCTGACCTTGGGCAAATCACTCACCTCTCTGCACTTCATCTGTAGTTTCCTCACTGGCAGGGGGGACGTGGTAATGAAGCCTGTTGAATAGGAGTGTTGAGAAACTTCAGTGAACTAGTGCCTGCAAAAGTGAAAGTGAAAGTCGGTGTCATGTCCAATTCTTTGAACCTCATGGATCTGTCCATGGAATTCTCCAGGCAAGAATTCTGCAGTGGGAAGCTGTTCCCTTCTCAAGGGAATCTTCCCAACCCAGGGATCGAACCCAGATCTCCCTCATTGCACGCGGATTCTTTACTATCTGAGCCATCAGGGAAGCAATGCCTGCAAAGGGTTCCATGAATGCTAATATTGTTATTAATAATCAAAAATATCCAGCACAATCTACATTTGCTTCAATTATCTGGAAATATACAATGAAAATGGGTGGCTTGGAGACAAGAATTACCAAGGCTGACAAACTAAGATTTCTGTCATGTTTTGCATGGAGGCCAATCTCTACCTGAATTTTGCAATAATTTGCAGGAAGCTAAGAGGAACTAAAGAGCCTCCTGATGAAAGTGGAAGAGGAGAGTGAAAAAGCTGTCTTAAAACTCAACATTCAAAAAACTAAGATCATGGCATCTGGTCCCATCACTTCATGGCAAATAAATGGGGAAACAATGGAAACAGTGACAGACTTCATTTTCTTGGGTTCCAAAATCACTGCAGATGGTGACTGCAGTCATGAAATTAAAAGACGCTTGCTCCTTGGAAGAAAAGCTATGACAAACCTAGACAGCATATTAAAAAGCAGAGACATTACTTTGCCAACAAAGGTCTGTCTAGTCAAGGCTCTGGTTTTTCCAGTAGTCTCACATCCAGTATGGATGTGAGAGCTGGACTATAGAGAAAGCTGAGCGCTGAAGAAGACTTGATGCTTTTCAACTGTGATGTTGGAGAAGACTCCTGAGAGTCCCTTGAACTGCAAGGAGATCAAACCAGGCCATCCTAAAGGAAATCAGTCCTGAATATTCATTGGAAGGACTGACGCTGAAGCTGAAACTCCAGCACTTTGGCCACCTGATGTGAAGAACTGACTCATTAGAAAAGACCCTGATGCTGGGAAAGATTGAAGGCAGGAAGAGAAGGGGATGGCAGAGGATGAGATGGTTGGATGGTATCACGAACTTGATGGACATGAGTTTGAGCAAGCTCTAGGATTGGTGATGGACAGGAAAGCCTGTCATGCTGCAGTCTATGGAGTCGCAAAGAGTTGGGCATGACTGAACGACTGAACTGAACTGAACCACTGCCTAACAATGTTGTTCAAACGGGAGCACTTTATAACAGTATAGCATGTGCTTTTGAATATTTCGTAAGCAGATTCCACCCTCGCCAAAAAAAAAAAAAAAAAAACCACCCACAGAAGTATATTAGAAAATGCATACTTTCAGTTATTCAGTCAGTCAAGCTATATATATATGTGTGTGTGTGTGTGTATATATATAAAATTTCTGTTTTCATTTTTCCTTTAAAGCTGCCTGAAGAATTTCACATTTGGGGACATGTTCACTGAACTTCTGACATAAAATCCAACCAAAATGAAGTTGAAGATACCATATTTTGTAGGCACTTGTCAGTTCATAATATGTCCCATGAAATTATTATTTCATAGTAGAGCCTCTCATTGTCAGTTTTGCACTGGTTCCAAAGTAGTAGTTGTGTCCATCAAATGCAAATATCTTCCATCTATGCTGAAGATACCCTTTTCATCTTGTGCTTTTATTGATTTGAGGTTTAAATATAGTGAATCTTCATCTACCCATCCCCACTGTCTCTGACATATCTTAATAATACCGGACACAATGACTTTTAAAGATGCCTCATTGCACATTCATTAACATGCATTACCCTTTAAGAATACTCCTAGTTAATACTGACAAGATATGCAGTCATAGAATTGCCAGAGTGCATTTCAATTAAGTTTGATTTTCTTACCCACAAGGTCTTAAATCTAATTGGCTCAGAGAACTTTTGTCTTTCTGTGAAAGACAGGCACACAATTATGCTATTTGTTAAAGGAAAAGAAATATGCCTGGCACTGAGATTTCCATTGTCATTTAAATAATAAGTACTTTGTAACCACAAGACATTCTCATTCGACTTGAGAAACTACTTAAATCCCAAACACATTGATCAGAGAAATGTTTTCTCAGCAACCATTTCCAGGCAACATGCATTTTGATATAGAGTTCATATTCATTCTACATAAGAACAGCATTGTTGCATTAAGTCAACATTCAAGAAAACAATCCTTTAAAACTTATACTCAAGTAATTGTTGAAAAGTTAGATGATTATTCTAAAATATGTTTATATATTTTACCACTAATTTTTGTGCACACTTAGAAATGAAGGGAAAAGACCTCCATGGAAGTAATGATATTATATCCCTAATGACTAAATTTTTTAGTATTACTACTCAAAATTAGAAAATATACTGGGCAGTTCCACCCTTCAAAATTTAAAAACTGTTAACAAAATAAATTCTAGGGACAGCGTGTGCTTTGAATCATCCCATTCAACCACATAAATTGTTCATTAATTTTAGATGATATTTTTATTGGGACAGAATCTAAAAATAACTTCAGCATGGATCCTTGGGGTTTAATGAACATATCAGATGTTTACCTGGATGTATGTATAGGGGAATACTGGAAACAAGAAGGAATTACATTAAGAGTGCCTCAGCAACAAAAAACAAAACATTCAGCTTAACAGAAGCTCACACAGTAAATCATTTTAGTTTCTCACATGTAAGAAGTTTATGAATAAGTAGTCTTGGTCAGACACAATGGTTTAACAATGTCCCATCCCTTCACTTTGCCTTCCATGGCATATGTTCTGGCCTTGTGCTTCCCACTTCATGATTATAAGATAACTGCCCATCTCTGAGTATCACGTCAATGTTTAAAGCATGAGGAGGACACAGAGAGCTCCCCTCTGGTGCCTCGCTCTTTTATAAGGAAGCATAAGGTTACTTGTTATGCAACCTGATTGTGTATCAGAAATATGCCATGTGACCTCACTTAGCTGTGCAGAAGGCTCAGATATGAGCACTCAGTTTTTCCAGGCCCTCTGTGGGAAGTGGTAGGAGAGAAAGAAGAGACTTGAGAATTGCTGCTGGGTCAGTCTCCCTATAATATCCCCACACAGACCAACTAGGCAAGGCAGACAGAAATCATCTGTAAGGAGAAGAAAAGAGCAATTTCTGATTTGGAGTAAGGATATCATGAAAGTAGTACCTAGACCGGGACTTCTAGGATAAATAAGACTTGGCAAAGGAGTTGCAGGCTACAGAACAATTCAAAACAGGGTAAACAAAGGAAAGGGAAGAAGTATAAAAGGACATGACATGTATGGGCATTGAGCAAAAAGCATGGATCTAGGGATGTATAAAGGTGCTGACTGGGAAGTTGTATGCTAAGAATTTACAAAGGGATTTTGAGATTCATTTATAAACTACCATATAGTTTAACTTTTAGTGATTTCCCAGAACTACAAAATCAAAATCACTCAAACTGTAAGTAAGGCTCTCAGTTATTTGGATCTAACCTGCTTAGCTAGGGCATTCTTTCCTTCCACTATACCTGCATATATGAAGATATCTTTGGTCAAACTGGATATCTTATCACATCCACCTGCTGCCCCCAAACAACATGCTCTTTCTAAACCCATTAGTCTCCTGCTATGGATTCTACTGAAATCTTCTGTTCACCCCTTTCCAGACTGAAGTTCTACCCCTCAAGTCCCCTCCCATCAAGAGAGGTAGTAGGATCATCTCCAGTCACCTTAACTGTATTAAGTCCCTCTTTTGCACAGAGGGACTATTGTGTGTGTGTGTTAGTCACTCAGTTGTGTCCGACGCTTTGCAACCTCATGGACTGTAGCCTGTCAGGCTCCTTTGTCCATGGAATTCTCCAGGCCAAAATACTGGAGTGGGTAGCCATTTCCTCTGCCAGGAGATCTTCCCTACCCCGGGAACAAACCTGGGTCTCCTGCATTGCAAGCAGATTCTTTACCATCTGAGCCACCAGGGAAGCCCACTATTTTAAATGTTATTCTCCTGTATTGGGAAGGATGAGGTAAAAGCCCACTATTTTAAATATTATTGTCCTGTATTGGGAAGGATGAGGTAAGAGAGACCCAATCTCCTAGCCTACATGCAAAGACTGGCAAGAATGATGACTTCAACTCAGTTCAGATTTGCTTTCATTTCAGAGGACTCCCAAGCAGGCCGTCAAGCAGGTCAGGGATAGAACAGGTCAGGCAAGCAGGTCAGGATTAGGAAGCAAGTGCATGGCCGTAGCTCCCCAGTTTCTCCCTAAACCTTCATGAAATCATGTGTGTAGTTGTGGGTCAACTCAAGCCTACTGGTGTAAGAAACCTACCAGATCTGAGGAGGCCAGAACTACAGGTTCAATGCCTTTTATATGCTTATATGGTCCAGCATCAAGATCTATCTATTATGTAAATAAATTTTGGCTTCAGCCCAGTTACAGTCCACATTCTATTTCAGGCCAGAACCTACACACACTATCTTACCACGTATTTTTCTAACATTGGAGTTACTACGTATATCTGTTACACCTTGTATGTGTATATCTATTACATGTGTTTACTTGTTGTTCAGTCACTCATTTGTGCCTGGCTCTTCGTGACCCCATGGACTGGAGCAAGCCAGACTTCCCTGTCCTTCATTATCTCCCGGAGTTTGCTCAAATTCATGTTCATTGAGTCGATGATGCCATCCAACCATCACGTATTCTGTCGTCCCCTTCTTCTGCCTTCAGTCTTTCCCATCATCAAGGTCTTTTCCAGTGAGTCAGGTCTTCTCGTGAGGTGGCCAAAGCTGAGCTTCAGATTCAGCATCAGTCCTTCCAATGAATATTCAAGGCTGATTTCCTTTAGAATTGACTGCTTTGATCTCCTTGCAGTCCAAAAGACTCTCAAGAGTCTTCTCCAGCACCACTGTTTGAAAGCATCAATTCTTTGGCATGCAGTCTTCTTTATGGTCCAACTCTCACACTTTTACATGACTACTGGAAAAACCATACTTCTGACTATACTGACCTTTGTCAGCAGAGTAATGTCTCTGCTTTTTAATACATGGTCTAGTTTTGTCATAGCTTTTCTTCCAAGGAGCAAATGTCTTTTAATTTCATGCCTGCAGTCAACATCCCCAGTGATTTTGGAGCCCAAGAAAATAAAGTCTCATTGTTTCCATTTTTGCCCCGTCTAGTTTCCATTTATTACACATATGTATTTCCATTACAGGGGATGCCTGGTGTGCTGCAGTCCATGGGGTCAGTAAGTCACACGACTTAGTGACTAAACAACAACAAATATCTACTACATATGAAGAAGGAAATGGCAACCCACTCCAGTATTCTTGCCTGGGAAATCCCATGGACAGAGGAGCCTGGCAGGCTACAGTCCATGGGGTTGCAAAACAGCAAATGACAACAGCAGTTACACACTGTAACATGAAGCTTAAGGGCACAAGCTCTGGAGTCAAATTACCAGAATTTAAATCTCATCTCTTAGTTGCTTTAATTTAGGGAAAATATGATCTTAATTTTCTTCTTTATACTAATTTTTAATTATTTTACAAAGACAAAAAAAGCTTTCTTCTTGTGAAAGCAATAATCTTGAAATGTCAGTTTTTGCAAACAGCAGTGCCATGGCCTGTGGTTCCCAGCCTGTGCACACATTCATCAGGGCTGTCAACCATCTGTCTTCAGATGTGAAGGCGGTGGGTGGTGGTGGTGAAAGCAAAGACCCCAAAAGCAGACTGATTCTAGTCCCATTTCTGTTGTTAATTTTCCGTGTGGCCTTGAGCAAACTTTCTTCAACTGTCAAGACATACAGATAATCATATCATTCTTCTTTATACTAATTTTTAATTATTTTACAAAGACAAAAAAGCTTTATTCTTGTGAAAGCAATAATCTTGAAATGTCAGTTTTTGCAAACAACAGTGCCATGGCCTGTGGTTCCCAGCCTGTTCACACATTCATCAGGGCTGTCAACCATCTGTCTTCAGATGTGAAGGTGGTGGGTGGTGGTGGTGAAAGCAAAGACCCCCAAAGCAGACTGATTCTAATCCCATTTCTGTTGTTAATTTTCCGTGTGGCCTTGAGCAAACTTTCTTCAACTGTCAAGACATACAGATAATCATATCATATTGCTATTAAGTGTAGGTAAATTTGCTTGTTTTCTAAGTAGCTAACATCAAGGGTCTTCAGATGCTAAAATAAAAAAGCTCTAAGCAACCTAACTAAAGAGCTTACTGCTAATTACAGACCCAAATTTTGAGTTAGGACATAAACACACACAGTGCCAGGTCCAGGGGCAGGCATGTAAGGCACTCTAGGAAAAAAATGTAAGGAGGCACTCATTCTCGGGGTCATGCAAGCTGACTGTCTGATTCTAAACCCATTTCTAAGCCCCAAAATGCCCAATGCTTGACCTTGACTCAGCCCTGACTCTGAATGCCTCCTTATATTTTGTACCTTAAGTGCCTCTTACCCTAGTTTTGGCCATGCATGTAAGTGTACACACACACACACACACACACACACACTTTAATAGTAGTCAGAAAGAAGAATGAAAATTTTTTTCTCTAGAATGCTTGTCAGTTCTATAAAGTTTATCAAATATGTAGAAACAACTTAATTCCACTTGGAGAAAAGAAATTACCCTGTTTTCTGATAGATGATAAGAAATGGTAGAAAAATCTCTCTTTACTCAGACAGTATCCTGTCCATTTTTTTCTTCCATGTGATTCTCATTCTGTTTCTTCACAGCCATTATTGTCTTCTTGGCATGACTCCAGAATTCCCACATTAGACTCCATAGGAATAGTATTTTGTTTTGTTTTGTTTTGTTTTCTTTCTGACCACACCGCACAGCATGCAGGCTCTTAGATCCCTGAGAAGGGATCAAATCCATGGTCCCTACTGTAGAAGTATGGACTCTTAACCACTGGACCACGAGGGAAGTCCCGATAGGAATTGGATTAAAAGTATCTATCCAGTTATCCAGTGAATCTTCCAGAGAGCTTCTTACCATCAGGTTCAAGCTTCACATGTGTGGAAAGAAATACATGTTGGCCTCTGTCTACTTTAATTTATATACTGCCATTTCTTGGGGCTTCCATTTAGCTTTAGTCTCCAGCTCTAGACATTTGAACGTGTTTATTGACTATGCCAAAGCCTTTGACTGTGTGGATCACAATAAACTGTGGAAAATTCTTCAAGAGATGGAAATACCAGACCACCTAACCTGCCTCTTGAGGAACCTGTATGCAGGTCAGGAAGCAACACTTAGAACTGGACATGGAACAACAGACTGGTTCCAAATAGGAAAAGGAGTACGTCAAGGCTGTATATTGTCACCCTGCTTATTTAACTTCTATGCAGAGTACATCATGAGAAACACTGGGCTGGAAGAAGCACAAGCTGGAATCAAGATTGCNAAAATTCTGAAAGAGATGGGCATACCAGACCACCTGACCTGCCTCTTGAGAAACCTATATGCAGGTCAGGAAGCAACAGTTAGAACTGGACATGGAACAACAGACTGGTTCCAAATAGGAAAAGGAGGACATCAAAGCTGTATATTGTAACCCTGCTTATTTAACTTATATGCAGATTACATTATGAGAAACGCTGGGCTGGAAGAAGCATAAGCTGGAATCAAGATTGCTGGGAGAAATATCAATAACCTCAGATATGCAGATGACACCACTCTTATGGCAGAAAGTGAAGAGGAACTCAAAAGCCTCTTGATGAAAGTGAAAGTGGAGAGTGAAAAAGTTGACTTAAAGCTCAACATTCAGAAAACAAAGATCATGGCATCTGGTCCCATCACTTCATGGGAAATAGATGGGGAAACAGTGGAAACAGTGTCAGACTTTATTTTGGGGGGCTCCAAAATCACTGCAGATGGTGACTGCAGCCATGAAATTAAAAGACGCTTACTCCTTGGAAGGAAAGTTATGACCAAACTAGATAGCATATTGAAAAGCAGAGACATTACTTTGCCAACAAAGGTCCATCTAGTCAAGGCTATGGTTTTTCCTGTGGTCATGTATGGATGTGAGAGTTGGACTGTGAAGAAAGCTGAGTGCTGAAGAATTGATGCTTTTGACCTGTGGTGTTGGAGAAGACTCTTGAGAGTCCCTTGGGCTGCAAGGAGATCCAACCAATCCATTCTGAAGGAGATCAGACCTGAGTGTTCTTTGGAAGGAATGATGCTAAAGCTGAAACTCCAGTACTCTGGCTACCTCATGAGAAGAGTTGATTCATTGGAAAAGACTCTGATGCTGGGAGGGTTTGGGGCCAGGAGGAAAAGGGGATGACAGAGGATGAGATGGCTGGATGGCATCACCGACTTGATGGACGTGAGTTTGAGTGAACTTCAGGAGTTGGTGATGGACAGGGAGGCCTGGCGTGCTGCAATTCATGGGGTCTCAAAGAGTTGGACATGACCGAGCGACTGAACTGAACTGAACTAGAGAGTTGGAAAACAGTTCAACCTCTGCACATAGTTCTCTGTTGAAAATATCAGTAATTATTTTCATCCATTTCATAGTTCCTCATATTTTTTTCTGATACTCTCAAAGACCATGCATAACTCAATGACTGTGCATAATCTCCTTAACTTCTCTATATTGGTTATATAAGAGGATAATGGACATCAGTGGAGACAGAAACATTGAAGATATGCAAAGAGGAAAGATGAAGCCCGATGAGACCACCAGTGTTGGTGGAATGAGTGAAGAAGGTGGGCAAAAGAAGCCTTCTTAAATTCCAATCAGTGTATCCCTCTTTCCCACTTCATGCTTCCATCTTTCTCTCTCCATACTAGAGGTCCAGTTTAGCTCTCTCACAAAACAAAGATCAGTGAACAGCGAAAATTCGTAGAGACTTGAAAAGGCTACAATTCTGCTTTTCCAAAATGACAGCAGTTCATGAAATGTTATTGAGAAAGGAAAGGAAAAAGACTAATTAGCTAATTAAACAATATGGCAAATAATTTTGAAGCATGAAAAACAGTAGGATATCTCACCAATCACAGAATGCCAACACATAACTAATGCAGTTTTCCAGACTGACAATGAAACAGAGATTCTTTTTGGCACATAATTCTTCATATCGAGACAGCACAATGACAGCAGAGGAAAAAGAACCTTGACATATTTCTCAAGCTCCTTTCTACCTTCAGTACATTCCTAGACTAAGCAATTCCTAGGCATTTTTCTTTCTTTCTTTCTTTTTTTTTTTTGTAGCCTGCTTAATCAGATTAAGGGAAGAGGAAGGATATAATATGCATTAGTATTAATAAGTATCTTAGATATAAAAACCAGCTACTTATATATCTGGAAATAATGTGATGAACTTACCTAAGTGGAACTTTTAATACCTTAGATTGTGAATTTTTCATATGCTCTCTCATGAGGTAAGGTCAGACACTGAAATGTACACTATTTTGAAAATTAGAAGTCTGTTTTTTAAATCCAGACTGTCCCACTAAATCACATGTCATTGTTGATGCTCATTTTCTTATTTTTTAAAATAAGCCAGTTGAATTTTATTATTTATAAAGTCTCTTCTATCTTTAAAATCTAGTTATAGAGGGATAGTCTATTTAGTATTTTCCTGAGAAATGTCATTAAAGTTTTTTTTTTTCTTTAAGAGAATATGTCAAGGATAAATCTAAGGAAAATAAATTATAAGCAAGATGAATAAATATTTGAGAATTCTAGAAATGAACACAGCGGCTTTTTCTAATTGAATACATCTAAATACATGGAATACATCTAAAGACATCTAAATTCATGGAATATTGTATTTCTGTGTATGTATGTTTATATTTGTGTGTGTTTGTGAGATGGGTTTTATTTCATCAATTTAGCCTGTTTATATAATATAGTTTCAATGAATTGCATTACAAACATAAAATTATACCATTAGTATTGAGATGGCACTAATCTCCGGTGCTGTAATCAGTGAGGGCATATTTAAAACAAAGCAGTAAATTCTACCATCAGAACAAAAAAGCAATATCAAATGACTCAATATCAAGTGAGTTTGAAAGTTATAAAATTAACACAGCTTGCATTAAATTTGAATGTGTGAATTATTACATAGGTACCATAGTCAGCAGCCAAGAACAATAAGTATTTATTAGCAAAATATATCTTCTCATAAGCTGTGCCACTCTATTATATGAATAGAAGTGCTAGGTTATATAAGGGGCTTTAATATTGGATCTCAATGCAAAAACTTCCCAAAGGTCTTTTTAACGACAAAATGAACTTTGTAAATTAAAAAGATAGACATGTTTTCTGATATCCTCATATACCAATAAAGAGTTTTACCCTACTTTCTAAAACTTTATGCTTTGAAGTATTTAGACACTCATGTGCATGCATGCAGTTATGTCTGACCCTTTGTGACCCAATGGACTATAGACCAACAGGCTCCTGTCCATGGGATTTTCCAGCCAAGAATAGTGGAGTGGGTTGTCCTGCCCTCCTCCAGGGGATCTTCCTGACTCACGGATCAAAACTGCATCTCTTAATGTCTCTTGTATCGGCAGATGGGTTTTTTATTTCTAACACCACCTGGGAAGCCCTAGAGACTGAAAAGGAGTTGCAAAAAATTTGCAGAAAAGTCCCTCATGCCCATCATCCAGCTTCCCCCAATGATGACATAGAAAAAAAAGTTGAAAAAAAAAGTTCATTATCAGCTCAGAAAACTGATAGGCAGAACAAAATCAACCAGCTATCAGCTCTTATTCAGTTTTTACCAGTTTTTACATGCACTCAAATTTTGTGTCTCTTTGTATATTAATTTTTACTTTCAAAGATGGTGCACCAACTTTTCCTTTTTATTCTGTGCTAGTTTGAAATCTTAATGGTTAAAAATTGTATTTTCATTTCCATGCTGTGAATAAGCAGGGTGCTTTATTGGCTTAAAATGAACATCTAGGCATAGAGTCAGCTATTTGGGAACCAATGACTAATACTTAGCTTACCAAAGGAGATTCCTAAGATATTATAACTATCTGTGCTATATCTGGTGAGGGACTCAAGCGTTAAATTAAATCGCATTTCACATTAGAGACCATTAAGATATCCATTGACTTAGCAGATGTTTGTTGAACAGCTTTTTTTGAGAAAACACCACACTAAACAATACTCACTTTCATGCATTGGAGAAGGAAATGGCAACCCACTCCAGTGTTCTTGCCTGGAGAATCCCAGGGACGGGGGAGCCTGGTGGGCTGCCATCTATGGGTCACGCAGAATCAGATACGACTAAAGCGACTTAGCAGCAGCAGCAGCAGACAATATAAAGGATGAAATATGCATAAAAGTGGTTCCCTATCCATCCAGGAACTTGAATTCTATGGCAGGGAAATATGATTGTTGGTTGGGGGAGGGGAGTGGACAGCAGATACTGAGAAATAGTCCAGATGAGGGACAGGTATGAAGGAGTGGCCTTATTATGTTTGTGGAGAATTTGACAACTTTCCTCAGCCAAGACCAAGAGATTTGGAATTATAAATCCAATTTAATATCTTAAACCGGTACTCTCTGGTACAGTCTTGACTTGCAATTCCATCTACATTAATTTTATTATAGTGATTTAAAAACCTACTGCCATGTTTATTTTTATTGGTTACTATTTGTTTCAAGAATACTAAAGTTCAGAACAAGGATAAATGCTGCATTGAAAATTTTTTGTTGTTTTTTTCTTTTTTGGTTGGTTCATTTCTCACAAAATGCACACAGCCTTTCAATGGCAGAATTGACACTTCTTGGGAACACTAACTTTGTATCTACCTATCCTTATCCCAAGCTCCAACCTTTAGTTGGTAAGACTGAATATGCTCCCAAACTTAAAACCAACAGCAATAATAAGCACAAGACTCTACAGAAATAAAGGAAAACAAAGGAAAATTCACATCTTCTTTAAATTCTTAGCAGTGACTACTTTGCCTTATATCATTATTCACTTAGTTTTAATCAGAAATATAACTAATGTCACATCTAAGAAGAAAGAAATGAGTTAAATTCCAGAGCCCAAATGTTTGGGCTCTGGAATCAGATCTGGTTGAAAATCTTGGTTCTTTAAAAGGTTGTAGGCAAGCAANCTTTGCCTTATATCATTATTCACTTAGTTTTAATCAGAAATATAACTAATGTCACATCTAAGAAGAAAGAAATGAGTTAAATTCCAGAGCCCAAATGTTTGGGCTCTGGAATCAGATCTGGTTGAAAATCTTGGTTCTTTAAAAGGTCGTAGGCAAGCAACTTAAACTCTCTGAGCCTCAGTGTCTCGGCTATAAGATGGGAGAAATAGTAGTGTATATTTTTTGGAAGACTTGGTGCCCTAATGAGTAAATCTTAAACGTTAGAGCTCTGACCAATTAAAACCATGTCTCTTGTTCCCAGTACAGTCTAATGTATGTCCCTGGTTGGATGGTTCTTCTGCAAATGGGCTTCTTTATTTTGTGGTGTTATATTCCTTAGTATGTAGATTGCAAAGACAGCACTTTGCATATTTATGTCTACGCATGTGCACATGTGTGTATGTTGGGTAAAGAGAAGGGAGCATCACCTTTTCATCCAGCTGGAAATAGAAAAGAGCATGGAGGACTGTTCGTGGGAGGTGTGTGCATGGTCCTGGACCAGAAGCAGGGAATTTCACAGCTGTTCACATTACATTGGTTGAAACTCATCACAAGGCATAGGGAACTACAAGATAGACAACAAAATGTGGTCAGAAAGTAAGAAACCAGGCTTGGGTGCATGTCTAGCAGCATTTCCAGGATTCTGTACTTTGAGGGTTTTTTGAAAGTTAAATAGTTTAAAACATGTGAAATCTTTGGAATTATGCCTTGAAACATATATGAATCATTTTTTGCATTGTTTAGTACCACTTTTTCATAATTTCTGGTGGCAACTTTCATAATCAATTCTAAAACTTGAGAATTCTACAAACAAGATGGCCAGTGAGTTACTACTCAGGAGATCAAGAAGCTTGCATCATTGGAAACTCAATTAGCAAGGTATTCATTCAGCAACTTAGCTTTTACTGTTTTAGGGAGACCTATACATCCAGATCAATTCAAAGAAGATGCCACATATTTAAATATTTATATGAGAAAATAGCCAGAGTAATGTAAGCCTTTCAACCCAACAGAATGGAGTCTCCATTGCTCCTGTTAGTTCTGCTCTTAGATCCTAATTATTTCCCTTAATTGATAGTACTTAAGTTAGATATTTCTCTCTTCAGTGTTTCTTCAGAATTAGGAGATATTTTTATGGCCCCTTCCACTTTTAAAATTAATTCTTATTATGTTATTTGGGGACTTCCCAGCTGGCACAGTGGTAAACAATCTGCCTGCCAAAGCAGGAGATTCAAAGAAGCGCAGATTCAATCCCTAGACCAGGAAGATCCCCTGGAGAAGGAAAAGGCAACCCACTCCAGTATTCTTGCCTGGGAAACTCCATGTTATGGTAGCCTGTGGGACCCTGGGCAAGTTATATTTTCTAAACCTCAATCTCTCCCCCTTTGAGTGGAGGAAATAGTGGAACCTACCTGTGAATTTGGAGGTGAACATATAGTGAGATTGAAACTGAGCAGATAATAACTATCATAATATTTATCCTTCTCCTTCTCCTCCTCCTTGTCTCCATCCTTCTCCTTCATCTTCTTCTCCTTCTGCTCCTCCTCGTTTTTACTGCTACTACTACTGGCACATGGCTGAGGATTCTTGAAATAAGTAGGGTGAAGAATACAAATGTGCTGTGCTGTGCTGACAGTCATGCCTGACTCTTTGCCACCCCAAGGACTGTAGCCCACCAGGCTTTTCTGTTCATAGGATTCTCTAGGCAAGAATACTGGAGTGGGTTGTCATGCTCTCCTCCAGGGGATCTTCCCAACTCAGGGATTGAAGCTGGGTCTCCCACATTGCAGGCGGATTCTTTACCATCTGAGCCACCAGGGAAGCCCCCAAAGTACAAATAGACAGGAGGAAAAGAGTTGATACTGGAATTAAGTAGCTCAAGAATTCCAAGTCTAGAGGCCTGATAGAGTAAATCCAGCAGTGGATTAAGGAAACCATCACCTTTTATCGCTCCAGAGTCCTTTCACTTCCAAGATGCTGCTGCTACTGCTAAGTCACTTCAGTCGTGTCCGACTCTGTGTGACCCCATAGACGGTAGCCCACCAGGCTCCCCCGTCCCTGGGATTCTCCAGGCAAGAACACTGGAGTGGGTTGCCATTTCCTTCTCCAATGCATGAAAGTGAGAAGTGAAAGTGAAGTCGCTCAGTCGTGTCCGACTCAGCGACCCCATGGACTGCAGCCCACCAGGCTCCTCCGTCCATGGGATTTTCCAGGCAAGAGTACTGGAGTGGGGTGCCATTGCCTTCTCCGTCTGAGAAGTGAAAGTGAAGTCGCTCAGTCGTGTCCGACTCAGCGACCCCATGGACTGCAGCCCACCAGGCTCCTCCGTCCATGGGATTTTCCAGGCAAGAGTACTGGAGTGGGGTGCCATTGGAACTTTGGAAAACTGCTAGTGGGTGGGATAACAACTAGGAGATTTTAGAAGAGCTATGATGACTATTTCCCTTCCTCTAGAGAGAGATTCCCTTCCTCTAGAGAGAGATACTGGAGAAGGCAATGGCACCCCACTCCAGTACTCTTGCCTGGAGAATCCCACGGATGGAGGAGCCTGGTGGGCTGCAGTGCATGGGGTCGCTAAGAGTCAGGCACGACTGAGTGACTTCACTTTCACTTTTCACTTTCATGCACTGGAGAAGGAAATGGCAACCCACTCCGGTGTTCTTGCCTGGAGAATCCCAGGGACGGGGGAGCCTGGTGGGCTGCCATCTGCAGGGTTACATAGAGTTGGACACGACTGTAGCGAGTTAGCAGCAGCAGCAGCAGAGAGAGATACAGAGCACAGAGAGAAGAAGCATTTTTTCCCTTAACCTGGTTTTAAATAATAAAAACCAGCAAAAAACAGGCAATGTCGCTATCTGTGCTATTTTTTTTTTTTGGGGGGGAGGCAATGATCATTCTTCAGTATTATCTCAGGATGTGAAATAAGTCTTATATAAGCAGCCTGACTGAATCACACAGTCCTCTGACATTCTGACCTGTTCTTGTTGACAACCTGCAGCATGAGTGGCCATTAGGAGCCTGAGCATTATTGAATTGGTAAAAAGCATTAAAACCAGCATCAGAGTCCTTAGCTCACCAGGGAGAGCTGAGAAGATGAGCAAAGTTTTCACTCTCAGCTTCGAGACTCCTTAAACTTCAACATTAAAAGCAGCCCTGAAAGGAATAATGCTATCCTCAGAGGAAGCCACCCTTTGAATAAAACATGATTTACTCCTCCTGTTTCCTTCAAGCTGTTTTCCCCCATCGCCTAATTTTTGACCTTGTAAAATTTGGCAAAAGCTTTGTGAGCAAAGCTATTGCTTGTTATGGAGTAGAAATAGAGAGAGATGTGAAAGCTAGTTCTAAGTCATGGTTTGTTTGACAGGCCAGCTCTAGGATGGGGAGCTATTTCTTTCCATAACTTGTTTCTTAGGCATCTTCTGAGGCTCAAAAGTCACACTGACTTGAAAACCCACAAAGAAGTCTTTTATGGATAACTTATGTAAAAACATAAATAAGACACAAATACATTGAAAAAAAGTAAATTAAGGAGAAAAAATGAGAATAGTGTTGTTTCCTTATATATTTGGATCTGATTGGATGTCATGGGCTTCCCAGGTGGTGCTAGTGGTAAAGAACATGCCTGCCAATGCAAGAGATGTAAAGAGACACAGGTTTAATCCCTGAATGGGGAAGATCTCCTGGAGGAGAGCATGGCAACCCACTCTGGTATTCTTGCCTGGAGAATCCCATGGACAGAGAAGGCTGGCGGGCTATAGCCCATGGGGTCGCAGAGTCGGACACGACTGAAGTGACTTAGCACACACACAAGAATGTCATGGGTCTCTTGAAATACACAAAGCCTCATTCCTACCTTAGTCTCACCACCCAGGTATAGGAGACACACGTTCTATATAAGCTTAGGATCCAGAACCACACTTTTGTGTTAAAATTGCATATAGATCATGAGAGGAAAATGAACAGTTTTTGCCTCTGTTGGCCTCATGAACAGAGATGGAAACCCAGCTCCCACTGACTCTAATCACTCAGGTTTAAAGGGTTTGGCTCAGACGATGCCAAGGTGAGGGAGGAAGAGGCTAGTTAAGTGCTGGTCATTTTCCATTCTCTTCAGGGGGATTCTCCCTGTGCCAATCTCTGCGAAGACTGGAAGACCTTGACAGACCTGCCCAGGAATCCAGCTAAAAAGGAAAGGAAGATATGGAATTTATTCCTTTCTGAATGTTTTTTATATCTGTCTTAGCCATCCAGACACAGGTAGTATATGTCTGACTGATAAAGCCTCATTATTACCTGTACCCAGCTCCCATCCAAGTCACCTGAGGGCATTCTGAAAGCACCAGGTCCTGTTAAGATGGAAATAATTAATGTCTCTTTACAGATTCCCATTTTAATCAATGTTCTTTGCTGAATGAATGCCCAACTGGTGGGAAACAAAATGGGGAAAGGCAAAGGACAACACAGAGCTTCCCTAGTGACTCAGCGGTAAAGAATCCACCTGCTAAGGCAGGAGATGCAGAGTCGGTCCCTGGGTCTGGAAGAGTCCTTGGAGAAGGAAATGGCAGCCCACTCCGGTATTCTTGCCTGCAAAATGTCATGGACAAAGGAGCCTGGTGGGCTACAGTCCATGGGTTGCAAAGATGTGATTTAGTGACCAAACAACAATAATAAAAGACATCACATGGATTGTTCTGGGACCGTTGTTGAACCAAGGACCCTTCCCAATAATACCAATACTTCTTTATCATTCCAGCAAGCAAATAGTGAAATCTATACACTCATTAAAAAAAAAAAAAGTTGTTTTCTCTTCCTAAAGTGGTGTTTTCCCTACCAGAAATGTCCAATCTCATGGAAGACATTTAAATAGGTGACACTTTGAGAATCCAAGGACCACAACTATAATCAATTCCAAACCCTGCAAATTACAGAGAAGAAAACTCAGACCCTAGGAGGCAAGACCCAAAGTCAAGGGCAGTGAAAGTACTATAAACAAGCCCAGATCACCAGACACACAGATGAGTGTTCTTCACATTGCACCATTCCATAAATGCTGGAATTCATTGTGTAGGAGGCAGAGGATCACAGGGCTCAGGAACTCAGGTTCTTCAGCTGGAAAAACCAAGGTGTGAAATCCAGGTCAGCCATTGTATGAGCTGCTTCATCTTGAAGCCTTGCTTCCTCCGAAGAAGTTGAGAGACCAGCAGTACTACACCCATCACCCAAGGGCTTGTTAGAGCTCTTCAGGCTTCACCACAAACCAACCTACTGGGAAACTTCATTTTAGCCAGACACCCAGGAGACTGGTGTGCACATCAAAGTTTGAAAAATATAACTTAAAATTAGTGAATCTCATTAGAATCACCTGGGAACTAATTTTTTTGTTTTCTTTTTAATATTGATTTTTTGGGCTGCACCTCCAGAGACTCTTAGTGATGACATTTGGGCATGGCATCAGCTATAACTCATTTTACAGAGTTATCAGGTGATTTCAATTATACAACTAATATGGAGGCACCTGTGTGCACAAGCTCTCAGCTCCTCCCATCTGCAGGTTCTGTTAAAAGATTACAAGGGATAATGTTTATAAAGTACTTGGTATATACCTAGCATAGACTATGTGCTCAAAATATGTTGTTGTTTTTCCCTCCTCTTTCTCTTCTTTTCTTCCTCCTTCTTTATAACATAATGTATAAGTTCAAGCAAGCATTCCACCTTGGACATGTCGAAAATTTTGCTACTTGTCTACTCAATAATTTGAGGGATTTTTTGAATAAATAAAATTTAATGAGTTCATGGGATGTGCCTGGCACTGTTCTATGCAGCGGTCAAACAACCAAAAACCCTCATAAACCATAAGCTCTATGAAAACAGAAACGTGGTTACCTTGTTTCTGTTTCCACTACATGCCCAGCCATGCGTTCCTGAATCCAATGTCTGCTTTATTTATAACAGGAAGTAGAACAAATACATGTGAAAATACATAGCCCCAAAAGCAGTAAGGACTGTAGTCAACCCTTTGGGGAGGGGGACAAAAATCTTTTAATTTGAATATCTACAATAACGGGATGTTTAAACTATTTCTTTTTAGTTAAATTTCTGCAATGTTGAAAGTCTATTATGTTCCCCTTGAAATCAATGATAGATAATGACATTGTCAAATGACCATCATCCCCCACTCAAAATAAAAATAGTATTCAGAGTAAATACTCTGCTAAATACTTAGTTAAATAAGAAATCATGACTGGAGACCAAGCAGTCTCCGGTCAGAGACACTATTGATTGAATTGCCCCCATCTCTATGGTGTGGATGAGAAGAACAGAAGCGCAAAGACACAGGCAGGACTGCTTCAGGGAAATTATGATCAAGGATTCGCATTTTAACATCTCCACACTTTTATCTGATCAGAAGATTATTATTCACTGTTTCTAATTGCTCCATCTCTGGATCCGCTCGCAAATACACATCATAGGAACAGTTTCAAAAGCTCTGTCACAGGATTGTCTATTTTTTGTGCTTTTACATGTAAAAGCCCCCCAAAGAATTGTCAGCAACTCAAAATAACGATTATGTAAATGAAAAAAAAAAAATCCTGCTTTTAAACCACAGAAAGGCAAAGCTATTTAGAGCAAGAACCCTCCTCTCCTCACCAGGCAGGCAGAGCAGCCCTCCTCCCTCCTCTGGCTTCTCTCTTCTGAAATCCAGGGGGCATTCTCTCCGGAGCACACCCGCTGCCCCTTTTAGTGGACCAAGGACCACTTGCCAACCTGTCCATTCACTCTTTATTGTAAAACTCAACCTCTTCTCGATTCTCTGGCGCTTGTGTCAGGCCATCGAATGTTTGCTTCATCTTTTGTGGCTGAATATAAATTTTGGTTGGAAGAGAAAAAAGAGCCCTCCAGATATTACAATAAACACACACACAGGCAGAAAAAATTTTTTTTTTCTATCCCCATTGAGCTTAACAATCAGCAGGGCCCAAATTACCTCTTATTAACATTTATTTTACAAAAGAGGCAGGGTATAATTTGGTGATAGATTCAGATTTGGAGAGGAGCTATAATCAGCCTCCTGAAGGGCTTGCCTGAAGTACATGGCTGCTATTTTTTGTAATTATATTTCTTGGTCCCCTTCCTCCCCACCGCCCACCCCACCCCTTCCCCAGTCTGGAGAGCCTTTCACTCTCATCTCTGGTGTTTGGATGTCTCCCTCCCCTCCTCATCTCCTTCTTTCTCTCCCCACTAGCTGCCCCCACCCCTTCTCTATCCCTTTCTCTCTTTAGGCAGGCCTCTTTGAATAATGCAGGCTTTTTCAATAGCTCAGGCAGGCTTGAAGATTAGGAAGCTTGTTTGTGGAGATGGCGGCTGGCTGAATGGGAGCAGGAGGCCCCACTTCCCTGGCAAACAAGGCCCTGGGAACCCATCCAACTGTGGAGAGCATGTGCTGGAGGTGGGGGGGGCGGGGTGGAGGTGGTGAATAGGCAAGCAGCAGGCTGGCCCATATGTCAGCCTGTGCCACAAAGACGCCTCTGCGTATCTAGCATGACAAACAGGATTACCGAAGACAATTAATCTGGCACGCTTTATCAAAATCAAGCACTGACCCCCGACCTCTCCCCTCGGTGTGCAGCAGATGCCACGCTCCAATTCAATAGACCTGAGTGTTCCCTTTCCCACTTCTGAAAAGAAGCCGGGCCTGAAGAAGCCTGGCACGGACTAATTGCAACCGCTGTGTGATGGTGAGCGTCCTAATCAAATAGGACGAGTCTACCTTTTCTCCCACTTTTAATGGAGAGCCTGGCCGTAGCTGCCTGTCTGTGGCAGAAAGAAAAAAACCAAACGCATCCATTTGACTTCTCTTCTTCTGCTCTGGTGCCAGCAGTCTGCAGTGGGTGGAGAAAGGGACAGAGAAGCAGGTAGCTGCTGTTCTGCTGCTTATTGCCTGAGGTTTGGCGGTTCCTTCTAGTGGGAGAAGGCTCGCCAGGGACTCAAGATCATAATGGGCTTCAGAAATTTGTTCATGCTCCCCTGGTACTTTATGAGAAAGATACTAAGGTAGCAGGAAAGTCACGGGGTGTCCAGAATCACAAAATCCCAAATCTTGACTCCATCTAGGAGTAGTTGTACTGTTAGTTGCTCAGTCGTGTTCGACTGTTTGCAACCCCATGGACTGTAGCCCACCAGTCTCCTCTGTCCATGGGATTCTCCAGGCAAGAATACTAGAGCGGGTTGCCATGCCTTTCTCCAGGGGATCTTCCCGACCAGCGACTGAATCTGGGTCTCCTGCACTGCAGGCAGATTCTTTACCATCTGAGCCTCCATCTAGTCCATTCCTATAATTTAATCCAATTTACCTAAATTTCCACATCTGCATTATTTTGTGACCCTGATGAGAGAAACCTCCAATTTGTCTCTGTTAAGGATATTCATAAAGCTGCCTAGATCAGTTTAGAAATGAAAGCCTTCTGTAAAAAGGAAATGCTTGTCTGGGTCTCCTGCACTGCAGGCAGATTCTTTACCATCTGAGCCTCCATCTAGTCCATTCCTATAATTTAATCCAATTTACCTAAATTTCCACATCTGCATTATTTTGTGACCCTGATGAGAGAAACCTCCAATTTGTCTCTGTTAAGGATATTCATAAAGCTGCCTAGATCAGTTTAGAAATGAAAGCCTTCTGTAAAAAGGAAATGCTTGCCATTCTTCTAGAAGCCTGTAAGATTTGTGAGACCAGTGAAAGAAAGGAAGCCTTTGGCCATATCTTTTCTTACTGGGAAGGGGCTGTGGGAGAACATGGAGCTTAGAATTAAGCATTGTCGACATTTAAAAGGGGCTTCTCTGGTGGCTCACTGGTAAAGAATCCATCTGCACTGCAGAAGGTACAGGAGTCACGGGTTCGATCCCTAGGATGGGAAGATCCTCTGGAAGAAGGCTCGGCAACCTATTCCAGTATTCTTACCTGGAGAATGTCTTGGACAGAGGAGCCGGTGGACTACAGTCCATAGGGTCACAAAGAGTCAGACACGACTGAAGTGACTAAGCAGGTCCACAGGACATTTAAACATATCTGTGTTCCTCACAGTTCTTTACCCAGAAACCAGCCCAAATACTTCAGAACCAGGGAGCAGGATAATTCATATCAGTTGGTCTGACCTTGGTGACCTGTTAGACACGTGGACACTTTCTCAGTTTTGATATTACAAGTTTTTCTCTAACAAGAAATGAGGAACTAATGCATGATGTAATATAGCTTTTCTTAAAACAGCACACTCAGACTATTTGTATCATGAAAATCCATCAGAAGATTGTTTGACTTCATGGTGAGACAGGAAGGAAGAGTGCAAGCATAACCTTTAAAAGAATGACACAGTCACTAAGGATACAACAAAAACTGGTTAGAGCCAACTAGGCCCGAGAAAAAGACACACCCACCCACGCCTTGAAAGTTCTGAGGATGACATCAAAAGGCCAGAAAATGGGCTCATGATCCAATTTCTAGAAATTCTTCCCCCAAATAGTTCTTACCACTCAGTGTGTGTGTGTGTGTGTTGGTTGGTCAGTCAGTCCTGTCTGACTTTTTTCGACTCCATGGACTGTCCCAGCCCGCCCGGCTCCCCTGTCCGTGGGATTTCCCAGGCAAGAACACTGGAGTGGGTTGCCATTTCCTTCTCCAGGGCATCTTCCCAACCCAGGAATGAAATCCACTTCTGCATTGGCAGTTAGATTCTTTACCATTGAGCTACCAAGGAAGCTCCTAAGGAGTCTGTACCTCTCTAAATAAACTTGCTTTCACCTTACTTAGGCTGCTCTTGAATCGTTTCCTGAAAAAATTCAAGAATTTCCACTTGTCAACCTGTCCCAGACACTCCCTCAAGATCTAGGATGTGGCCTTTCTAGAGCTCCCCCTTTTCCTGAAACAGTGGGACCTGGCCTCCAATGCTGTTAGTGTGAGCCTGTCTGCTTCATCACCACATTCCCTAGATGATTTTCATGGACACAAATGTGAAGTAAAAATAAAATACATGCTGGGACCCACACCTGCCTCTGAGGAAATAGCCCTCAGGCAGCTCACAAAACTGGGTAAGGACCAGTTAGTTCCCCCAGGCACCCACTTAAACAGCGGGAGCTCCAGCTTTATTTCCTTCTCCGGTGACTCAGCACATTGTAGCCAATCAGCACAGGCCTAAGTAACACGCTGCTGACCCTAACCAATGAGAATTAAGCTCTCTGAATGTCCCCTTTTAGGACTGTAAACTTTACTGTGATATTTCTCAGGTGAGCTGCTTACCACTCTCAGTGTGAAGTCCTCTGTTGGCAAGTCTCTACAAAATGTTCATATCAGGTAAGATCTCTGCATTTTCTATTGACACTAATATCTGAGAATTGACGTCATGGTGAAAAAGATAAGATTCATCTAGTAGCTTGGTTCCAGGTGTATTTGTAACTAAACTAGTTCTGTCGTCATGGCTGAGTTATTCTTCATCTGTAGTAAGGACACTGGAGCAAGAGCTCCCTTGCCCAATCTAGCTTTGAAACATGTTGTTTCTCTTGATCTGATTTTCTGAGAGTTCCTTTCTGCTTTGGGATCTGCATGTCTTCCTAGCTCCGTTTAGTTAGTTAGTGAAGTCGCTCAGTCGTGTCCGACTCTTTGCGACCCCGTGGGCTGTAGCTTACCAGGCTTCTCTGTCCGTGGGATTCTCTAGGCAAGAATACTGGAGTGGGTTACCATTTCCTTCTCCAGGGGATCTTCCCAACCCAGGGATCGAACCGTGGTCTCCCGCATCGGAGGCAGACGCTTTAACCCCTGAGCCACCGGGAAGTCCTATGATTTAGATGCTGTGCAGGATGGCTAAGAAGGATCTAGAGTTGCAGGCTGTATGGGTCTGGGCACAGTTGCCGTGTGATCTTCTTTCTGGACTAGTCAGTAAAATTGAGTGGAAATGATCAAAGCTCAATTATTGAGAGAAGACAGATTGTTGTTAAACAATATTTGAATAAACTCCAGAGCACCAGGAAGTAGTGCTTTTATTCACTCGACTTGAAGAAATTGAAGATGAAAAACATTTTACTAAAAGGTATGAGAGTCCAGATATACAAGTGGGTGGGAAAATTGCATTTGCCTGAGTTGTTGTCACTTATGTCCATCTGAGATTTTCTAAGACCTTGCCCAGTATAGGTGCTTGACTCCAAGGGCTTTAATCCTTGAAAAGTACAGGGATTCTACCCTCAAGGAATTGCTCTGCTGGTATCATTTCAGCCAAGGCTAGAGGGAGATTACTATCTGTATGCATGTTCACTGTAGGATTACATAGCATTCTTGCACTGAGATTCATTTTTCTTGGACTCAGAATTCTCTGCTAAAAATATAAAAACCTTGTTTTACTGCATTATATTGGAAAATAGTTGCAATTAAGTTATTATTAGTTTAGAAATTTGTGAGATCCAAGATCAGTAAATTTATCTCCAACTAAATTTAAGCATTTAGTATTATACATTAGACCCTTAACATACAGAAAAGTATGTCAAGAAAAATGCATAAATGAGGTTTAAAAAAAGTAAGGACATAAAAAATATTATTTAGAAGGAAAAATTGGGAGGGGAGGTGAATTTTTTTCTTATTAAGATATATATATATATACACATATAGGCATCCCAGGTGGTGCTAATGGTAAAGAGCATGCCTGCCAATGCAAGAGATGTAAAGAGACACAGGTTTGATCCCTGGATAGGGAAGATCCCCTGGAGGAGTGCATGGCAACCCCCTCTAGTATTCTTGCCTGGAGACTCCTATGGACAGAGGAGGCTGGCGAGCTATAGCCCATAGGGTCGCAGAGTCGGACACAGCTGAAGTGACTTAGCATGCACACACATGTATGCATGCATGCTTGTTTTGTATGTCCTTTAACAGACATAAAACTAGAAAGATAGATGGTAGATAGATAGATAATTTCAGACTGAAGAGAAGATTTGAGTGTAACCAAAGATGTATTAAGCACAGGGTTCTTAGTGAATACAAATTTGGTCAGTAAGCACTTAACTAGACAGTTCTGGCCTCTAGAGCTATTTTCCATTCCTGACTTTCCAGCTTTACTAAACAATTCTGGTATTTTAATGACATAAAGAGACCCAACTCACCCAGACCTAAGTGTATGCACATGGATGGAGGAGGTCATGTGCTAGTTATTAAAATGATCTTGGGCAAAGCTAATTTTGCTGGGCTGTGTGACTGAGATTAAACCAAGCCCCGCCCGCACTTTACAGGGAGAAGTTAGGGATGCGATTTCAGGCTGGCAGAGCTCCATCCAGATTGAAGGAATACGCTATAGGGTGTCCTGTGATTGCTTCAGGGTTCTTGTCCTGGAGTAAATAACAGCTTAATGCTGATGAAGCAAGAGGTGATTGTCCTTGATAAGCCAGTTGCTGCAGGCGTAGCTTAAGGGGATCATGCACAAGCTATCTCTTTCCTGCTGCTGCTGCTAAGTTGCTTCAGTCGTGTCCGACTCTGTGTGACCCCATAGACGGCAGCCCACCAGGCTCCCCCGTCCCTGGGATTCTCCAGGCAAGAACACTGGAGTGGGTTGCCATTTCCTTGTTCATTGCATGAAAGTGAAAAGTGAAAAGTGAAAGTGAAGTCGCTCAGTCGTGTCCGACTCTTCGCGACCCCATGGACTGCAGCCTACCAGGCTCCTCCGTCCATGGAATTTTACAGGCGAGAGTGCTGGAGTGGGGTGCCATTGCCTTCTCCGATCTCTTTCACACAACCTCTCAATTCGAGAAGAGTTCAGATGCCTGTGCTGTTCACTTGTTTATAAATCTAGGCTCCTGTCCACACTGTGTTTCATTTTTTTGTGAGTGTCTCAGCAGAAAATGCACCCGAGTATAAACCTAGAGCTCTTGCAACAGCTGGAAAACCTTGGAGTAACCCATTACCACTTGAGGGATGGAAATATCCCTACCCCCATCCTCTTTATCTTCTCTCTTTTGAATCTTTAAAGGGCAATCCCCCACCCACACCCCGTGAATGCTGAGATAAACTGCAGCTTAGATAATTCACTGTCAAAAATATTGAGCACACTTTAGCGGGATGGCAGCCCTAATGGTCTTTTCAAGTGCTGCTGCGCGAAAGCTGAGACTATCAAGATTTTTTGGCAGGCTTTGCGTTTAACTTGTCATGTTATATATTGCAGAAGTGCAATTCGGGATCAGTATAAATCAGCTTAGAGGACTCCAGGATGCTGTGGGAAAAAATTGCGCCAGCAACACTTGGGCTAAACAGGAGGTGGCAGCATTTTAACATCATCAGGCCCATGCCCAGCACACACACATGCCGTTGCCATTGATCCTTGGGCTCTTCTCTACATTCCTGATAGGTGGTTTTCAGCTTCACACTTATTGCCACAGGGAAGCAGAACAAAGTGAGGTTTGTTTGGAATGATAGCACTGGACACTTAGAGGCTCAACTGGCAAAATAACAGCAAATAGGAAACCATGACATTGGGCTGAAAAAGTTTATAATAAGTAATGTCAGAAAGTTGCCTATTTTTCATTCTTAGTGAAAACCCCAGTGTTAAAAAGTAAATAATACATCAAATTAAGCCTAGAAAGGGATAGGCAGTTTCCATTTTCTCTACTTCCAAGAGAACTTTATGGAACTAACTTAGAACAATGAGAAAACCCCCGAGAATAAGAAAATTGTCGTCCAATATGGATTCCAATGTGAATTCTTAGGTTATAAGGGAGCCAAAGAACTTATATTTAATATTTGACTCCCAAGGTTAACTCCTAGCCTCACTACTAGCTAGCTTATGAAAAAGTGAAAGTGAAAGTCGCTCAGTCATGTCCGACTCTTTGCGACCCCATGGACTGTGTAGTCCATGGAATTTTCCAGGCTGGAATATTGAAGTAGGTAGCCTTTCCCTCCTCCAGGGGATCCTCCCAATCCAGGAATTGAACCCAGGTCTCCCACTTTGCAGGCAGATTCTTTACCAGCTGAGCCACATGGGAAGCCCAAGAATACTGGAGTGGGTAGCCTATCCCTTCTCCAGGGGATCTTCCAGACCCAGGAATCAAACTGGCATCTCCTGCATTGCAGATGGATTCAGCTAGCTTATTGAAGCTAGCTTATGACCTCAGGCATATTCCCAAGCCTTAGTTTCTTCACTTTTATTTATTATTTATTTATTTTTAAAAATTTTATTGGAGTATGGTTACTTTCAGTTCAGTTCAGTTCAGTCGCTCAGTCATGTCCGACTTTTTGTGACCGCATGAATTGCAGCACGCCAGGCCTCCCTGTCCATCACCAACTCCCAGAATTCACTCAAACTCACGTCCATTGAGTCGGTGATGCCATCCAGCCATCTCATCTTCTGTCGTCCCCTTCTCCTCGTGCCCCTAATCCCTCCCAGCATCAGAGACTTTTCCAATGAGTCAACTCTTCACATGAGGAGGCCAAAGTACTGGAGTTTCAGCTTTAGCATCATTCCTTCCAAAGAACATCCAGAGCTGATCTCCTTTAGAATGTGTTAATTCCTACAGCAAAGTGAATCAGCTATATGTATACATATATCCCATCTTTTTTGGATATCCTTCCCAGTTAGGTCAGCACAGAACACTGAGTACAGTTCCTTGTGCTATAGAGTAGGTTCTCGTTGGTTATCTATTTTATACATAGTGGTATATATATATATGTCAATCCCAGTTTCCCAATTCATCCCACCCTGCTTTCCCCTCTATTTCTGCTTTGGAAATAGGTTAATCTGTACCATTTTTCAGATTCCGCACATATGTGTTAATGCACAATATTTGTTTTCCTCTTTCTGACTTACTTCATTGTGTATGGCAGACTCTAGGTCCATCCACATCTCTGCAAATGGCACACTTGCATTCCTTTTTATGGCTCAGTAATATTTTATTGTACTAGAATACAATATTTTGTGCTGCATTTTAAGCTGGGATAATAAATAAATATACCTCTGTCATAGGGCTGTGATGATTTGCAAGACCATTTAGGTAATCTCGGTGCACGGTTCAAAACAGGTGTTCAATAAATATTATCTTTATGGTCATTACTATTATTATTTTTATGACTATCCTCTAAAATATCACATACATCATCTAATTTCATTCTTACAGTGATTCTGAAAAGTAAGTGGGAAAGTAATTCTAATCTCCACTTTATAGTTAGAATTGGGAAGGGTAGCCTAAGTGACATGTCCCATTGTAAGTCCTCTCCTTCCCCCAGGACTTAGATTTCTCACCGTTTAAATGAAGAAACTGGGCTAAAGAGGGGGAATTTTACATCCATTCCAGCTTTAACAATTGCAACTCCTTTGTTTAGGTAACTCTGTAGCTCAGTAAGGAGAGAGCTGGATAGGAAATTAATTGCATTTGAATCTCAATGATAATTTGTTATGAATTAAGAAATTGCCTGTTTGCTATGGGCACATAGAGTTCTTCTGTCTTAGGAGTAGTAAAAGAAACCTTGGAACACAGGGGTCCTGTGAAACCCAGACAATGACAAAAGTGAGTGTAAAGGGTGAGCCCTTCAGAAAAGAAACCCTCCTTAATTTTATAAACAGATGGGCAGTTGACTATTTTAGTCAATCACAGCTCCCATCCATTAGATTCTTATTTGAAAGAGTGCTTCTGCTGAAATTAATCGACCTAAATTTTTCATACATGTTCTCTAGTTAAGTATGTTCTCTAGTTAAGTTGTCTAGTAAGTTCTCGTGTTAAGTATCAGTACACTATTGAAAAGAATGATCTTTCAGGCACAACAAGCAAACATTAGCAAAAAAAAAAAAAAAAAGACTCAACAGACACTGCCTGCTAAGTGAAGTGTTTTGTTTTGGTAAAATGTCTGGAGTCTTATAATTGTCTCATATTAACAACTGCCACATCTAGGATTTTTTTTTTTTTCTTTTCTTTTTGTTTTGCATAGTACTTTTGTAAGATTATACCACACATGAGAAATCCAACTTCATGCATGACCTCAGCTATCATGAAGATCACTTTGTATATTTCATTCCCTCACCCAAATGTCTTTTAATTGCCACATCTAAAACAAGGTTATAGTTGTATTTTACAGATTTAAATTAAACCTTGTGTTCTAATGGTAATATCTGCCTAAGTTCCAATAATTTAGATGTGGGAAAAAAAAAATCTGTCATTCTAAGACTGTAGAAGTAGAACACAGCAAAATGGGTCTATGAGAAAAACTTTCTCAATAGCAAATCTATTCATGATAAACATCTGGGCTGCCTTTCTTTCTCATTTTGTGGTGGACCCTTGACATTTAAGAGATGCATGCCCCAAGATTTTTACAAATCCCAAAATTTACAAGTTTGAGGTTGGTCAAAAAGTTTCTTAACCGTCATACAGAAAAACTTAAACAAACATTTTGGTCAACCCAATATATTAATGGCAGAATCCTGCAAGTATTATCATGAATCAGTGATACTTATGTGTCAGACACTTCCTGGTTATCGAATATCTATGTGCTTCCTTCATATTTTTTAACCACCTTAAAGTTAAGATAACATGAATATTGGGTCTGGCCCATGGGCCATAATTGGGACCGATATGTTTCTCTAATGGGAAGGACAATTTAAGACTTACATTGAAATTCTCCTTTTTCTTTCACTGTCTGAGAGAAAAAGATCACAGAACTGGCAGGAGTAAAATTGCCTAAATCCCCTAAGCCACTGAAAATAGCTTCCTTATGGAGCTGCTAACTAATCTCACAATAAACATTGTATATATGATTAACAAACTTTTGTGTTTATTACTAAGTTCAAAGCTAGCCTATCCTGACCAAAAAACAGACAAAAAATCCTATCCTCAATAACATTTCACGGTAAACAGCACAAGTTCATAAGCTTCTTTCTGAGATCACACCTCTATATCTAATGATGTCATTTCAGCAAAACAGTAACTCTTGGGCTAACCAGGCCTCTTATCAGATGATTTATGCATGGAGAAAACTTGGACAGTAAATCTCAACTCTATGCACATTTTTCAAACTATGTAACCTAAACCAACATTCTATTATACTTCTCTCAACTTCATTGAAAATCACCAATAATCAGTTAACTGGAAGAATATTACTTTAAAATGAGAATAAAGAGTTAACCCTGAGAAGTGGGTCATTGGTGGTCAACAAAGTTTACTTACTCACTACTAAGTGGACTTTTTCCATCAGCCTTGTAATGCACACACATTCAAAAGACATAGTCTGAATATTTGTGAATACAATTATTCCTTATATTCTACCTAATACTTGCTTTTGCTTGACTTAAAAATATCTCAACCTGCTTATAATTCTAACTCAGATATAATCTGATGTTAGGTATCAGATATATAGGATTATCTGTTGTCTAGTATCTTCTATCCTATCCATAGGGTCCAATCAAGAAATAGAAACCATGCTTGTTGTCAGTATAAGAATTGTTAACTGAGTGTAAAGTGGTTTAATAGATAATTCAAAAGGTAAGAAAAGAATACTGGTTATAACAGAAATACTATTTCAGGTAGTAGCCTCCATCTGTTGGGCTAGGGAACAGGAGGAGGTTGAAACTATTACAACATAAAAGCTTTGAGAACACCAACGGAATGGAAACACAGACTTCCTCAGAGGAGGAGGTCTTCAGTTATAACTCAGCCTTCAGCAGTTCATTAAAATCACCATGTAAGTGTTCCTACCAGTTTATGGCTTCAGCTGCATCTGCTCCAGGTAAACGCTCAGCTTTACCTCTGCATGCACTACTATCTCTTTCTAGATATTAAGATAGTGGTTCTCTAACAGGTTTAAGAAAAATCACTGATGTGCACTTTGCACTATGTTTAGGTTTTCTTGTTGTGAGGATGAGAGTGATGATTTCTAGGATCTTAACATGTTGGAGTTGAAACCAAAAGTCATAGCCAATATCTCTGATTTCAAAAATCAACAAATATGGATTCAGTAACTACAAAAAAAAGTTTTTCTAAGGGATAGAGTAATGAACTGAGGACCCTAATCTCTGCTGTCAATGTCTCACAAATAATATGAGACACCCAGCACCCTCAAATAGCTATGACTATCCTATATCCTCAGGTCTAAATTGTCCTTTCCTCCCCAATGCTCTGGTCTCATAACCTTGAAATATATAACATCCCAACTCACGTTAAGGAAAATCTATGAGGGTAAGAGATCTTAGTTTGAAACTCTAGAAAAGATTCAAGTCTGGGCTCCTACTTTATCTGAAGTGTAGCTCCTTATAAGAGTTTTTCCAGCACTCTGTGTTAATCCTTTCTGTTGCATTTATTACATATACATTTCTGTCTTCCTACTAATCAGCACTAATCAGTAAGTACCTTAAGAAGAGGAACTCTTTTTACTTAGATTTATATCTCCAAAATATGGAAAAATTTATCAAATAAAGGAAGATCCGTTAAGTATTTAGTAAGTAAATAAATCCAAGTTACTATTATCAGGAAGTTTCTGTTTGTAAATTGCTACATCTCTTTGCCAGAGACCCATTTTATTTTTATTTTTTAAATTTTTATATCTTTATTTTGGCTGCACTGTGCAGCTTGTGGGATCTTGGTTCTCTGACCAGGGAATGACCCTGGACCTTAGCAGTGAAAGTGTTGAGTCCTAAGCACTGGACTGTCAGGGAATTCCCAACATAGAGCCTTTTTTAATGAAAATATGGGAATAAGACAACTGCAGGCAAGAAGCTTTCATAATTTTCAACTTCAATATGAATTTAAAATTTGTGGGGTATGAGAAAATAGTAATCAGTACCTACATGTTCACCAGGCATTTCCATATAAGCTAGGGAATCTCCTTACCGTCTTCTTCAAGATCTTGCTTGTCAGAAATTTTTCATTGTCTTACTTTCTTCATACTCATATTTTGATTGTGCAAATCTCATGTATTTCTCATTTACTTATTGTCTGTCATTGGTAATTGATTAAGCATAGATTAATAACAATTCTTTTTTAGCTGCTGGTGATAAAACAAGAAAAAATATGGTCTTTTGTTTTTAACTAACCTTAATATTTGTAGCACAGGAAGGCTGGAAAAAAGAGAATCACCTAAGATGGAAAAGGTATTGCAGGAAAAGTTTTCTAAATGAGGTGATGTGAGTTGACATTTTGAAGAATGTGATAGTTACATAAATAAAACACATGTACAGAAAAGTGCACAAATAATATTTGCACAACTCAGTGAATGCATCAGGAAATAGAAAATATCGTAACAGATGCATACACATAGAGAGTTAGAAAGCAAAATATAATTATAGCTCTCCCCAAATCTGTCCTTTACAGTCACTACCTTCCTAAAATTTACCATTCAGTTCAGTTCAGTTCAGGTCGTGTCCGACTCTTTGCGACCCCATGAATCGCAGCACGCCAGGCCTCCCTGTCCATCACCATCTCTCGGAGTTCACTCAGACTCACGTTCATCGAGTCCGTGATGCCATCCAGCCATCTCGTCCTCGGTCATCCCCTTCTCCTCCTGCCCCCAATCCCTCCTAGCATCAGAGTCTTTTCCAGTGAGTCAACTCTTCGCATGAGGTGGCCAAAGTACTGGAGTTTCAGCTTTAGCATCATTCCTTCCAAAGAAATCCCAGGGTTGATCTCCTTCAGAATGGACTGGTTGGATCTCCTTGCAGTCCAAGGGTCTCTTAAGACTCTTCTCCAACATCACAGTTCAAAAGCTTCAATTCTTTGGTGCTCAGCTTTCTTTATAATCCAACTCGCACATCCATACATGACTACCGGAAAAACAGTAGCTTTGACTAGACAGACCTTTGTTGGCAAAGTAATGTCTCTGCTTTTTAATATGCTCTCTAGATTGGTCATAACTTTTCTTCCAAGGAGCAAGTGTCTTTTAATTTCATGGCTGCAGTCACCATATGCAATGATTTTGGAGCCCAAGAAAATTAACTCTCTCACTGTTTCCATTGTTTGCCCATCTATTTGCCATGAAGTGATGGGACCAGATGCTATGATCTTAGTTTTCTGAATGTTGAGTTTTAAGCCAACTTTTTCACTCTCCTCTTTCATTTCATCAAGAGGCTCTTTAGTTCTTCCCTTTTTGCCGTAAGGATGGTGTCATCAGCATATCTGAGGTTATTAATATTTCTCCGTGCAATCTTTGGTTCCAGCTTGTGCTTCATCCAATCTGGCATTTCACATGAGATCCTCTCTATATAAGTTAAATAAACAGGGTGACAATATACAGCCTTGACATACTCCTTTTCCTATTTGGTACCAGCCTGTTGTTCCATGTCTGGTTCTAACTGTTGCTTCTTGATCTGCGTACAGATTTCTCAGGAGGCAGGTCAGGTGATCTGGTATTCCCATCTCTTTCAGAATTTTCCACAGTTTGTTGTGATCCACACAGTCAAAGGCTTTGGAGTAGTCAATAAAACAGAAGTGTTAGGTAAAAGGCCAGGACACCAAAAGAGTGTCTAACAGGCTTTTTAATGGTGAAGCGCTCCTGGGTGGGGTTCCTGGACTCAAATGAGGCAGGTCGAGGAAGTCCGCGCCCAGACCGTGTTGGGGGTGGTTTTTATACGTTCGTTGCGAGGGATGGTCTGGCTAGATGGACGGGGGTTCGGATAGGTCGCCAGGCCAAGGCGTCGCGGGCTGACAGGTCCTTCTACGTGGCCGGGGTGGGGCGGCTTTAGCTGGTCAAGTGTGCTGTCATTGGTCCCCGGGAGCTGGGAGGCGCCTTCCGTTAGGGACTTCCCCCGCCGGCAGGAGGGAGAGAAGGGGCGGCCCATCATGGCCCCCGGGGTCCGGCCTTACAAGAAGTAGATGTTTTTTTGGAACTCTCTTGCTCTTTCAATGATTCAAAAGCTGTTGGCAATTTGATCTCTGGTTCCTCTGCCTTTTCTAAATCCAGCTTGAACATCTGGAAGTTCATGGTTCACATACTGTGGAAGCCTGACTTGAGGATTTTGAGCGTTGCTTTGCTAGCATTTGAGACGCATGCACTTGTGCAGTAGTTTGAACATTTTCTGTCATTGCCTTTCTTTGAGATTGGAATGAAAACTGACCTTTTCAAGTCCTGTGGCCACTGCTGAGCTTTCCAAATTTCCTGACATATTGAGTATAGCTCTTTAAGAGCATTATCTTTTAGGATCTGAAATAACTCAACTGGAATTCCAGACATCCTGGGATGTGAAGTCATTGGGCCTTAGGAAGCATCACTATGAACAAAGCTAGTGGAAGTGATGGAATTCCAGAACATGTATTTGATGTAGCAATTCCACTTCTGGGTATGTATCCAATGAAAAGGTAATCATTATTTTGAAAATTTATCTGTACCCTTATGTTCATTCCATGTGCAATAGCCAAAATATGGAAATAAGGAAGCAACCTAAGACTCCATCAGTTGGTGGAAGAATTGATAAAGAGAATGTTATTCATATATAACATTGCAAAATAGAATATTGCTCAGTTATTAAAAAAGAATGAAATCTTGCCATTTGTGAGAACATAGATGGAGTGTAATGGCATTGAACTAAGTGAGAAATGTCAGTCAGAGAAAGACAAATAAAGTATGATTTCATTTATAGGTTGAATCTAAACAATAAAAACAAAGAAATAGATAAAAAAAAAAAAAAGCCAAGCTCACTGATACAGAGAAGAGATTGGTGGTTACCAGAGGCTGGAGGCTGAGGGCTGGGAGAAATTGGTTTAAGGGTCAAAAGGTATCAATTTCCAGTTATAAGATGGATAAGTCATGGGGATATAATGTACAACATAGTGGTCATAGTTAATAACACTGTATTTCATATTTGAAAGTTGCTAGGAGGGTGCATCTTAAAAGTTCTCAACATTAAAGGAAAAAAAAAAAGACAGCAACCATGTTTAAAAAAAAAAATTACTAGAAAGTAAAATTCAGTCAGCTGAGAAGTGAACCAAAATAAACTTTTGAAAAGGAAAAAATTCCTAGAAATGTATAATAAGCCTATATTTTTCTAACACATAAAATTAATCCTATTTTCCTTACTTCATTTATATCTGTGATGCTTATATTTTACTCAAGGATTTTGTTTTCCTTTTCTATGATACACTTTCCCATAATATTTACTAGTGTTAGTGAATACTAGAAGCAATAGACCATCATATACTTCAGACTTTGCAAGCCCCTTGAAATCCTTTCTCTCTCTTCCTTAAACAACTGAGTGGTTTCTATGTGTATTCTGAACACTGATCTTGGCTATGGAAAAATGCATATTAAGAGGTCCACATTGTTTTATGGGCTTGCCAGGTGGCTCAGTGGTAAAGAATCTGCCTGCCAATGAAAGAGCCTCAGGAGATGCAGGTTCAATCCCTGGGTCAGGAAGATCCCATGGAAGAAGAAATGGCAACCCACTCTAGTATTCCTGTAAGGATAATCCCATGGACAGAGCAGCCTGGCAGGCTATAGTCAATTGGGTTGCAAAGAATCGGACATGACCTAGCAACTGAGCACCTTGCTTTATAATATATTGTATTTAGCCAAGGAAATGGAGATCCTGTTTATTCCATTTAAAAATGCCTAGCTCAATGAAAAGATTTGGTTCATATTTATCATTACTTTCTACATCAGTTTGTAATTCAGAATCCTGCACTCTGATGTGTTATTGTTGTGGTAATTTCATTATCTGCATGCTAAAGAGTAATTTGAGGGTGACAATAAATGTTTTCATGAATAGTGATCATAACAATAATTAATATTTATTGGGTATATGTGTGGTCTTGACTCTAATTGCCTTATAAATTCATTTAACATTCACAGTAACTCTATCGAGTGGATATTACTATCATCCTCATTTTGTACATATAGAACCTAAAATACAACAATGTTGACGTGTCAGGTTTGAAGTGGTAGAATTGGAACTCAAACCCAGGCAGTCTGACTCTCAAGCCTGTGTCCTCCACATCGAGGTCATGATTAATGTATAGGATTGGAGACTGTCAGCTAGAAACCATATTCAGTGTTTGAAAAATCAAATTTATCTCAAAGTAAACACTACCTGTAATTAAGTTCTTCTTGAGCTGCTATCATACTCCTACTATGCCAACAGAAGAGAGAAACTCCCTGGAATTTGAGAACAGAGCTACAAGGCCAATGCCCTGCTGCTCAATTTTGATGAAAAACAAAAACAAAAGCAATCACTATTGCTGTGATCATAAGCAGAGAGTGCCATAGGAGAGCAAATCAATAAAGGGCAGCTGAATAGAAGAGGTAGCTGTTTGGTCAGGCTTTGAAATATTAGAAGGATTGAAATAGGCAAAGAACAAAGGGAGAGAGCATTTCAAAAAGATAAACACCAATGGATAACAGTGTTGTGAGCATATTACCCCTGGGTTGCAAGGATTCCCACAGCTTTGGCCCTGAGCAGGAGGCAGAAATAAAGATGAATATATACAAGACAACCAGAAAGATGCAAGATGAAACCTCAAAGTGGCAATCCCTTATTGGAAAAATGCAGAATTTTCTTTTGTGTAGATAGGCAATTGTAACAAATGTAGAATTTGAGAAGTATATATCTAGCTAGATCACTCATAGTCCTTCAAAAGTTAGGGGGCACAGCTAGGAACCCTAGAAGGTGTTCTCAAGGCAAGACTGTATATCCTTTTCTAAGAGGATATTTTTTCCAAATTTTTTTTCTAAATGTTGTGTTCCCTGACTTTTCTATATTGCCTATTAAACTTCATAAATCTATTTAGAATTCATTTATACTGAAGGTACCCTAAAGTCCTAAGTTATAAGGCTTGCAGATTGTGGAATAACTAGGCTTTTTTTTTTCCTTTATGCTTCCCCCTCGCCCATCATTTTTTGGCCCTAGTGATGACAGGTCTTCTTCAGTTTTTATATTTGGTGGAGTTGAAGTAGAGAGATAGGGACTGGAGAGATGATGAAATGTGCAAAGCCTTCAAATGGATGAATAGATCACTGCTTGTAGGGCCTCCTTTAATGAAAGCACGCTGCTTTTATTAGCTATTCCAGTTTCACAAGACTGGCAGCCATGGGAAGCCAGATTGCCTATGGAGGGGTACTGATGACCTGCTCAGCCCAGCAGACAGAAGGAGGGATGCCTGTGGGGTAGTTACACCTGCAACTTGCAGATAAAGCTAGACCTAGGACAGGCTTCAGACAGCGATCTAATTGGAAAAGACTAAACATGGCTGCTTATCTGCTATTTAAATCCTCACTCTGTCTAGGAAAAAAAAATTATCAGGAAAACAATCTGTAATATATTGTTTACAGTAATAATATTCATATATGCTTACTGAACCTATAGCTTCATGATATAACAAAAAGAAGCCCCAATATGAAATTCAAATCTCCCTTCTTCATAAAGAAAAAAAAAATCAGACATTGTTCAATTTGGATGAAGAGCTCCGTCCTCTTTTCCTCCTTTGTTTTCATCTAAAATTAATACTGTTTCAACCCAATGCCCCAAGACCTCCTTATCATGGTCATTTCGTTCAGAAGATGAAATGTATGCAGTTGAGACTTTTAAGGCCGTCATTTGTCATCCTTGGAATTAAACTCTCCTCAACAAAGGGCATCTGGTAGATTGCTCAAAGATTGCTTTAGGAGTGAAAGTTACGCATTTCTAACTTGGTTCCTTGGGCCGGTTCTTTAGGCCATTGGTTCACCACAGTGGTCTAGTGAGCAGCAGCAGCAGCACCACCTTTGAGAGAACGTGTTAGACGCTCTCAAAGCCATCTAGACCTACTAAAGTAAACATTGTTGAGGTTCTGGCCCCCAGGTGATTCTGAAGCACACTAAAGTTTGAGAACTTTTTCTGAAATCTCTTTGAATTTTCTTTTTCTTTTTTTTTGCTTTTGTAAAAATTGAGATATAGTTGATGAACAAAATTGTATAAATCAGATGTATACAGCATGGTGATTCATAATTTTTAAAGGCTATACTCCATGTATGTGCTAAGTTACTTCAGTCATGTCTGAGTCTTTGTGACACCATGGGCTGTAGCCTGCCAGGCTCTGTCTGTCCGTGGGATTCGCCAGGCAAGAATACTGGAGTGGGTTGGTATGCCCTCCTTCAGGGGATTTTCTGGACCCAGGGATTGAACCCACATCTCTCACATCTCCTGCACTGGCATATGTTCTTTACCACTAGTGCCATCTGGGAAGCCCATACTTCATGTATAGTTATTATAAAATGTTGGCTATATTTCCTGTGTTGTCCAATATATCCTTGTAGCTTATTCATTATTATTTATGACATTATCAATATTTATGTAGGTTTAAGCAAAATAAGGAGGATGCAATTTGATTACTTTCTAGGTCCACCTAGCTCTCATCAACCTAAGATTTTAACCTTTTCTAAAATTCTCTCTACTACTGACCAAAATAGATTCGGCTGATTTAGCTGTGCTTTGTGGTGAGGCAAGCAGAGGTCTTGAAAGGTCTGACCACTGAGTTGATAGATAGCACTCAGTAAATTTCATGTTAAATATTAATACTTCTCAAATGTTACTTGTAATTTCTTTATTCACATTATAATAAAGAAACTCAGCACTCTAAAAAAAATTACTCCTCAAAAAATTACTCAAAAATTACTCTCAAAAAATTACTCCTCAAAAATTACTCCCTCAAAAAAATTACTCTTAAAAAAATTACTCAGGATTATGTATACTGTTTGTAATAACTCTTTTTGTTGGTGCTTTGTTAGAAAAAAACAAAGCAGTTGAACTGCTAGTTTTTAATGGTCTGGAGACACACAGAGTTCAGGACTGTATTTGGCAACTCCTAGATAAGAATCACCCACTCCAATATTCTTGCCTGGAGAATCCCAGGGACAGAGAAGCCTGGTGGGCTGCTATCTATGGGGTCGCACAGAGTTAGACACAACTGAAGCAACTTAGCAGCAAGAGCAGCAGATAAGAATCAGTAAATATTTTAAATATTTAACAAACACTTAAGCTATACCAAAAAAGTATAATTAAACAAGTCTGACTATAGCCATCTGAAGACCACAAAAAATAGGAAAAGAGAAATGACTGAAGAAAAACATAACCTTTGCTCCGGTTGGAAACCACCACACGATTTGAAAGTGGGCATTGGAGGCATAAACACTTTTTCAGTAAAGACAAAAGGCAGCTGCAAAAATAATCACCCTCTTTAGAAGCCAGAATTCAGAGGCGATGTCAGTTTCTGTTGTCTTTGCCAGGCAAGAGCATGTCCACCCTCTCATCAGGCCTTCCAGCCCACTTCACAGAGTGGCTGGCTGGAAGGGGGCACCAGCCAGCCTGCAAATAGATGGAAGAAAAGACACAGCATGTCAGACCTCCTCATTCAGAAGTATAATCCAGTTTGTACTGAAAAAGCTTCCTGTAGTCATTCCTCATCTATATTCCTGTAAAACTCAGACTTAACTATTCAAGCTACTCTTTAACTTATTACTTGTGGAAGTCAGAATTTATTTTAGCTACTTTTGGTATTATGTTTGGATAGCTGTGAAGTTTCCCTTGGGTTTTTATTTTTCCATGAGCTATTAATGAGTAGGGCTTTCCAGGTGACACTAGGGGTAAAGAACCCACCTGTCAATGCAGGAGTCATAAGAGACACTGGTTTGATTGCTGGGTTGGGAAGATCCCCTGGAGAAGGGCAGGGCAACCCACTCCAGTATTCTTGCCTGAAGAATCTCATGGTCAGGGGAGGCTGGTGGGCTAGAGTCCACAGGGTCACAAAGAGTCAAACACAACTGAAGCAATTGAGTGTGTGCACATACACACACACATTAATAAGTAGAAGTAAACTTAGTTTCCTTATGCTGAAAGTGAAAGTCACTTAGTCGTGTCCGACTCTTTGCGACCCAATGGACTGTAGCCTCCCAGGCTCCTCTGTCCATGGAATTCTACAGGCCAGAATATTGGAGCAGGTAACCTTTCCCTTCTCCAGGGGATCTTCCCAACCCAGGGGTTGAACCCATAGTCTTCTGCGTTGCAGGTGGATTCTTTACCATTTGAGTGAGGAGGGAAACCCAAGAATACTGGAGTAGGTAGCCAATCCCTTCTCCAGGGAATCTTGCTGACACAGGAATTGAGCCAGAGAATCCTGCATTGCAGGCGGATTCTTTACCACCAGAGAAGCCATGGAAAGCAACAGGCTTCTCTGACTGACGGGAAGCCAAAGCTGGAGATTCTAAAAGCTTTAAGAGTTTAAGGAAAGAGATCAGAAATGAAACAAAGAAGGAATCATCACACAGATACAGAGAAAATATGGTAGAGAGAAAATGTCCCAAAGTTTTGAGTCCACTTACTCTTGACCTACATGGAGTAGAAGAAATAGAGAAAAAGAGAGAAGGGTGGGTCTGAAGAAATGCTTTTTAAAATGGATAAACCAGCTCATCAAGAACAGTGGCCTAATCAATTGCCCTGTTTCCTGACTAATGAATCTGGCAGCTTCTTCCTTAAGAAAGATCTAGCAAGTAGTAGTGTGAAAAGCCTAGAATTACTTTTCTCCTTTCCTTCCTTTGTTTTCAGTCCCCAGCTTTCTGAATGTTTTTAAAGGATAAGTTTGTCTGCCATGATTGTGGTTGGTTGCTCAGGTGTGTGGCTGCCTTGAACAGATTTAATTGCCTTTGCATCTTCATGTAGCTCTCACCTACTCTTGTTTTTGCTGTTGTTTAGACACTAAGTTGTGTCCAACTCTTTGAGACTCCATGAACTGTCCATGGGGTGTCCTGGGCAAGAATACTGGAGTGTGTTGTCATTTCCTTCTCCAGGGGACCTTCCTGACACAGGGATCAAACCTGCGTCTCCTGAATTAGCAGGTGGATTCTTTACCACAGAGCCACCAGGCAAGCCCCTTACATACGCTAGGTCCAGGTAACAGTGCTTTGATAATGTCTATAAGATTTGTATGACTACCCATGTTGCACACTAGCTTAAGTTGAATTTTTGTATTTACTGACAGGAACTTGAATGACTCTGGAACCATACAGCAAGATTGCAAACCTCAACTCTACAGTTCACTAGCTGTGCCATATTGGACAAATCCTCTGTACCTCAATCTTCTTTGCAGTAAAACAGGAATACTGATGGCAACAATCACATATAATTAAAGTGGTGACTAAATAAATTGATAAATGTAAAGTTTTTGAATTGCTTCTGGCACATGGTAAGATATCAATAAACATTAGCTTTTATCTTAGCCTACGCTGCTGCTGCTGCTGCTAAGTTGCTTCAGTCGTGTCCGATTCTGTGCGACCCCATAGACGGCAGCCCACCAGGCTCCGCCGTCCCTGGGATTCTCCAGGCAAGAACACTGCAGTGGGTTGCCATTTCCTTCTCCAGTTCATGAAAGTGAAAAGTGAAAGTGAAGTCACTGAGTCGTGTCCAACTCTCAGCGACCCCATGGACTGCAGCCTACCAGGCTCCTCCGTCCATGGGATTTTCTAGGCAAGAGTACTGGAGTGGGGTGCCATTGCCTTCTCCATCTTAGCCCATATCTCTGTATAAAAAAAAAAACAGTAAAATATTAAATGCAATAAGAAGTTCTTATTTCTCACGTGTCTTTGGGTTATTGGAAGGAGCTCTGTTAATCTCAGCTGGGTTCACTAAGTTGTCTGTGCAGTAGCCAATACCTGCCTGGTCTGGGTTGGTGTGTCTGGGCAACTCTGCCTCAAACTGAAGGTCTCTAAATTGGCAAGGCCCTAATGTTCATTTGTTATTCATCTTCCTTGGTGTGAATTCATCTTCCTTGGCAGTGGGCTACCTAGAATATGTTCTTCAGATAGTGATTGGAAGAGGTACAAGAAGGCACGTACAACCAAACAAAAAATATTTGAAGTCCTTACTTGTATTATGACTGCTTTAAGGAACAGAGAACTATATCTCTTCATGCAAGTGAAGGGGAGGAAGGGTATGAGTAATTCTGAACAATAATTTAACCTGTGTGTGTTGTGTGCTCAGTCTCTCAGTCGTGTCCAACTCTTTATGACCCCATGGACTGCAGCCCTCCAGGCTCCTCTGTCCATGGAATTTACCAGGCAAAAATACTGAAATAGGTTGCCATTTTCCTTCTCTAAGGGATCTTCCCAATGCAGATATTGAACATGCATCCCTGATTTCTCTTGCTTTAGCTGGCAGATTCTTTACCACTAGAGCCACTTGGGAAGTCCACACAGCTTTAATGATCATATACATTTTTTTTTTAATTTAAATTTATTTTAATTGGAGGTAATTACTTTACAATATTGTATTGGTTTTGCCATACATCAACATAAATCTGCCACAGGTGTACATGTGTTCCTCATCCTGAACCCCCCTCCCAGCTCCCTCCCTGTACCATCCCTCTGGGTCATCCCAGTGCACCAGCCCCAAGCATCCTGTATCCTGCATCAAAACTGGACTGGTGATTTCATTTCTTATATGATATTATACATGTTTCAATGCCATTCTCCCAGATCATCCCACCCTTGCCGTCTCCCACAGAGTCCGAAAGACTATTCTATACATCTGTGTCTCTTTTGCTGTCTCGCATACAGGGTTATCATTACCATCTTTCTAAATTCCGTATACATGTGTTAGTATACTGTGTTGGTGTTTTTCTCTCTGGCTTACTTCACTCTGTATAATAGGCTTCAGTTTCATCCAACTCATTAGAACTGATTCAAATATATTCTTAGTCTACAAGCAATACATGCTGGAGAGGGTGTGGGGAAAAGGGAACCCTCTTACACTGCTGGTGGGAATGCAAACTAGTACAGCCACTATGGAGTGTGGAGGTTCCTTGAAAAACTGGATATAAAACTGCCTTATGACCCAGCAATCCCACTGCTGGGCATACACACAAGGAAACCAGAATTGAAAGAGACACGTGTACCCCAATGTTCATCGCAGCACTGTTTATAATAGCCAGGACATGGAAGCAACCTATATGCCCATCAGCAGATGAATGGATAAGAAAGCTGTGGTACATATACACAATGGAGTATTACTCAGCCATTAAAAAGATCATATACATCTTTAAACTAAATTGTTGTTGTTTCTCTCTCTCTCTCTCACTTTTTTCTTCATTGCGCGTTACAAAAAGAACTTTGGAACCATAGAGCACCTAATATTAACTATTATCCATAGTCTTATAAGATTTGGGATTTTGAAGTTAGAAGAGATAAATACAGTTTTATTAATCACATATGTTTGTTGGATTTATTGAGCTGTTTGTCACAGAAGAAACAATATATTTTTGCATTATCACTAGACCAGCAGTCATGATTCATTCATCATTGTTAGTTGCTACCAAATATTAAGCTAATTTGCATTTGGGGGCAAGAAGGATAGATTTGTAGGAAATACCAGTAATATTTCTTCCCTTAGATAAATCTGAGTTGCATTTCAGTTCCTTTTGAAATAAAAATACGTTTCACATATTGCGATGTGTTACCTTCCATGTCATAAAAGAAACTTGAGATGGTATGAGAGTTGCAAGAATCAGTCTTGAACTTTAAACTCCACTTTGCATACTTTAAGAATAATTAGAGCACAGCAGGAGAAGGGAATTAAGCAGCCTTTAAAAGAGATATGAATTAAATGATCACAACACCTATGAAACAGAAGGGAATCTTTTCCTTCAGTTCAGTTCAGTTCAGTCGCTCAGTCGTGTCTGACTTTTTGTGATTGCATGAATTGCAGCACACCAGGCTTCCCTGTCCATCACCAAATCCCGGAGTTCACTCAAACTCATGTCCATCAAGTCAGTGATGCAAATCAGCCATCTCATCCTCTGTCATCCCCTTCTCCTCTTTCCCCCAATCCCTCCCAGCATCAGGGTCTTTTCCAATGAGTCAACTCTTTGCACGAGGTGGCCAAAGTATTGGAGTTTCAGCTTTAGCATCAGGCCTTCCAAAGAACATCCAGGACTGATCTTCAGAATGGACTGGTTGGATCTCCCTGCAGTCCAAGGGAATCTCAAGAGTCTTCTCCAACACCGCAGCTCAAAAGCATCAATTCTT